>CM064578.1:38110056-38117374 GCA_032716605.1 Paralithodes platypus | reverse complement strand
GATCTAAAGAAATACCCCCCCCCCCCCCCCCCCCCACCAAGGCCGAAGCAACAATTGGATAATGGCACAGGAAATCAGCTGCCTAAAGAAATCGAAACCCCAACAATGATATACGATAATTTCTTTTGCCAAGCTTAAGGCAGCCCCCTTCGATTTTTTTTTCTTTCTCTCCTTCTCCTCTTTGGTTTATATCCATTTTGCCCCATTAAGCCTACTGTTTAAGACGTTTACCCCCATCCAGGTGTCAATATTTTCCTGATGAGCTGTAGCGAGCCAGCATATATATGTTTTTGTTTTGAGAGCAGGCTACATTTGTAAATTTTTCGATTGAAAAATATTGAAGCCAGATTTCTCCATACAATTCTGGTTCACTATCGCTCGCCAGGAAGATATAGACACCTGGATGGGGGTAAACTTCTTAAGGGGGGGGGGGGAGGGGTGACCTGATTTTTGTTATTTCTGTCCTTTTCTCTCTTTCTCTGGCTTGTATCCATTCTGCCCCATTCAGCCAACTATTTTAAGACGTTTATCCCCATCTAGGTGTCGATTTCTTCCTGGCGAGCGATAGCGAGCCAGCATTATATGAAGAAATCCGGCTTCGCCGGAGAAATTTGTCCATCGAAAAATGTACAAATTTAGCTTGCTGTCTAACAAAAATTAAAAATATGCTGGCTCGCTACCGCTCACCAGTAAGAAATTGACACCTGGATGGGGGTAAACGTCTTAAAACAGTAGGCTGAATGGGGCCAAATGGATACAAGCCAGAGAAAGATAGAAAAGGACAGAACAAAAACAGGTCACCTCCCTTAAAACAGGTCACCTCCCTTAAACAGTAGGAACAAGGAACGGGGAGGGTTGAACAAAGCTTAACCCCTTCCGTACCGGCGACATCCTTATTCATCACTATTTTGGCTATTATTAACCCCTTCAGACTCATATGACGCAGAGGTTGCCAGATTAGCAATAAGAAATAGATTACTCTCACTGTTATAATTACCTCTCCAAAATTAGTTTTCTGCCCACAGCTAACTCAAAGACAACTGCAGAGGTTGAAGTAAACAAACTAAAGGTTTATAGATACCCCTGACTGTAACAAAGGCTTTAAAGTATCCCTAATAGGCTCAAAAATCGCGTCAGGATGTGAGAGGGTTAAACCATTCTATTCATCTTAGGAAGGACATCTACCAAACAATAAGTACAGACCATCTCAATTAATCCTTTTAGCTACCATATATTATATCCTTCCTAAGCTGCATAAAATTGTCTAAATGTATCTTGAGATAAAATACAAAAAAAAGGCCCCCGGTACAGAAGAGGGGTTAAGGGAGCCCACCTTGCATTTCTTCTCTTTCTCGCCCTCTCTCTTTGGCTTGTATCCATTCGGCCCCATTCAGCCTACTGTTTTAAGACGTTTACCCCCATCCATGTGTCAATATTTTCCTGGCGAGCGGTAGCGGGCCAGCATATATATATTTTCGTTTTGACAGCAAGCTAAATTTGTACATTTTTAGATAGAAAATGTATCCGGCGAAGCCGGATTTCTCCATACAATGCTGGCTCGCTATCGATCGCCAGAAAGAAATCGACACCTGGATGGGAATAAACGTTTTAAAACAGTTGGCTGAATGGGGCCGAATGGATACAAGCCAGAGAAAAGGAGAGAAAGATAAAACAAACAGGTGACCCCCCCCCTTAAACCGATTTTGCTTCTAACAGTGCCCTACAGAGCTGCCAGAGACGCGACCGACCCCTACCACGTTTAAGGGGTGGGGGGCCATTTTTCTGGTTCCTCTTTCTTCCTCATGTTTAGCCCCATTAGTGTTCAGATTATAAGACGTTTGGCTCATTAGTTTGGCGATTTTAAGAACTTTCGCCTCATTTCGATGTCGATTTTGTCCTAGCGAGCCTGTTTTTTAAGAACAATTGGCCTCCACCCTCCAGGACTCCCGTAGGAGCCCCATACTCACTGTCTGATGCTCGGGGATGAACTGACGCTGATGGGAGGTCTCGGCCGCTCTTATATAGGTTGCTGTTCCCTCCTCTCCCTCCTCCTCCACCACCACCACCACCACCACCACCACCACCACCTCCCGTAACATTGGAGATGGACCTTTTTTTGTTGGTGTGTCGTTAAGGGGCTTGGGCGTATTTATTTGCTCATTTATGCATCCTTTTTATTATTTTAGTTAGTTTCCTCCCTAGACCTCTATCAAACTTTTTTAAAAACCTCCATTAGATCCCCCTTCTAGATTAATTTGTCCATTTTTCGACCGGGATCTTCCAAAATTACAGGCTCACATTCGTTCGCCAGGAAAATAATCGACACCTGAATAGCAAGCAAGTTCCTAATATTGACAACGAAATGGGGTGAAAGGTGTGAAAATCGCCAAACTAGTGGGCCGAACATCATATAATCTCAACACTAATGGGGCTAAGAATGAGGGAGAAGGGGATCCAGCAAAACGACCCACCTCCTCTTTAAGGTCGTCTCTCTCTCTCTCTCTCTCTCTCTCTCTCTCTCTCTCTCTCTCTCTCTCTCTCTCTCTCTCTCTCTCTCTCTCTCTCTCTCAGGCCTTCCGGTTCAACAGGAGGAATAGGATATCTTCTTCGGTCACGTCTTGGGGTGGCGTGACTCATGCGCCTCGTGTTTAGCCCCATTTGTTTGCTTTCAGATGATTTACGATGTTCGGCCCATTAATTTGGCGATTTTAAGACCTATCACCCCATTTTCTCTGTCAATATTAAGACTTTTCGTGTCATTCTTCCCGTTCTTCGTTTTCTTCTTCTTCTTTAGGTGTCGATTTTTTCCTGGCGAGCGATAGCGAGACATTTTTCTATCGAAAAATGTACAAATTTATCTTGGGGGTGGGAGGTCTAGCGAGGAAACTAATTTTGTTATAAATAAATAAATTCATAGACCAATAAACAAGTACCACCCCCCATAAGGTCGTCTCTCTCAGGCCTTCCGGTTGAGGAGGACATCTTGGGTCACGTTTTGGCGTGCCGGGGAGATAAAAGTCTATAGTCCATATTTCCCCAGCTGAGGGTAAATTGTCATGTTTCAATCTTGGTTACTCGGCTATAAGGTAAATTTTGTAGCGAAAGATGATGGTTATTATGAAAACTTGGCATTAATATGACACACAGCCTTAGTAGTTTCATATATTTGCATTTAGTATCGATAAATCAGCTAATCTTTATTTTATTAATTTCACCACAACACCAAACACCCCCCCAATGAAATTAATTAAAGTATATATGATCCACCGGGATTCGAACCTGGGTTATCACACACAGATTTTTGCCACCTTAACCATTACACCACCAGGACGGTTAAAGGTTTATGCACACGCCTACGACTTATTATCCATTCTCGAATACTGGATATTAATCTAATCATGTTCATATTCCCAACCGCACTATGGTAGCCTACTGTTTAAGTGAGAGAGATAAGAAATTTAATATGAGATTTAATTTACGATCAGCTGTAAAATAATAGAGTATAGTGTACGCAAGTGTCTACGCTTTACCGCGGTGCTTATCTTCGTGTTTTATGTACTTGGAGTCTGTAGTGCGAGATATCCGTGATCGTGAGCAAAGAGGCAACTTAATTCTTAACCCTCTAACGCGTTTTAGCAGTTTATTATGGCTATCATTAGACAAATTTATGCAGCTTAGGAATGATCTGTGGGTATTAAAAGGGTATGTACTATCTCAATCAACCCTTTGACTTCCATATACCGTTACTAATCTGAATAAAATGGTCTAATAGTAGCCAGGGAAAACAGAACAGAAACGCGTATTGGCGCTTGAAAGGGTTAACTAGGCTTCCATTATTTCCTTTGCCAGGTTAATCTATGCGCTTTGCATTACCAATTGTTCGTTCAGGACAAGGTTGCATGACAACTTCCCGGCTCGGGATTCTCACCAGGGTCGGCAGAGCTGCAGGCAAACGTCATCATGTCTTAAGGGGAGGTATTTAGTTTGTTCCCCTACGTTTTCATCAAGCTTAAAATTACATCCCCTAGACCCCCTTTCAAGATAAAATTTGTACATTTTTCGGTAGAAAAATGTCCAGGCCGGAGGCCGGTTGCTCTTAAATTTCAGGCTCGCTATCGCTCGCCAGGAAAAAATCGACACCTAATTGGCATGAAAGGTCTTAAAATTGACAGAAATGGGTCGAAAGTTCTTAAAATCGTCATAATAATGGGGCGAACGTCTTAAAATTAGAAAAGCAATGGGGCTAAACATGAGGGAGAAAGGGGTAAAAAAAAGGCCCTCAAGTGGAAATCTCCCCTTAAGGGGAAGGTTTTAGTTTGCTCCCTAGACCCTCCACCAAGCTATTGAAAATATACCCACAAGACCCTTCGTTTGAAACTAGTCAGACTGATTATCTTTATTTCCCAGTCAGTTATTATACGGTAACTTTGTGAGTATTAATTTCTTCAGTCAATCAGTATATATTTTAAGTTGAGATACAAGTCCGTCAGTCAGTGTTTACATCCATCTAAATCAATTAACCCATCACGAATAATGAGAATGACTGTGACAAGCTAGGACAATGATTTCCTGTGTCCTTGTATTGATGCTTGGACGATGGTAGTTATGGTGGTTAAGGTGGGGGAGGGGTTAGGGTGGTTGTGGTGGGGGGATGGTGGGTTAACGGTGGGGAATATGGTGGTACGGAGCTACGTATGGTATTTACGGGAGATGATGATAGTTGGGAGGATGAGGGGGGGGGGGGGGGGGGGGTGTTGCATTATGTTGACGAGTGCTGTTATGTAATGGTGACTGGCATATACTGTAAATATATATATATATATGTATACAGAGAGAGAGAGAGAAAGAGAGAGAGAGAGAGAGAGAGAGAGATGAGAGAGAGAGAATGAGAGGAGAGAGGAGGAGAGATGAGGAGAGAGAGAGAGAGAGAGAGAGAGAGAGAGGCCTACACATCGTCTTGTGATAATGTGCACTTCCCCATTAATGCCAAGATGGATATGTCAGCTGATAGTACAGACGACCATAATGTACTACAGGCATACACACACACAAACACCCTCCACCCACACACACACACACGCACACACACACACACACAGTCACCTACACACACACACACAGTGAGGACCCAAGCACACCTCTACACACACACGCATACACACATACAGTCACCCACACCCACACACAGTGAGGACCCAAGCACACCTCTACACACACACACAGTCACACACACACACACACATTCACTTTCTTCCACATACAATATAGTGGGTCTTGGATTATTCCGAGTCACAAAGGAACAGAACATGTACAGGCAAAACAAAGAGGAGGGAGAAAGGGAGAGATTTTTTCGATGGGATTGAATAAATTGTATATACAGTATCTATCTATCTATACTCTATCTATCTATATGCTCAGGCCCAATCCCCATTTTGGGGGTAGCCGACTCAAGACAGAGCAAGAACAGGGAAAACACAAAAACAACATAAAACAAAAAATAAACAGATAAAAAACACAAACTCACACACATCCAGGTCACCCAGGAGAAGACCCAGAGACCAGGGTTATATATATATATATATATATATATATATATATACTGGCGAACTATTGAATTTAACCCTTACAGTACCGGCGCCGTCTTTATTATTTGATTTCAGCTACATTTAGACGATTTCATGAAGCTTAGGAAGGATCCATTGAGAGTGCCTGTAGCTTTTTTAATGGGTAGACGTCCTTCCTCAGCTGAATAAAATCGTCTAATAGTTGCCAGAATATTATGCATAGGACGATATCAAAGATTGTAAGCGAGGCAGTATAGGAAGCGCAGTACGGGACAGGTTAAGGGGAGGTTTTTAGTGTGTTTCCTAGACTTCCATCAAGCTTAAAATTACACCCCCATGACCCCCTTTCAAGATAAATTTGTACATTTTTCGGTAGAAAAATGTCCCGACCGAAGGCCGGTGCCTCTTAAATTACAGGCTCGCTATCGCTCGCCAGGAAAAAATCGACACCTAAATGGGACGAAAGGTCTTAAAAGTGACATAAATTGGGTGAAAGTTCTTAAAATCGCCAAACTAATGGGGCGAACGTCTTAAGACCTCAAAAAGCAATAGGGCTAAACATGAGGGAGAAAGGGGTAAAGAAAACAATCCCTCAAGTGGAAATCTCCCCTTAAGAAGAAGAGGATGAAATGCAAAAGAAAGTACGTATTCAGATGGTGGGAGAAAGGAGAATGAAAGTTATGAATATGGTTCCTGTGTGTGTGTGTGTGTGTGTGTGTGTGTGTGTGTGTGTGTGTATTACAAGAACAGACAATGGGAGCTGTTATTTCTAGATGAGAGAGAGAGAGAGAGAGAGAGAGAGAGAGAGAGAGAGAGAGAGAGAGAGAGTGAGAGTGAGTGAGAAGAGGCAGAAGACTTGAAGATGCCCCAATCGTAAACCAGGCCTAATAACACCTTAACTAACTCATTGGTAGTTCAGAGATGAGAGAGGGATGGTTGTTAGGGAAGGTTGCGTGAGTGTGTGTGTGTGTGTGGGTGTGGGCGTGGGTGTGTGTGTGTAAGTGTGTGTGTGTGTGTGGGCGTGGGTGTGTGTGTGTGTGTGTGTGTTATATACTAATGTAAAAATGTAAGCTATTTCTATTGCACTAGACATATCGAAAGCCTTCGATAGAGTCTGGCATAAATCTTTAATTTCTAAACTACCCTCCTTCGGTTTCTATCCCTCCATCTGTACCTTTGTCTCTAATTTCCTTTCCGGCCGTTCCATAGCCGCGGTTGTGGACGGACATTGTTCACTTCCTCACCCTATAAACTCCGGTGTTCCTCAGGGCTCTGTCCTATCTCCTATTCTCTTTCTAATTTTTATAAATGATCTCCTTAACTGTACCTTAATTCCCATCCATTCATACGCAGACGACTCAACCTTACACTACTCCATTAGTTTTTCAGAACGCCCCAGCCAGCAATCCCTCAACGACAAACGTAATGAAGCCATAGAACTCTTAAATTCTGATCTAAATACTATTTCCAATTGGGGCAGAGAAAACCTTGTTAACTTTAATGCTTCCAAAACCCAATTTCTCCATCTATCTACCCGTCAGGATCTCCCAGCGGACTATCCCGTATTCTTCAACAATACAAAAATCAACCCTTAATCTTCTCTCAATATTCTTGGTGTCTCTTTTTCTTCTGCTCTCATTTGGAAGGACCATATTACCAGTCTTGCTAAGGCAGCCTCATATTGAGTATTGTTCACATGTGTGGGGAGGTTCCTCTCACGCCGCTCTCCTAGACAAAGTTGAAAGGAAGGCCTT
>CM064578.1:38075056-38105056 GCA_032716605.1 Paralithodes platypus | reverse complement strand
GGTTGCCGCCCCCACACCCCCGCTGGTTGGGTAAAACGGTAGAAATTCAGTTGGGGTGGAGTGAGTAACCGTAGATTTTCGTAAGGGAGTCCGAGGGGGCGGAATGTCCTTATAGTCCACATCCGCATATTGCCACCTATACCACATCACTTACCTCGTCGTACCTTCCTGTTAAATACAATAATAATTTGTTTAGCTCGTATAGGTGCAATTATAGTAATTTACCAAAGGTGGTGGCGAATGCATTAAGGGAGCCCACCTCGCTTTTTTTCTCTTGCCCTCCCTCTCTCTTTGGCTTTTATTCATTCGGCCCCATTCAGCCTACTGTTTTAAGACGTCTACCCCCATCCAGGTGTCAATATTTTCCTGGCGAGCGGTAGCGAGCCAGTATATATTTGTTTTTGTTTTGACAGCAAGCTAAATTTTTACATGTTTTTATAGAAATATTTTTCCGGCGAAGCCGGATTTCTCCATACAATGCTAGCTCGCTAGCGCTCACCAGAAAGAAATAGACACCTGACCACTATAGTTTCGTACATAGTATTATCATTTAATATCCTGACCACAGTCTTTCTGGAGATGAAACCCTTCAGTTGATAGCTGTGTTTTTTTTTTTTTTTTTTTTTTTTTTTTTTACAAGCTGTCTAGTAAGGACCAGTAGGTCTGTTGTTGCGTACCTTCCTTTGTATTCCTTTGTATCTAACCCACACAACCACCCCATCCATCCTCCCAACTTCCCACGACTATCAATTTTTTTTATGTGATTGAGGGAGGCAAAAGGCAGAACTGCCTATAGCGAGTGCCTCTCCCATAGTTGAAAGAGTGACGGGGCCAAAATCAAGGGATGTTCGAGCCAAAATGCCTGGACACACGGAGTTTGAAGCAATTTAAGTCATAGGAAGAGGGAAAGACTGATTCTGGGAGAGAGTTCCAGAGCTCAGCTGTTGAGTAGAAGAAAGTTTGAGAGTAACATTTCACTCTTGGGTTGGAGAGTTGCACAGAGTAGGGGTGGTTTTGAGTTGCAAGACGGGTACCACGTGCCCTACGTAAAGGAGGTGATATACACTGGGAAAGCTCTGAGGAACACTGATTATTATAGTAGCGATAGAATAGCGAGAGAGATACAACATTGCGGCGGACAGAGAGAGATTGCAGAGAGTTAGTGAGTGGATGGGAGTTAATGATACGAAAGGCCTTCCTTTCAACTCTGTCTAGGAGAGCGGTGTGAGAGGACCCTCCCCACACATGTGAACAATACTCAATACAAGGACGCACTATGCCCCTGTACAGAGCAATAAGCTGTGCAGGGGAAAGAACCCCCTAAGGCGGTTGAGCACACCCAGCTTCTGGGAGGCTGCCTTAGCAAGACTGGTAATATGGTCCTTGTCCTAATCATTGCAGCTCTAACCTGCCAATCACCTGAATTAAACCAATCATCTAGGGGTAACCACCACAACAATTATCTAAGGTTAGCCAGTTACACAAGCACCTGTTTACTTATATGGGGGATTTATTCGAACGATTTCTCCTGCAAATTATTTTCTCCAACCCATCTTCATTGCTCCTTCCGTACCATTCATCTTCTCCCTTAACCCTCACTCTCCCTTCTGGGCCTCCCCCCCCCCACCCTTCCGTCTTCCGTTTCCTCTCCCTCTCCCCCTTAATTACCTCCCTACCTTCCTTCCTTCATCCCCCCCCCCCCCCACACACACTCACACTTTCCTCACAGCATCATGGACTTAAGACTGTTGACATACAAAGGGGGACTCTTCTTCTTCTTCTTCTTCTTGGGCATTGCTCAATACTAGTAACCCTGGGATGAGAGAGTTCAGGAAGTGGGGAGAGGATGGAGGAGGAAAAAGGGGAGGAGGAAGAGGAGAAGAAGCGTAAATAAAGGAGGAGGAGGAGGAGGAGGAGGAAGAAGAAGAGTAGATAAAGGTGGAGGAGGAGGAGGAGGAGGATTAAGGGAGGACAGGACAGAAGAAGAATAAAAGGAGGAAGTTAAAGGAAGAAGAAGACGGAGGAATATATTAAAGACGGCTATATTGATCCTCACTATCTATCTATCTATCTATCTATCTATTGCCGGACGCCGTGATCTCTGAAGGGGTGGCCACGAACGAAACGCCCCCATGCACCTCTGTTCCCAATCAGTCGACGTCCCTCCTCCGATCCAGCACCGCCTTCACGCATATACTTCTTAACTCCATCCTTCCACCTCTCACTCGGTCTACCTCTCCCTCTCTGTCCTTCCACCTCACTCACTTACACTCTCATTCTCTCACCTATAATACCATCAATTACATTTAACTTGAGTCATCTTCTTCGCCATATCCTCTCTCTCTCTCTCTCTCTCTCTCTCTCTCTCTCTCTCTCTCTCTCTCTCTCTCTCTCTCTCTCTCTCTCTCTCTCTCTCTCCTAATGTCTGAACACTAATGGGGCTGAACATGAGGGAGAAGGGGGTCCAGAAAAAGCAACCCTCCTCCTTAACCCGTTCAGTACCGGTGGCGTCCTTTTCGACATAGTTTGAACACCGTTAGACAATTTTATCAAGCTTAGGAAGGACCTGTGGTAGCTCAAAGGCTTATACATGAGATAGGCAGTAGCCTTTCCATTTTTTAATAAGAAGTCCTTCCCGAGCTGTATACAATCATCGAATAATTTAAAATGTAAAACTTGCAAACTAAACAAACCAAAATTGGGACAAGGACAATATAAAGTCAAATTAAATGATCAAAATCAAATTATCAAAAAATTATCAAAAAATTATCCAAAAATTACCAGAATATGCTGAAAAGGACGTCAGCGGTACTGAAGGGGTTAAGAGGGGGGTGGATGGTTAGCTTTGTTCCGCCCCTCCTTCTCCCTCATGTTTAGCGCCCCATTAGTCTTCAGAACACAATCCTGTACAATTAACCCTTTCAGCACCATGACGCCCTTTTGTTACCGTCGATTCTTGCTACCATTAGACGATTTTATGCAGTTTCAGGGGAGGTTTCTAGTGTATTGCTTAGACCTCCATCAAGCTTAAAATGACATCCCCTAGATCCCCTTTCAAGATAAATATGTACATTTTAGATTCCTCTTAAGTTACAGGCTCGCTATCGCTCGCCAGGAAAAAAATCGACACCTAAATGGCACGAAACGTCTTAAAATTGACAGAAATGGGGCGAAAGTTATTAAAATCGGGCAAACGTCTTAAAATCTCAAAATCAATGGGGCTAAGCATGAGGGAGAAGGAAGTTCGAAAAAATATCCCTCAAGTGGAAACCTCCCCTCAAGAAGGACCTGTGTTATTCAGAGGGTTTATGGAGCTCGTATTTACCCCTTTGAATTCTAGGGGTTATAAACTAAAAAAAATCGTCTAATGGTCACCATAATCGTGCTGAAGAGGTTTAAGGGGACCCACCTCGTATTTTTCTTCTCTCTCTCTCTCTCTGGGTTGTATCCATTCAGCCCCCTTCAGCCTACTGTTTTTAGACGCTTAGCCCAATCCAGTTGTCGATTTTTTCATGCAGCGAGCCAGCATATTGTGTATAATGTTTTTGACAGCAGGCTAAATTTGTACGTTTTTCCATAGAAAAATGTCTCTGGCGAAGCCGGATTTCTCCAAATAATGCTGGCTCGCTATCGCTCGCCAAGAAAAAATCGACACCTGAATGAGGATAAACGTCTGAAAACAGTAGGCTGAATGGAGCCGAATGGATACAAGCCAGGGAAAGAGAGAAAAGGAGAGAAAAGAAACAGGTTTTGAACTTTTGAACTTACTGTGTCCAGAAAACGTATCGAGTGGTGCTGGCCACATCTGATGATTTAAGGGGAGGTAGATCGTTTTTCTGGACTCCCTTCTCCTAGTGCTTAGTGTGTGGAACTTCGGTGTGAGTATCCTAGGTTCGAGTCCTTGGAGTACCACATGTATTCATTACTTTCATTGATTTCACTAGTTAGGTTTATTTGTAAATTAATTGGTGGGTTGGTGAAAACAAATATGAGGTCCTTAGCAGAGCCACATTTTCCTGCTTGTAACCATGTAATGTGTAAGTGTAACAAACTGTGTGCATACGGTCTGAGCAACACACTTATTCTAATCTAAGACATATACTGTAGATATATTGATTCTCTATACCCCTGTTCCTTACCTAGCTACGGGGAGGGGGAAGGAGAGGGGGGAGGGAGGGAGGGGGGGGGGGGGGGGGGTGTTATTCCTTACCACAGCCATGTAGATATATTGATTCTCTATACCCCTGTTCCTTACCTAGCTACGGGGAGGGGGAAGGAGAGGGAGAGAGAGGGGGAGGGAGGGGTGGGGGTTATTCCTTACCACAACCATGTAGATATATTGATTCTCTATACCACTGCTCCTTACCTACCTACGGGGAGGGGGAAGGAGAGGGGGGAGGGAGGGGAAGAAGAGGGGAAGAAGAGGGGTGGGGGTTATTCCTTACCACAACCATGTAGATATATTGATTCTCTATACCCCTGTTCCTTACCTACCTGCTGTACTTGCCTGTAATTTTGGAGGACACCGAAAAATGCGCAAATTAATCTCGAAGGGGAGATCTTGAGGATGTTTCTTTAAGCTTGATGGAGGGGAGGGGGGGGGGGGGAGAGGGGGAGGTGAGAGGGGAAGGTGGGGGGGTTACTCCTTTTACCACAGCCATGAAGATATAATAATTATCTATATACCACTGCTTCCTACCTACCTACTGTACCTTCATTGCTGACGTCCCTGGGTGAGGCTGAGGTTGGGGTTGACGTAGGTATAATAACAACAATGAAAGGCAGATCCAAGACAGCCAAGCACAGTATGGACACATCACATTCACTTTAAAGGGGGATGGTTCACTTTAAGGGGGGATGGTTCACTTTTTGGTCGATGTTTGCATGTATTCATTAGTTTTTCTAGTTTCCTCCCTAGACCTCCATCAAATTAAAAAAAAACATCCATTAGATCCCCCTTCTAGATTAATTTGTACATTTTTCGGTAGAAAAATTTCCCGGCCGAAGGCCGGTTCTTCCAACATTACAGGCTCACTATCGTTCGCCAGGGAAAAAGTCGACACCTAAATAGCACGAAAGGTCTAAATATTGACGTAGAAATGGGGCGAAAAGTCTTAAAATCTACTAACTAATGGGGCAAACATCTTAACATCTGGAAACTAATGGGGCTAAACATGAGAGAGAAAGTGGTCCAGAAAACCGGCCCATGTCCCCTTAAAGGCTTTCAGTGAGCCGTATATAATGTGCTTTACCATAATAATTCTATACATATCCCTTAGAGAATTGGAAAAAAAGGCATTAGCTTTATATCTTTACAAGCCTATTTGCATATTTTTTTCTATGTGGATGAGGGAGACCAAAGGCAAAAATGTCAGTAACGAGTGCCTCCCTCAGATTTGAAAGAGTGACAGGGCCAAAATTAAGGAATATTCGAGCATCTGCATATTATTCTGTATAGTAAGTGAACAGTCTCAGCTTGTGAAGATAAATAGCAACCTATAACAGAATAATCCGTGTCAAAGGAATAATAATGTCTGACATAAAATCATACCAAGAACACTCAAAATGCGTGTAGTTGCCAAAGACAGAATGTTATTAGTTTTACGTGTTTCAAATTGAGATATAATTAATAGTCTTTAAACTGAATATTGATAATTATCTTACAACTGTACTTACAGTATGGGCAATCTTATGTGTCCCTACTAGTTCAGCAATTAATTCTTGAGAGTATATATACGATAAATGCAGAATAAATGATTGATGTATTATCATTTGATGAGATGGATGAGAGAGAAGGACAGACAAGAAGGTACACACATAATATAGTTTGTTTGGGGGTTTTATTGCTAGCGGCCTAGACTCATTTTCATAGGTATTAATATATCACAGATTTCGTGAAGAATGTTTGTTGGCTTATTGCTCGAAGATATAGATGCTGTTATACATTAGCGTCAGGGATTTTTCCGAAGTCGGCGTTGGATAGATCGAAGAGCGTCTCAGCCTCGGTGCAGGGGAAGGCTTCGTGGGGGTGGGAACAGGTGAGGGACTCTTGGCTAAACACTGTCTGGTTACCACAGAAGAAGGAGTATTGGTCTGTGCCCAACACTGTGCCTTCCGCGTCACTGATTGGTACACAGACGTGGAAGACCCGACAGTCTGTGGCCACGTCAGCGTAGTACCCGTAGGCGCGGTCGGCGCAGGTGAAGGTTTGGGTGGGTTCAGCTCCCAGGATGTCCAGGTAGCCGTCGGAGAACTGGTAGGCCATTCGGGCGGAGGCCACAGCGGCGAGGCAAAGGACAGCAACAAACACCTTCATCGTTATCTGGGGAATGAGTAAAGTTGGAGTCAGAATGGAGCTTAACCAAGTAAAATGCATTAAGTCACTTGTTGGTCTATCTATTGCCAGACTCCTTACTACCCTCCATGAGGGTGACCATACACAAAACGGCCCCCCAAGCGAACCTGTCCCCCGTCAGAACAACAAGCTGCGCCAGTTTAGTTAAGGACTCGCAGGATTGACCACTCAACTTAGGATCCCTCTATGTATGCCCTCTATGTATCTTTATAGCATTATTTTTCAACGGTGGTGAGTTGCTAGTACATTCAGCAACAGGCTTCATCCTTAGGTGAGCAGTAAAGATTTGTATGAGGTTTACTCACCTAGACAGGTTACACAACCCTCCAATCTCCCCTTAAACTCTTCAACTCCCCAGCTCCCCAACTCCACCCCAGAATCATTATAATAGTTGTTTCTACCTTTAATCCAGCCATCAGTCGGTCGGTCAGGTTGCTGACCAAGTCTGACGAGTCTGGTCCACCCGGATTAGGTTGTCTCCCCTAAGGGGTTGCCGACCAAGGCCGATTTTCGACTGTCGACCTAATCACTGAAGCATTCCATCTCTCGTTCTGGTGGTACTTGACATTTTAGAGGCGGCACTTTAGTCATTTCAACGCTCCTTTGTTACCTTTTGCATTACCGGAAATGCCTGTGTGCCCGTTAACCCTTTGATCCCTAGCCATCCGTCTCCCGGGGGTCGGGAGGTAGAAATATATTATACTGTTTTCTCACGACATCCATTCATCTTAACCCTTTCTCCTCTCCCTCCATGACTATACATTATCATTGTTTACTCTCAGAAGGCTGCACGGGAAGATGATTGATTGCTTTATCCGCTTGTGTAATAGGTCGAGTTGTACCTTGAGAAATATATTTTGGAGTTTTATTATTAATTTGTGTTGTATGTATGTGAGTGAGGGAGACAAAAGGCAGAACTGCCTGTACCGAGTGCCTCCCCCATAGTTAAAAGAGTGACAGGGCAAAATCAAGGAACGTTCGAGCCAAAATGTCTGGACACACGGAATTTGAAACAATTTAAGTCTTAAGATGAGGGAAAGATGGATTCAGGGAGAGAGTTCCATAGCTCAGCTGTTGAATAGAAGAATGATTGGGAGTAACGTTTCACTCTTGAGTTGGAAAGTTGTACAGAGTAGGGGTGGGATTGTGTTGCAAGACGGGTACGTACGTGTGTGTGCTTGTGTTACTGTACATACAAATGATAGATAAAGAGATAGAGAGAGAGAGAGAGAGCGAGAGAGAGAGTTTAATAGCAGGGGGCTGGGGTAGGGGTCAAATAATGCTGGAAGAAAAGGAGGGGGGGGGGAGGAAGGGAGGGGGGGGGGAGGTTAAGAGGGAGGTCAGAGGTCATCGTGGTGGAATGGAGGAAGCCATGGGGGTATTAGGGGTACTGGGGGGTGGGGGTATTAGGGGTACTGGGGGGTGGGGGTATTAGGGGTACTGGGGATAGAAGCATTAGGACTACTACTGAATATTGACATCAGAGGCAATTTTAGTGAATGGTGTGTATTGGGAATTAAATTAACCCCTTGAAGCTCTGACGCGTTTTAGCAGTTTATTTTGGCTATCATTAGACGATTTTATGCAGCTTAGGAAGGATCTGTGGGTGTTAAAAGGGTAACTACTATCTCAATCAACCCTTTGACTTCCGTATACCGTTACTAATCTGAATAAAATCGTCTAATAGTAGCCAGAAACAGAACAGAAAGGCGTATTGGAGCTTGAAAGGGTTAATAGTACTTGTGTAAGAATGGAGGGGATTGGCCGATAAATGCTCAGAGTATTGGGGAGCATGTACCGGTATTGTAAACATTGACAGATAGATGGAAAGATAACAAGGCAGCAACTAAGGAGATAAAGAGGATAATGGACTTCCGGTATTGGAAATTAGCACTGAGGGTATTGGTGACAAGTGGAGATTCTACAAGGTAACGTTAAAGGTATTCGGAAATTTGCATATGTATTGTTTTTTTTACCAATGACTAACGAAGAGTATTTGATATTCGTATTTAATTGACATTATTTTTAACACCAATAACCCCCCAAGTGAAATTAATGATAGCATGCAATCCTCCCAGGATTCGAACCCAGCGTACCACATACAGAACTTCACGCTCTAACCATTACACCATCAAGACAGTTAACCCCTTCAGTACCAGAGACGTCCATTCCATTGTATTCTTTCAACTATTAGACGATATTATTCAGCTTAGGAAGGACCTCTAGCAATAATAAGGCTTCAAACTTTCTCAGCCAACCCTTTCAACTACCACAGATGCTTCCTAAACTGCATAATATCGTTTAAATATAGCTAGAATAAAATATAAAACACGTCGCTGGTATTCAAAGGGTTAAAGGCACAGCGCATGACCACGATTAATATTCATTTATCGAATACTAGAAAATTCAATCTAATAATTGACTGAACCCAACTGTACCATGAATAGCCTAATGCTTGTGCGAGAGGCAAGAACATATAATGGGGTTTTCAGAAATGGGGAAATAAGTAGGGTAAATCTAGGGATATTGAGGAGCGTGTACAGTGTTGCCAATTTAGCTACTTTCCCGCTAGATCTAGAGGTATTTACTTCCATCTAGAGGCAAGTTTTTGTTTACAGTTAGCGACATAAATTCTAGCGATGTTCCGTTGATTTAGGCCATTTTAGAGATACATTGTAGATATTGGGCCGTTAATCTGGCTATAATAAAGACAGAACAACAAAATAGAGGGGGGGGGGAGGAACCATGCTTACATAACTATATATTTAATTATTAATATGTTTGTGAACATACAGTAATGGTCGCTCTTCTGTATATCTAAAATGGTTTACTTGAGAATGGGAAAGGGGTGAAACCTTGTATAACTGTCTTCGTGGTGCGATGTATAAGGTGTTGATTTTCGGTGTGAGCATCCTGGGTTCGAGTCCACGGACTGCCACATGTGTTTGTAAATTTCATTAATCGATTTTAGGAGTATGGTTGGTTGTTGGAAGGAACATAATAATATATATATATATATATATATATATATAAACAGGGTGTTTCAGCTGACGTTTTCATAAATGACAGGACGTATTCGTCAGGCAATACTAAGACTATTTTATTCTATGACGTTCGGAGTGAGTATTTATAATTACGGAGATATTGCACATCGGCACTTTTCGATAGATACAAACAAAATGCAGTCTAAGGGGTAAACACGAATATTTCAAAGCTAACGCAGGGCATTTTGGCTCGAACGTCCCTTGATTTTGGCCCTGTCACTCTTTCAACTGTGGGGGAGGGACTCGCTATAAGCAGTTCTGCCTCTTGCCTCCCTCAATCACATCGAAAAAAAAAAAAAAAAAAGGCTTTGTTTACACGTGGATAACAGGGCTAGAAAAGTGTTTCGGAATCGCTCTAGGGATGATAAAAAATCATATAATATTCCATTCAAGGGTTGACGACTCGAATCCCTAGAGCGATTCCGAAACACTTTTCTAACCTCGTTATCCACGTGTAAACGACTGTCGTAATCGAGCTAATATTTTTACCATTTGGGAAAAGTCAGCCGGGGCAAAGTTGTGAAAACGTACAGACCATTTGTTTCAGCCCTTTTTTAGTTAAATAGCTTAAGGAGGGTGATCTGCTTTTAGTTATTTCTGTCCTTTTCTCTCTTTCTCTGGCTTGTATCCATTCGGCCCCATTCAGCCAACTATTTTAAGACGTTTCTCCCCATCTAGGTGTCGATTTCTTCCTGGCGAGCGATAGCGAGCCAGCATTATATGAAAAAATCCGGCTTCGAGACATTATTCTATCGAAAAATTTACAAATTTAGCCTGCTGTCAAACAAAAATAAAAAATATGCTGGCTCGCTACCGCTCACCAGTAAAAAATTGACACCTGGATGGGGATAAGCGTCTTAAAACAGTAGGCTGAATGGGGCCAAATGGATACAAGCCCAGAGAAAGATAGAAAAGGACAGAACAAAAACCGGTCACCCCCTTAAAGTTCACGATTTCTGTCAGGGTAGAGTACTGTGTGTTGTACATGGTAGAAGTGCCTAGTTAACCCTTTCAAGCTCCAATACGCATTTCTGTTCTGTTTCTGGTTACTATTAGACGATTTTATTCAGGTTAGTAACGGTATGTGGAAGTCATGAGAGGGTTGCTGGAGAGATTCTTTACCATTTTAATACCCCACAGATCCTTCCTAAGCTGCATAAAATCCTCTAATGATAGCCAAAATATTACTGCTGAAACGCGTCAGAGCTTCAAGGGTTTATTGTACCTCTCTCTAAATATCAGACAAATTATCATTAAAGATTTGGGCGAGCTATTTATTTTGACTGTACAGGAGAACCGAATAAAGATATAAAGGATACTAATAAGAAAGAGAAGTGTGACTCCCACCCAGTGTTGCCAATTTAGCTACTTTCCCGCTAGATCTAGAGGCATTTATTTCCATCTAGAGGCACATTTTTACATCTAACGACATGAATTCTGGCAATACTGGGAGATTTGAGTCATTTTAGAGTGATGTTGTAGAGATTGTGACATTCTTCTTTCAATTATCGACATTTAATTATTACCTCGCGGAACCTGCTCCCACTACCCACCATCCTCTATCACCTCCACTTTCCCACCCTAGTACTAACTCGGTCTGTGTCTGCGTGAGGACTGATGCCAGGAAGCTCGAGTCACCCCTTTATATACCCTCAGCTCCTCCTCCCATGGTGGTGGTGGTGGTGGAGGGGTGCCTTAGCTTCGTGTCTCGCCCAGGGGAGGTCAACGGTTGGGGCAGAAGGAGAAGGGCAAGGGAGGTTGGGCAAGGTTGGAGAGAGGAGAGAGAGAGATAGATGAGTTGAAGACATAAGCTCGATATTTTCTGTTCTATCAAAATCACTTATGGATACTAATATACCGTATGAGAGAGAGAGAGAGAGAGAGAGAGAGAGAGAGAGAGAGAGAGAGGCGGGCGAGAGAGAGAGAGAGAGAGAGAGAGAGGGGGGGGGGGAGAGGGGGGGGAGAGGGGTGTAAATTAATAGGATCATTATTTTCTGTCTATCGAAATCGCCATTTGATATTTGTTATATAGAGAGAGAGAGAGAGAGAGAGAGAGAGAGAGTACAAAGGGTACAAAGGAAATCAAGCAACAACAGATCTAGTGACCCTTCTAGGTTGCTTGTCCTCCAAAACACTGAGGATCAAGTGTCCAAACAGTGGTTTAGAGTGGGTAAGGGAACATTGGAAAGGGAATTACTGCCCTGGAACTAATGTCCGTGGCAGGATTAGGAAGTTAGTAGGGGACAGATGGGTTAGTAACTGAGGGGGGGATAAAATAAAGTTATTCATTTACAAACGCAGTCAGTCGCGGGTTTGATGCGAGATATTTGTCTAGGCGGAGTTTAAATGAATCAACGGTGATGCAGTCTATAACGTTTCGGGGAAGCCCATTCCACAAGTTGACAACTCGATTGAAGAAGAAATTCTTAGATTCGTGTGAGTTAAAAGATTTACCAATAATTTTGCAACCGTTTCCCCGCGTGTAATTAGATTGGTCGATAGTGAAGTACTTACTACAGTTCATATTGTCGATGCCTTTGATGATTTTGAACACTTGAATTAAGTCACCTCTTAATCTGCGCTGGGTTAAAGGAAATAGATTTAATTCTCTAAGACGCTCTTCGTATGGTTTGTTCTTTAGGCTAGGTATCATTTTGGTAACTCTACGTTGAACTCATTCTAGCTTGTTTAATCTTTTTGGTAATAAGGGCACCAGGATTGAACGCAGTATTCCAGAAGAGGGCGGACTAAGGAATTGTAAAGGGTTAGGATAACTTCTTTGGATTATGCTCAAATGACCTGCCTATAAAGCCAATTATTTTGTTTGCCTTCTTAACAACTTCTGAACATTGCTGACTCGGTTTTAGGTTACTCGATATTGTTACTCCCAGATCGGTTTCTCTGTTTACATTCTTAAGCTGAGTGCCATTCATCGAATAGTTTGCTTTCTCATTTAGGTATCCGATATGTAGTACTTTACATTTATCCGCATTGAAACTCATTTGCCAAATTTGGGCCCAACATGACAATTTATCTAGATTGTGTTGCATATCGTCAACTTGTTCTTTTGAGAGTACGCTATTTGCAATTTTTGTATCGTCAGCAAATTTTGAGATTGTACAGGTGAGACCCTCATCTATGTCGTTGATGTAAATTAGAAAGAGAATTGGTCCTAGTACCGATCCCTGGGGTACCCCGCTACTTACATTGGTCCATTTTGATGCCTTACCGTTTATGACTACTCTTTGCTTTCTGTCGCTGAGCCAATTTTCTATCCATTTCAACACACCGTCTTGTATTCCATGCGCTTTTAGTTTTAGCAGTAAACGTTTGTGGGGAACTTTGTCAAAAGTGTAGGGGAGGGGGGGCGTAGGGAAGGAGAGATATGGAGACAGAGAAGTAAAGATGGAAAAAAACAGATTGTTATACTATCTATCTATCTATCTATCTATCCCTCTATTTATCTATCTATCTATCCCTCTATCTATCTATCTATCTATCTATTCCTCTATTTATATATCTATCTATCTATCTATCTATCTATCTATCTATCTATCTATCTATCTGTAAATTGCAATTGCAACTCTGTAAAAAGTGTATATATTTATATTTGTATGAAATATAATTACGACTGACTGACTATTTATCTATCTATCAATCTATCTATCTAACCATCCATTCATCTATCTATATATCTATCAATCCATCAACCTATCCATCTATATATCTATCTGTCTATCTATCCATCCATCTATCTATACATACATAGGGTATACAGTATATATATACTATATATATATATATAGTATATAGTATAGCCTATATATATCGAAAAATGTACAAATCTATTTCGAACGGTGATCTTGGGAATGTTTGATTGAGGTTGATGGAGGTTGATTGAGGTTGATGGAGGTTGATGGAGGTTGATTGAGGTTGATGGAGGTTGATTGAGGTTGATGGAGGTTGATTGAGGTTGATGGAGGTTGATTGAGGTTGATGGAGGTTGATGGAGGTTGATTGAGGTTGATGGAGGTTGATTGAGGTTGATGGAGGCCTAGGGAGAACATAACATATATTAAAGATATGAATATATTAATGAATACACAAATTAATAAATAGCCGACACAAAACATAAATGAGTCAATAAATGAATAAACACACGAATAAATAAATGAATAAATAAATGAATAAATACATGAATAAATACATGAATAAATACATGAATAATTGAATAAACACACGAATAAATAAATGAGTCAATAAATGAATAAATAAAAAAAATACACGAATAAACAAGTCAATAAATTAATAAATAAGTCAATAAATGAATGTATAAAAATACACGAATAAATAAATGAGTCAATAAAAGTCAATACACGAATAAATGAGTCAATAAAAGTCAATAAATAAATAAATGAGTCATTAAACGTCAATAAATTTATAAACGAATCAATAAATTAATAAATAAACCAAAAATCAAGCCTACCATCCCGTAATTGAACTAGGTCACACACATAACGCGGGGTGACTGCACTCTAGTAAGATAAGATAGGCGCGTAGTAACGTTAACGGAGGGTCACCGGATTTTTTGTTTAATCTTTCTCGCCTTTTCTCTCTTTCCCTGGTTTGTATCCATTCGGCCCCATTCAGCCTACTGTTTTAAGACGTTTATTACCATCCAGGTGTCGATTTCTTCCTGGCGAGCGATAGCGAGCCAGCATTGTATGGAGAAATCCGGCTTCGCCGGGAACATTTTTCTATCGAAAAATGTACAAATTTAGCTTGCTGTCAAAACAAAAATATATATACGCTGGCTCGCTCCCGCTCGCCAGGAAAATATTGACACCTGGATGGGGGTAAACGTCTTAAAACAGTAGGCTGATTGGGGCCGAATGGATAAAAGCCAAAAAGAGAGAGAGAGAAAGAGAAAAAAAAAAAGCGAGGTGGGCTCCCTTAACCGAACAACTCTTCTGTGGCCGCCATTGTGGTACCATAATTATTCACCCCATATATATACTGTATATAATATATATATATATATATAATAATAAAAAAAAATCCTAACACTTTTCCACTTTTCTTTGTAACATTTCCTTCTGTATGACAACATCAGCATTCTCACAAGGGTTACTCAAAGAAAAAAAGGTAACGATAACCAAATAACGAGAGGGAATGACACATGACAAATTACAAGTACCGTAATAACGCAATACCAAACAACTTACGCGTAGACAATATACAGTGTAATAGAGATTAAAACACACGGTAATCAAATACAATACAATAACACAATACAAAGTAACTCACGTAACCCTAGCTGCTCCGACGTCTGGGGGGCAGGGGGGTCAATCTGAAAGGCGACAATAATTTGTTAAAGCTTCGATGATTCGGACAGAATATTTTGGCTATCACGAGACGATTCTATACAGGTTAAGGGGAGGTATTTACTTTGTTCCCTAGACCTCCATCAAGCTAAAAATTACACCCCCTTGAGTCCCTTTCAAGATATATTTGTACATTTTTCGGTAGAAAAATGTCCCGGCCGAAGGCCGGTTCCTCTTAAATTGCAGGCTCGCTATCGCTCGCCAGGATAAAATCGACACCTCAATGGCACGAAAGGTCTTATTATGGGGTGAAAGTTTTTAAAATCGCTAAACTAATGGGGCGAACGTTTTATAATATCAAAAGCAATGGGGCTAAACATGAGGGAGAAAGGGGTCAAGAAAAAAATCCCTCAAGTGGAGATCTCCCCTTAACCCGTACATTACCGGCGAAAGCCTTTTAACTGTGTGCTGGCTACTATCAGACGATGTGTGATGGCTACTAGCAGACGATGTGTGATGGCTACTAGCAGACGATGTTTATTCAGTTTACAAAGGACCTCGAGCGATTACCAGGCTTCGAACTATGTCACTTAAACTTTTTTTCACTGCGACAAATTCTTCTTAACCCCTTCAGACTCATATGACGCAGAGGTTGCCCGATTAGCAATAAGAAATAGAGTTCTCTCACTCTTATAATTACCTCTCCAAAATTAGTTTTCTGCCCACAGCTAACTCAAAGACAACTGCAGAGGTTGAAGTAACTAAACTAAAGGTTTCTAAATACCCCTGATGGTAACAAAGGCTTTAAAGTATCCCCAATAGGCTCAACACAGCTAACTCAAAGACAACTGCAGAGGTTGAAGTAACTAAACTAAAGGTTTCTAAATACCCCTGATGGTAACAAAGGCTTTAAAGTATCCCCAATAGGCTCAACACAGCTAACTCAAAGACAACTGCAGAGGTTGAAGTAACTAAACTAAAGGTTTCTAAATACCCCTGATGGTAACAAAGGCTTTAAAGTATCCCCAATAGGCTCAACACAGCTAACTCAAAGACAACTGCAGAGGTTGAAGTAACTAAACTAAAGGTTTCTAAATACCCCTGATGGTAACACAGGCTTTAAAGTATCCCCAATAGGCTCAACATCGCGTCATATGTCGGAGAGGGTTAAGATGCTGAAAATCGTCTAAATATAGCTTGAATAAAATATAACAGACGTTGCTGGTACAGAAAGGGTTAATATAATATTGTATCTAGGTCAATAAACTTGAGGTAAATATAATGTGCTTGATACAAGTGGAGGAATAAATTATCGACATACGATTACAAAAATAACATGAAATCGAGGTCAGTGCACTATAGGAAGGGAGAAATAAACGTTTGTTTGTATTCTAGAACCCCCCTCCCCCCCCTTCTCCCTCACGTTTAGCCTCATTGGTTTTGGGATTTGAAGACGTTCACCCCATTAGTTTGGCGATTTTAAGACCTTTCGCCCGATTTCGGTATCAATTTTAAGACCTTTCTTGCCATATAGGTGTCAATTGTCTCCTGGCGAGCGACAGCGTGCCCGTATATTTACAGGAACCGGCCCTCGGCCATGACATGTTCCTACCGACAAAAAATGTAAACATAAAAATAACTCAAAAGGGGGGTGTTCAGGGGGGGGGGGGGGGGGGGGGGGGGGGGGGGTAGGGGGGGGGGGGAGGTAAAGCTTGATGAAGAAACAATAAATAAATAAATAATATAATAAATAAATACATATATAAATAAATAAATACATATTTAAATAAAACCTAATTGACTATATAATCCTTTCAAAAAAAAATAATAAAAAATAATAATAATAATAATAATACTAATACTAATAATAATAATACTAATAATAAAAATAATAATAATCATAATAATAATAATAATAATACTAATAATAAAAATAATAATAATCATAATAATAATAATAATAATAATAATAATAATAATAATAATAACCCAACACGGCGTCTGTCTTCTGAACATCTTGCTAACACCAGCGGGTTTTATTCAGCACAGTAAGGACGTCTAATCAATCAAAGCGGCATAATCCATCTCGAATTCATCTTTGACCCCCTTACCAAATTAAGGGGAGGTTTTTTAGTTTGTTCCCTAGACCTCCATCAAACTTACAATTTCACCCCTCTAGACAGGTGGCTGGGTGGGGTCGAATGGATAAAACCCCGAGAGATCCCTTAAGGGGGGTGACCTGCTTTTTGTTATTTCTGTCCTGTTCTCTCTTTCTCTGGCTTGTATCCATTCGGCCCCATTCAGCCAACTATTTTAAGACGTTTATCCCCATCTAGGTGTCGATTTCTTCCTGGCGAGCGATAGCGAGCCAGCATTATATGAAGAAATCCGGCTTCGCCGGAGAATTTTTCTATCGAAAAATGTACAAATTTAGCCTGCTGTCAAACAAAAATTAAAAATACGCTGGCTCGCTACCGCTCACCAGTAAAAAATTGACACCTGGATGGGGATAAACGTCTTAAAACAGTAGGCTGAATGGGGCCAAATGGATACAAGCCAGAGAAAGATAGAAAAGGACAGAACAAAAACAGGTCACCCCCCCTTAAAAGAGTCCACAGGACCTTCATGTACTCTCTCTCTCTCTCTCTGACAAACTTCCTCCATTCATTCCTGCCCTTTGCTAATTGACCACTTGCGAGTTTCGTTCTATAAGGAAGTTGGAGCCGTAGACATCGGTATTTAGCAGAATTACCAGCTAAAATCCGGTCGTAGTAGATTTATAAATACACTAAACCCAATTACACATGCTTTATATCCTTCAGAAACTTACATTATTATTGTATTTCTGTTAAACATCGATGGTAATGGCTCCAACTTCCTTATAGCCCGAAACTCGCAAATGGTCAATTTTTTGGCTTCAACCATCCCCTTTTCCCGCGTTGACACACACATTCTGACACACACATTCTGACACACACACATTCTGACACCACCATACCATATCATCTCCTTCTCGGCTTTCTGACACCACCATATCATACCATTCTGACACACCATATCATATCATTCTGACACCACCATATCATATCATCTTCTTCTTCTCGGGTTTCTGACACCACCTTATCATACCATTCTGACACCACCATACCATATCATCTTCTTCTTCTCGGCTTTCTGACACCACCATATCATATCATTCTGACACCATCATATCATATCATCTTCTTCTTCTCGGCTTTCTGACACCACCATATCATACCATTCTGACACCACCATATCATACCATCTTCTTCTTCTCGGCTTTCTGACACCACTATATCATACAATTCTGACACCACCATATCATATCATCATCTTCTCGGCTTTCTGACACCACCATATCATACCATTCTGACACCACCATATCATACCATTCTGACACCACCATATCATAACATTCTGACACCACCATATCATATCATATCATCATCTTCTCGGCTTTCTGACACCACCATATGATACCATTCTGTTTCCCGGGCGTTTCCGCGCCCTCCTCAGCTCCCTGCCTTAGAGTGGCTTCGGTCACCCAGGCTTTCTGACACCACCAGGGTTTTGTGGGGGCGCTCTATGGCCTTGGCCTTGCTCGGGACCTTGGGGCTGTTCGGCCAGGCAGCCTGGGGAACAACAACAACAACAACAACCATTCTGACACCACCATATCATATCATTCTGACACCACCATATCATATCATCTTCTTCTCGGCTTTCTGACACCACCATATCATACCATATCATCTTCTCCTCGGCTTTCTGACACCACCATATCATACCATTCTGACACCACCATATCATATCATCATCTTCTCGGCTTTCTGAAACCACCATATCATACCATTCTGACACCACCATATCATACCATTCTGACACCACCATGTCATACCATTCTGACACCACCATATCATACCATTCTGACACCACCATATCATATCATTCTGACACCACCATATCATATCATCTTCTTCTTCTCGGCTTTCTGACACCACCATATCATACCATATCATACCATTCTGACACCACCATATCATACCATTCTGACACCACCATATCGTACCATTCTGACACCACCATATCATCTTCTTCTCGGCTTTCTGACACCACCATATCATACCATTCTGACACCATCATACCATACCATTCTGACACCACCATATCATATCATCTTCTTCTCGGCTTTCTGACACCACCATATCATACCATTCTGACACCACCATATCATACCATTCTGACACCACCATATCCCACCATATCATACCATTCTGACACCACCATATCATACCATTCTGACACCACCATATCATACCATTCTGACACCACCATATCATTCCATTCTGACACCACCATATCATACCATTCTGACACCACCATATCATCTTCTTCTCGGCTTTCTGACACCATCATATCATACCATTCTGACACCACCATATCATACCATCATCTTCTGCTCGACTTTCCACGCCTTCTTCTTCCTTCCACTTCACTGACATAGATCCAACAGCTTCCTCTCTCCCTCCAACACCCCTTCTCCCCTCTCTACACTCTTCAGAACAAATAGGAAAAGTAAAAAGTAGCTACGAGGTGCCGTTGTAAAGGGGAGGTTTTTAGTGTGTTTCCTAGACTTCCATCAAGCTTGAAATTACACCCCCATGACCCCCTTTCAAGATAAATTTGTACATTTTTCGGTAGAAAAATGTATATATATAATATATATATATATATATATATAATTCTTGCTTTATTATAGAGAACCAAAGTTGTAATTAGGAATGCAGGCGGGAGTATTGAGTAACTATAATATGTAAGTATAATGTAAGTATATAATGGAAAGTACTTATAATATGTTAATGTAAGTATAAAGTAGGTATAAAGTAAGTATAAGTAAGACTATCTATAATATGTTAATGTAAGTATAAAGTAGATATAGGGTAAGTATAAGTAAGACTATCTATACTACGTTAATGTTAGTATAAAGTAGGTATAAAGTAAGTATAAAGTAGACATAAGGTAAGTATAAGTAAAACTATCTATAATACGTTAATGTAAGTATAAAGTAAGTATAAAGTAGATATAAGGTAAGTATAAGTAAAACTATCTTAATGTAAGTATAAAGTAGGTATAAAGTAGATATAAGGTAAGTATAAGTAAGACTATCTTAATGTAGGTATAAAGTAGGTATAAAGTAGATATAAGGTAAGTATAAGTAAAACTATCTATAAGCCATTAATGTAAGTATAAAGTAGGTATAAAGTAGGTATAAAGTAGGTATAAAGTAGATATAAGGTAAGTATAAGTAAAACTATCTATAAGCCATTAATGTAAGTATAAAGTAGGTATAAAGTAGGTATAAAGTAGATATAAGGTAAGTATAAGTAAAACTATCTATAAGCCATTAATGTAAGTATAAAGTAGGTATAAAGTAGGTATAAAGTAGATATAAGGTAAGTATAAGTAAAACTATCTATAAGCCATTAATGTAAGTATAAAGTAGATATAAAGTAGATATAAGGTAAGTATAAGTAAAACTATCTATAAGCCATTAATGTAAGTATAAAGTAGGTATAAAGTAGGTATAAAGTAGGTATAAAGTAGATATAAGGTAAGTATAAGTAAAACTATCTATAAGCCATTAATGTAAGTATAAAGTAGGTATAAAGTAGGTATAAAGTAGATATAAGGTAAGTATAAGTAAAACTATCTATAAGCCATTAATGTAAGTATAAAGTAGATATAAAGTAGATATAAGGTAAGTATAAGTAAAACTATCTATAAGCCATTAATGTAAGTATAAAGTAGGTATAAAGTAGGTATAAAGTAGATATAAGGTAAGTATAAGTAAAACTATCTATAAGCCATTAATGTAAGTATAAAGTAGGTATAAAGTAGGTATAAAGTAGGTATAAAGTAGATATAAGGTAAGTATAAGTAAAACTATCTATAAGCCATTAATGTAAGTATAAAGTAGGTATAAAGTAGGTATAAAGTAGATATAAGGTAAGTATAAGTAAAACTATCTATAAGCCATTAATGTAGGTATAAAGTAGGTATAAAGTAGGTATAAGGTAAGTATAAGTAAAACTATCTATAAGCCATTAATCTCGGCATAACGTCTACCCACGATAAGGCAGGAAGCATACGGTCAGCCCAAGCCACAGGGTCGATGCCCCAGATTTACGTAAGGTATATTTTATGGGTCAGCAGTGCAATACGGTGTGAAATACAGACCACTGAACTACACAGGAATACAAATGAAGCCTTGTATACCAGGTTAACCCCTTCGGTACCTATGACGTCCATTTAAGGGGAGGTATTTAGTTTGTTCCCTACGTTTTCATCAAGCTTAAAATTACACCCCCTAGACCCCCTTTCAAGATAAATTTGTAATTTTTCGATAGAAAAATGTCCCGGCCGGAGGCCGGTTGCTCTTAAATTACAGACTCGCTATCGCTCGCCAGGAAAAAATGTACACCTTAATTGCACGAAAGGTCTTAAAATTGACAGAAATGGGGCAAAATGTCTTAAAATGTCCAAACTAATAGGGCGAACGTCTTAAAATATCAAAAGCAATGGGGCTAAACATGAGGGAGAAAGGGGTGCAGAAAAAATTCCCTCAAGTGGAAATCTCCCCTTAATTGTATTCTGGCAACTATTAGATTCCCTTAATTCATTATAATTCTCTCTTAATTTTTCACTAATTATTACTAATTAATTCACAGGTCCTTTTTAAACTGCACATAATCGTCTAACTACAGCTAGACTATCATGGAACAGACGTTGCTGGTACAGAAGGGGTAAGGGGAGAGATGAAAGGTAAGGTAAGGTAAGGTAAAGTAAGGTAAAGTGAGGTCAGGTAAGGTAAGGTAAGGTAAAGTAAGATAAGGTAAGGTAAGGTAAAGTAAGGTAAAGTGAGGTAAGGTAAGGTAAGGTAAGGTAAGGTAAGGTAAGGTAAGGTAAAGTAAGGTAAAGTGAGTTAAGGTAAGGTAAGGTAAAGTAAGGTAAAGTGAGGTAAGGTAAGGTAAGGTAAGGTAAGGTAAGGTAGGATAAGGTAAGGTAAGGTAAGGTAAAGTAAGGTAAAGTGAGGTAAGGTAAGGTAAGGTAAGGTAAGGTAAGGTAAGGTAAAGTGAGGTAAGGTAAATAAAGGTAAGGTAAGGTAAGGTAAGGTAAGGTAAGGTAAAGTGAGTGAGGTAAGTAAGGTAAATAATAAAGGTAAGGTAAGTAGGTAAGGTAAGGTAAAGGTAAGGTAAGGTAAAGTAAGTAAGGTAACATAAAGGTAAGGGTAAGGTAAGGTAAATCAAAAGTTAAGGTAAATAAAGGTAAGGTAAGGTAGTGTGTTAAGGTAAGGTAAATCTAAAGTTAAGGTAAATAAAGGTAACATAAATATAAGGTAAGGTAAAGTGTGTTAAGGTAAGGTAAATCAAAAGTTAAGGTAAGTAAAGGTAAGGTAAGGTAAGGTAAGGTAAAGTGTGTTAAGGTAAGGTAAAGAAAATATTAAGGTAAGTAAAGGTAACATAAATATAAGGTAAGGTAAAGTGTGTTAAGGTAAGGTAAAGCAAATGTTAAGGTAAGTAAAGGTAACATATATATAAGGTAAGGTAAAGTGTGTTAAGGTAAGGTAAAGCAAAAGTTAAGGTAAGTAAAGGTAACATATATATAAGCCAAAGGTCAACGCACTAGGTTAAATTTACGTAAGGTATATGGGGCAATGCAAATACGTCAAGACAGTGCTATATAACAGGCCAACGAACCATAGTTTAGCAATTTTAAGACCTTTCGCTCCTTTTCTTTGTTAATTTTAAGACCTTTCGCTCCTTTTCTTTGTCAATATTAAGACCTTTCGTGCCATTAAGGTGTCGATTTTTTTCCTGGCGAGCGATAGCGAGCCTGTAACTTAAGAGGAACCGGCCGAAAAATTTATCAATATATCTTGAAGGGGAATCCATTTTTTTTTTTTTTTTTTTTTAAGTTTGATGCAAGTCAAGGGAGGCAACTAGAAATATAATATATAAATGAAAAAATCACCCAAAGAGTGAACCATCCCCCCGGTAAAGGTAAGGTCAAATGAGATAAGGCAAGGTAAGAGTTAAGGGGAGGTATTTAGTTTGTACCCTAGACCTGTTATCAAGCTTAAAAAATTACCCTCCCTTGACCCTCTTCAAGATAAATTTGTACATTTTTCGGTAGAAAATTGTCCCGGCCGAAGGCCGTTTCCTCTTACATTACAGGCTCGCTATCGCTCGCCAGGAAAAAAATCGACACCTAAATGGCACGAAATGTCTAAAAATTGACAGAAATGGGGCGAAAGTTCTTAAAATCGCCAAACTAATGGGGCGAACGTCTTACAATATCAAAAGCAGTGGAGTTAAACATGAGGGAGAAAGGGGTCCAGAAAAAAAATCCTTCAAGTGGAAATCTCCCCTTAATTAAGGTAAGGAAAGATAAGGTAAATAGAAGCCTTAAAGGTCAACGCTCCACATTAACGGGAGGTATTTAGTTTGTTCCCTAGACCTCCATCAAGCTTAAAATTACAGCCCCTTGACCCCCTTTCAAGACATATTTGTACATTTTTCGGGCCGGTTCCTCTTATATTACAGGCTCGCTATCGTTCGCGAGGAAAAAATCGACACCTAAATGACACGAAAGATCTTAAAATTGACAGAAATGGAGTGAAAGTTCTTAAAATCGCCAAACTAATGGGGTAAACATCTTAAAATCTCAATAGTAATGGGGCTAAACATGAGGGAGAAAGAGGTCAAGAAAAAAATCCCTCAAGTGGATATCTCCCCTTAACGTAAGGTAAAATATATGGGTCAGTGCAATACGTCAAGGCAGTGTTATATATATATATATATATATACAGGCCAACGAACCACAGTGGAAAATAGGTTAACCCTTTCACGCACATATGACGCAGAGGTTGCCAGATTAGCAATAAGAAATAGTTCTCTCACTCTTACCAAACTTGACTACTTCCTTTAACGTGACGATAGTGCGTTGTTATATGTGCGATTAGTTTGCTTGGGAAACAGATTAACTTGCTCATGTAGTAATGTACACCCTATGTGGAAGATTGTGTTCTTTTATTTAATAATTTTCATTTTAGTAAGCGTTGTTTCCACATAGCGATTTTGATAATTTAATTTGACTTTATATTGTCCTTGTCCCAATTTTGGTTTGTTTAGTTTGCAAGTTTTACATTTTAATCTTATAATTACCTCTCCAAAATTAGTTTTCTGCCCACAGCTAACTCAAAGACAACTGCAGAGGTTGAAGTAACTAAACTAAAGGTTTCTAAATACCCCTGATGGTAAAAAAGGCTTTAAAGTATCCCCAATAGGCTCAACACAGCTAACTCAAAGACAACTGCAGAGGTTGAAGTAACTAAACTAAAGGTTTATAAATACCCCTGATGGTAACAAAGGCTTTAAAGTATCCCCAATAGGCTCAACACAGCTAACTCAAAGACAACTGCAGAGGTTGAAGTAACTAAACTAAAGGTTTCTAAATACCCCTGATGGTAACAAAGGCTTTAAAGTAACCCCAATAGGCTCAACACAGCTAACTCAAAGACAACTGCAGAGGTTGAAGTAACTAAACTAAAGGTTTCTAAATACCCCTGATGGTAACAAAGGCTTTAAAGTATCCCCAATAGGCTCAACACAGCTAACTCAAAGACAACTGCAGAGGTTGAAGTAACTAAACTAAAGGTTTCTAAATACCCCTGATGGTAACAAAGGCTTTAAAGTAACCCCAATAGGCTCAACACAGCTAACTCAAAGACAACTGCAGAGGTTGAAGTAACTAAACTAAAGGTTTCTAAATACCCCTGATGGTAACAAAGGCTTTAAAGTATCCCCAATAGGCTCAACACAGCTAACTCAAAGACAACTGCAGAGGTTGAAGTAACTAAACTAAAGGTTTCTAAATACCCCTGATGGTAACAAAGGCTTTAAAGTATCCCCAATAGGCTCAACACAGCTAACTCAAAGACAACTGCAGAGGTTGAAGTAACTAAACTAAAGGTTTCTAAATACCCCTGATGGTAACAAAGGCTTTAAAGTATCCCCAATAGGCTCAACACAGCTAACTCAAAGACAACTGCAGAGGTTGAAGTAACTAAACTAAAGGTCTCTAAATACCCCTGATGGTAACAAAGGCTTTAAAGTATCCCCAATAGGCTCAACACAGCTAACTCAAAGACAACTGCAGAGGTTGAAGTAACTAAACTAAAGGTTTCTAAATACCCCTGATGGTAACAAAGGCTTTAAAGTATCCCCAATAGGCTCAAAATTGCGTCATATGTCGGCGAGGGTTAAGGGGGCCCACCTCGCTTTTTTTTTCTCTTTCTCTCCCTCTCTCTTTGGCTTGTATCCATTCAGCCCCATTCAGCCTACTGCTTTAAGACGTTTACCCCCATCCAGGTGTCAATATTTTCTTGGCGAGCGGTAGCGAGCCAGTATCTATATATCTTTGTTTTGACAGCAAGCTAAATTTGTACATTTTTCGATAGAAAAATGTCTCCGGCGAAGCCGGATTTCTCCATACAATGCTGGCTCGCTATCGCTCACCAGGAAGAAATTGACACCTGGGATGGGGATAAACGTCTTAAAACAGTTGGCTGAATGGGGCCGAATGGATACAAACAAGCCTATCGTCTGACAGTAGCCCGAATAAAGTTACAAACGCCGTCGCCGGTACTGAAGGGGTTAACCCCTTCAGTACCGGCATACCTATTCTGGCAACTATTAGATGATTTTATTCAGATGAAGAAGGACGTATACTCATTAAGGGGAGATCTCCACTTGAGGGATTTTTTTCTTGATCCCTTTCTCCCTCATGTTTAGCCCCATTGCTTTTGATATTATAAAACGTTTGCCCCATTAGTTTAGCGATTTTAAGAACTTTCACCCCATATTAAGACCTTTCGTGCCATTCAGGTGTCGATTTTATCCTGGCGAGCGATAGCGAGCCTGTAATTTAAGAAGAACCGGCCTTCGGCCGGGACATTTTTCTACCGAAAAATGTACAAATTTATCTTGAAGGGGACTCAAGGGGGTGTAATTTTAAGCTTGATGGAGGTCTAGGGAACACACTAAATACCTCCCATTAACTCCTTCAGTACCGATTTTCATTATATTCTAGCAATTTATTAGACGATTTTATTCAGCCTGGGAAGGACGTCTACCCGTTACAAGAACTACCGGCTGTCTCAATTAACCCTTTTACCTGCCATATATCTCAATTAACCCTTTTACCTGCCATAATATCCTTCCTAAGCTTCATAACATCGTCAAAATCTAACTGACATCAAGTGGAAAACACGGTCCCGGTTAGGAAAGGGTTAAGGGGAGGTTTCTAGTTTGTTTCCTACTCCTCCAGCAATCTTAAAATTTCACCCCCTTGACCCCCTTTCAAGATATATTTGTACATTTTTCGGTAGAAAAATGTCCCGGCTCAAAGCCGGTTACCCTTATATTACAGGCTCGCTATCGCTCGCCAGGATAAAATCGACACCTAAATGGCACGAAAGGTCTTAAAATTGACAGAAATGGGTCGAAAGTTCTTAAAATCGTCAAAATAATGGGGCGAACGTCTTAAAATTAGAAAAGCAATGGGGCTCAACATGAGGGAGAAAGGAGTCAAGAAAAAAAAATCCCTCAAGTGGAAATCCCCCCTTAAGCACGCGGAGAGGCCTAATTAGTCTTTTAAAGTCTTCGGTTCAATAGCCTTGATTTAATTCACATTGCATGGACTCGTATCTGCAACATTTCGTAAGCCTAGGGCATTGACCTTTAGGTAAAAAAGGCGTCATGGTACTGAAGGGGTTAAGAGGGGGGGTTATTATTGTGCTCATTTTATGTATCTTTTTATTATTGTATTATTATTGTATTATCTTTATAGTATTGTATTATTATTATTGTATTATTATTGTATTGTATTATTATTGTATTGTATTATTATTGTATTATCTTTTATTATTGTATTATTATTATTATTGTATTATTATTATTGTATTATTATTATTGTATTATTATTGTATTATCTTTTTATTATTGTATTAGTTTCTTCCACGCTTAAAAAACACCCGCCCAAGACCCTCCTTCAAGATAAATTTGTACATTTTTCGATAGAAAAATTTCCCGGCCGAAGGCCGTTTTTTCTTAAAATTACAGGCTCGCTATCGCTCGCCAGAAAAAAATTGACACCTAAATGGCACGAAAGGTCTTGATATTGATATAGAAATGGAACGAAAGGTTTTAAAATCGCCAAACTAATGGGCCGAAAGTCTTAAAATCTGAATACTAGTGGGGCTAAACATGAGGGAGAAGGGGGTCCCGTAAAAGCCACTACCTCCCCCTTTAAATACAGCCCAATGAATGAACTACACGCCATAAAAAAAAAATCCAAGTCACCCCTTGAGAATTATCACGCATTTCGACCGTATATTTTGGCTATCATTAGACAATTTTATGCAGTTTAGGAAGGCCCTGTGAGTATCTAAGGGGGTCCAAACCACCTCCATTGGGTTGGGTGTGAGGGGGATCTACCAGGTGTGGGCCAATCGGTGCTCAGCAGACCCCCGTTATCTTGTGTTACTCTCTGACCGTTTTCGTGGGGTCAGTACTCAAGGTATTAGTGAGTTGGGCCTATAATTGGGGTTGGGTGTGACAGGGATCTGCCTTGTATGGGTCGATCGGCTTTTTGCAGACTCCCATTTTCTTATGTTATGTTCTTATTATGCCTCTTGACTCCCACAGATCCTTTCCAAGCTCAAGAAAATCGACTACTGAACAAACCAGAAGTCAGAACAAACAGCCAGAACAAACATAATCCTCAAGGGGTTAAGGTAATAGAAAGGTCAATGAACTAAAGGTAAGGTGCAATTGAGCAGTAAAATACGTTAAGGTAAGAATAAAGGTAAGGTAAGGTAAAATGAGTTAAGGTAAAAATTAAGGTAAGGTAAGGTAAAATGAGTTAAGGTAAGAACTAAGGTAAGGTAAGGTAAAATGAGTTAAGGTAAAAATTAAGGTAAGGTAAAATGAGTTAAGGTAAGAATTAAGGTAAGGTAAAATGAGTTAAGGTAAGAACTAAGGTAAGGTAAGGTCAAATAAGTTAAGGTAAGAACTAAGGTAAGGTAACATGAGTTAAGGTAAAAATATAAGGTAAGGTAAAATGAGTTAAGGTAAGGTAAAATGAGTTAAGGTAAGAATGAAGGTAAGGTAAGGTAAAATGAGTTAAGGTAAGAATTAAGGTAAGGTAAGGTAAAATGAGTTAAGGTAAGGTAAAGGTAAGGTAAGGTAAGATCTAAGGTAAGGTTAGGTAAAGGTAGATAAGGTAAGAATTAAGGTAAGGTAAGGTAAAATGAGTTAAGGTGAGAATAAAGGTAGATAAGGTAATAATTAAGGTAAAGTAAGGTAAGTTAGAGGGAGGTAAGGTAAGTTAAAGGTAGATAAGGTAATAATTAAGGTAAAGTAAGGTAAGTTAGAGGGAGGTAAGGTAAGTAAGACTAGACTATTTTTACAGCAAAGATCAATGCACTAGATTAAGGGAGCCCACATCGCTTTTTTTCTCTTTCTCTCCCTCTCTCTTTGGCTTGTATCCATTCGGCCCCATTCAGCCTACTGTTATTATGTTCTACTGTTTTACTGTTTTAAGACGTTTACCCCCATCCAGGTGTCAATATTTTCCTGGCGAGCGGTAGCGAGCCAGCATATATATATATATATATATTTTTTTTTTTTGACAGCAAGTTAAGTTTGTACATTTTTCGATAGAGAAATTTCCCCGGCGAAGCCGGATTTCTCCATACAATGCTGGCTCGCTTTCGCTCGCCAGGAAGAAATCGACACCTGGATGGGGATAAACGTCTTAAAACAGTTGGCTGAATGGGGCCGAATGGATACAAGCCAGGGAAAGAGAGAAAAGGAAAGAAAGATAAAAAAAGCCGATGACCCCCCCCCCCTCTTTACGTAAGGGTATATATGGGTCAATAACAACATAGTGTGACAATGAACAACAATATCGGTCAATGAACTGAGGATAAAAATAACACACATTGAATCCACTGCACGAGCTTGTGTGTGTGTGTGTGTGTGTGTGTGGAGGGGGGGGGGAACCCTGCTAAAATATATGAGGAAATACCCTGCTAAAATAAACGAGAAAATACCCTGCTAAAATAAACGAGAAAATACCCTGCTAAAATATACGAGAAAATACCCTGCTAAAATATATGAGAAAATACCCTGCTAAAATAAACGAGGAAATACCCTGCTATAAAATATGAGAAAATACCCTGCTAAAATAAACGAGACAATACCCTGCTAAAATAAACGAGAAAACACCCTGCTAAAATAAACGAGACAATACCCTGCTAAAATAAACGAGAAAATACCCTGCTAAACTATACCCGTGTGACATCGAATCAGGTAAAGGCAGATAATGTTGTTCTCGGCCGCCTGAACCAAGTCACGAGGTCAGTGAACTCGTGCGATATTAAAGGGGTGGTTGGTTGGTGGGTCGGGTGCTTGGGTTGTCTGCAGCTAAAAGGGTTAATTGAGATAGCCTTTTAATGGGTAGAGGTCCTTCCTAAGCTGAATAAAATCGTCTAATAGTTGCCAGGACATAATGCTTAGGACGTCACCGGTACTGGATTGGTTAAGGGGAGATTTCCACTTGAAGGATTTTTTTTTCTGGACCCCTTTCTCCCTCATGTTTAGCCCCATTGCCTTTGAGATTTTAAGACGTTCGCCGTAGTAGTTTGGACATTTTAAGACATTTTACCCTATTTCTGTCAATTTTAAGACCTTTCGTGCCATTAAGGTGTCGATTTTTTCCTGGCGAGCGATAGCGAGCCTGTAATTTAGGAGCAACCGGCCTCCGGCCGACATTTTTCTACCGAAAAATGTACAAATTTATCTTGAAAGGGGGTCTAGGGGGTGTAATTTTAAGCTTGATGGAGGTCTAGGGAACAAACTAAATACCTCCCCTTAAGGGGGGGATGGCCGTATTTATTTGTTTATTGTTTTATCCTTATAATTGTGTTTAGTTTCCTCCCTAGACCTCCATCAAGCTGTAAACATTACCTACTAGATCCCGGTCAAGATAAATTTGTAAATTTATCGGTAGAAAAATGTCCAGGCCGAAACCTCTTAAAATTACAGGCTCGCTATCGCACGCCAGGCAAAAATCAACACCTAAATGGCATGAAAGGTCTTAAATTTGACAATGAAATGGGGCGTAAAGCCTT
>CM064578.1:38015056-38072556 GCA_032716605.1 Paralithodes platypus | reverse complement strand
TCGAAAGACTCAAGTCTAAAGCATTTCGCCTTATCAACACACTTCCTCTCACTAGTTCCCTTCAATCTCTTTCTACACGTCGCATGTCTTCTATCTTTAATACAACAATCAGTTTTCTTCAGGGCTCTCTCAGTGCATACCCCCTCTCTTGCGGCGAGTGTGAGGCACCCGCCTTTCAACACAGTCCCACTCATTTTCTGTCCAACTCTCCAACCCAAGAATGTCCTTAGTCTTTCTTCTACTCAACTAGTGAACTCTGGAACTCTCTCCCTCAAATCAATCTCTTCTTCATCCTACGACTTAAAATGCTTTAAACCACAACGTCCCTTGAATTTGGCTCTCTGTTACTCTTTTAACTCTAGGGGAGACACTCGTTACAGGCAACCTGCCTTGTGTCTCCTTCACACAAATAAAACAAAATCAAGTTTAGGACGAACTTCTATTAATCTAAGGGGTCAAAACTAACTCAATATGGCCTAAGACTCTCGCAGATCCTTCCTAAGCGGAATAAAATCGTTTAATGATAGCCAACACACACTGGTAAAACGCATCATAATCCTCAAGGGGTTAAGTTAGGATGATTCCATAGATTTCAAGGGGGGAGGGAGGGAGGGATTTCCTGACCTCCCTTCTCCCTCATGTTTAACTCCATTAGTTTTGACATTTTGAGACGTTCGGCCCATTAGTTTGGTGATTTAAATGTAAGACCTATCGCCCCATGACTAAGGAGGATCCGATGGGGGAGTTTTGGGGATATTATAGATTAAACTTGATTGAGGTCTAGGGAGCAAACTAAACCTAACATATACCGGAAATAGTGACACATAAATAAATAAATATATACAATGACGTTCCCTTAAGGAGAGGTTTTTAGTTTGTTTCCTACTCCTCCAGCAATCTAAAAATGTCACCCCCTTGACCCCCTTTCAAGATAAATTTGTACATTTTTCGGTAGAAAAATGTCCCGGCCGAAGGCCGATTACTCTTAAATTACAGGCTCGCTATCGCTCGCCAGGATAAAATCGACACCTAAATGGCACGAAAGATCTTAAAATTAACAAAATGGAGCGTAAATTCTTAAACTCGCCAACCTAATTGGGCGAACGTCTTAAAATCTTAAAAACAACGGGGCAAGACATGAGGGAGAAAGGGGTCAAGAAAAAAGTCCCTCAAGTGGAAATCTCCCCTTAAAACTAGGTTATGTATATATATATTTGTCTTGCGTAATTTAGGGTCGTGTGTGGGTTATATATCTTGTGTGTGGGTGTCTTGTGTGGGTGTCTTGGTGTGTGGGTGTCTTGGTGTGTGGGTGTCTTGTGTGGGTGTCTTGGTGTGTGGGTGTCTTGGTGTGTGGGTGTCTTGGTGTGTGGGTGTCTTGGTGTGTGGGTGTCTTGGTGTGTGGGTTATATATCTTGTGTGGGTGTCTTGTGTGGGTGTGTCTTGGTGTGGGTGTCTTGGTGTGGGGGTGTCTTGGTGTGTGGTTTGTTTACACTCCTCCGGTACAGTCTAGGGGTTACAAGTGGTTACAAGGACTACGTGGAATAAGGTGGCATTGTTTGTTTTAACCCTTTGACCTTACTTAATGTTGACATACAGATACATCATGGATTATTCATTCTATCTATCTATCTATCTATCTATAAATAAATAAACTTATAGATAAATAAATAAATTATATATATATACACATCATACAGTATACAGTATATATGTATATAATTATATATATATATATATATATATATATATATATATATATATATATATATATATATATATATATACTGTATATATTCCTTTTTTCAATAATGCTTTATCAAAACAAAAATATATCTTATAAACTTTATTTACTTTTGATGATCGTAATTTTGCAATCCGTCGTTTTCTGGTTATCTTCAACAAAACAACTGCTATATCACGTATAGTTTTATCTATATAATAATTTGGTCTTACACATTCGGTTATAATAGGTCAGTTCACATAATTCAATAATCTGAAATTCCGGTAAATTGTAAAAACACATGGGAGGTTGTGGCTTTTTCTGGACCCCCTTCTCCCTCATGTTTATCCCCACTAGTTATGAGATGTGCAAACAATCGCCCCATTAGTTTGGCGATTTTCAGACCTTTAACTCCATTGCTTTGTCAATATTTAGACCTTTCGTGAAATTTAGATGTCCAGTTATTTCATGGCGATCGATAGCGAGCCTGTAATTTAGTAGTAGCCAGCCTCCAGCCGGAACGTGTTTGTACCGAAAAAATATATACAAAATTACCTCGAAGGGGGTCTTGGGGGGGGGGGGGGGGTGTTCTTTTTTTAAGCTTGATGGAGGTCTAGCGAGGAAACTAAAAAAAAATATATATATATATATACAAATAAATAGATAAAACAAAACAAAAACTCTACCCCCTTAAAATACAGTTGCTCACATAAATTCGTATTCTTTACTTCCTGCATGAGATGAAATAAAGTATGATTGAATTACGAATATAGATTATTAGGTAGAACTTAAACAATTTGAAAGTTATTGGTTTTAGGGCAAACTTATTCTTGCAAGTCGCTCAGATTATACATACAGTGTGTCCATAAAGTCTCTTTACAATTTAAAATATTTATTACAAAAGCAAATGAACAGACAAATGTGTGGAAATGATTACAAAATGAGGAGTAGATATTGAAGTTATGTTTGCCTCATTTAGTACACCTCTACATGGGCACCATTAGTTGCACGAAGCACATCAAGACGGTACTCGATTTCTTGCCATGTTCGCTGTAGCATAGCCTCATCAATGGTCGCAATGGCATCAGTGATCTTTTGCTTTAGGTCAGTGATGTCCCGTATCTCTGTTCGATACACGATATCTTTAACATAACCCCATAGAAAGAAGTCCAGGGGAGTGATATCTGGTGAACGAGGTGGCCAGGGAATCGGGCCATCCCTTCCAATCCACCGGTCTGTGAATGTTTGATTTAGGAACTCACGAACACGCAGTCCCCAATGTGGTGGTGCACCATCTTGCTGATAAATGATGGTTGGTTGAAGGTCATCTAGTTGTGGTGCCACATATTCAGTCAAAAGGTCAAGGTAAACATTTGCAGTAATTGTTTTCTCGTGGAAGAAAAATGGACCAATGGACAAATGCAATGTTATTAAAAACTTTGATAACCACCGAGTACATACAACAAATCTGATTAAAATATCTCATCAATTGCCTTGCTAATACATGTTTTAAATTGTAAAGAGACTTTATCGACACCCTGTATAATCACGGAATTCTATATAGATAGATAGATAGATAGATAAAGAGAGAGAGAGAGAGAGAGAGAGATGGGAATGACCTATGAACCCCTCACGTTGTTCACCTTCCCCTCCTCCCCTCCCTCCCCCTCTCCCCCCCTACTCTAGTTACGACATACCCCCCCCCCTCCCCCCCTACTCTAGTTACGACATACCCCCTCCTCCCCCTCCTTCTTCCTCTTCCTCATGTTGCCATCTTCCTTCCTCTCTCTCTCTTTACTTACTTCCTTACTTTCTCTTACTTCCTTCCTTTCTTTCTCTTACCTCCTTTATTCCTTCCTCTATATTAACTTGTTTCCTTTTGCTTACTTCCTCGAGATTTACTGACCTCCTACTTGAAATTATGTTTTCATTATTTCGTTTGTATTTTTTGTTTTTCTATATTCCAACTACTCCCTCTCGGGCATAGGCTGAGAGCCTGCACACTCTACCGCTGAACACAGTGAGGCCCGTGAGGTCTTGCTCCAGCCTAGGGAGTGAGATATGCGAAGCACCTATTCACGGCTCGAACCCAACTCCATCTCTAAAGCTGCTTCGCCTCTGTGCTTCACCATCTCACTCCCCAGACTCAGACCCTCACTCTCAGAACGCCACCTATTAAGCAATTAACTCACTAGGCATTGCCCCCCTGTAGCATATTTTGAATACGGGAATATTCATACAGTGCTATTTAATCAGGGAACAGTGAGGGTATTTTGTTTTTGGCATTTCGGTGTGCTGTGGTAATGCACTGATACTAGGTACAGCACAAATTCCATCCCAATAATATCTTCCAATTGACATTTTGGGATTCGAACCCGGGTCCATTGGATTACCAGTCCAGTGGCAAGACCACTCTGCCACACCTCCCCTTAAATACTCAACAGTATGTAGTTACAAGCTATGTCATCTAAAGGTCGATCAAGAATGATGTTTGAAATCGAATATATAAAAATTACACATTTAACACTATACTGATATATCATAAAGTTGTCGGAAATTGATAATATCAAGAGTTTCTGTGTTTCAAGTTTTCAAGAGTCACGTGATTGGCTTGAGAGCCTTGGCCAATCACGACCTTTGATTAACTCTCACCTGGATTAACTCTCACCTGGATTAACTCTCACCTGGATTAACTCTCACCTGGATTAACTCTCACCTGGATTAACTCTCACCTGGATTAACTCTCACCTGGATTAACTCTCACCTGGATTAACTCTCACCTGGATTAACTCTCACCTGGATTAACTCTCACCTGGATTAACTCTCACCTGGATTAACTCTCACCTGGATTAACTCTCACCTGGATTAACTCTCACCTGGATTAACTCTCACCTGGATTAACTCTCACCTGGATTAACTCTCACCTGGATTATAGCGAACTTATCAAAGCTCGTCAGTGGTTAAGGGGGTTCACCTGTTTGTTTTATCTTTCTCTCCCTTTCTCTCTTTCCCTGGCTTGTATCCATTCGGCCCCATTCAGCCAACTGGTTTAAGACGTTTATCTCCATCCAGGTGTCGATTTCTTCCTGGCGAGCGATAGCGATCCAGCATTGTATGGATAAATCCGGCTTCGCCGGAGACATTTTTCTATCGAAAAATTTAAAAATTTAGCTTGCTCTCAATACAAAAATATATATATGCTGGCTCGCTACCGCTCGCCAGGAAGAAATCGACACCTGGATGGGGGTAAACGTCTTAAAACAGTAGGCTGAATGGTGGCCGAATGGATACAAGCCGAAAAGAGAGGGAGAGAAAGAAAAAAAAAAGCGAGGTGGGCTCCCTTAAACCCTCCAACAACATAAGGACAAAGATAAACCACTTTCAATTCACCCAATGATTTTATATAGAGCTTTTTATAGCGCGTTCATAATGACGTCACGAATCAGGGTCCCGGATGTCGAGATAAGAGTGAAGGGGTTATGTGTGTCAATGGTTGGCATGTGGGAGATAATATTTAGGATATACTGATTATTACACATAATTATACACACACACACACACACACACACACACACACACACACACACAACATTTTATTATTGTTATTATTATTAGTATTAGTATTACACACACACACACACACGCACGCACACACACACACACACACACACACACACACACACACACACACACACACACACACACACACACACACACACACAGCCCGTAGCCTAGTAGGTAGAGCTCTCGTCTCACACACGAGGGGTCGGGGGGTTCAATCCCCGGCCGGGCGGAGACAAATTGGGCTTGTCTCCTTTCATGTGTTAGCCTCAGTTCACCTAGCTGTAAATAGGTACCTGGAATAAGTGGACGACGTTGTGACGTCCCATCTGGGGTTGGCAAAAATGGTACAAGGCGAGATGGGTATCATATGGTTCACCTAAGCTGATGGCTACCTAAGCCTTCGGGCGAGACGGTACCGTCTATAGTGAGAATGGTACCATACAGATCCAGCCTAAGCCTTCGTTTCCGATGTCGCCAATTGGCTAAAATACAGACTACACACACATCCACAGCCATTCCAACGATACATATAACACCTACACATATAGGAGGCGGGAAATAACGAGCATGCTCACTCCCGCAATACAACTAGAGTAAGCACAACTAGACCCCAACATATCACTTTGTCTTATTCACACTTGCACTTACATACCCAGTCATACACAATACACATGATGGTACGACCTCTCTCTCTCTCTCTCTCTCTCTCTCTCTCTCTCTCTCTCTCTCTCTCTCTCTCTCTCTCACACGCCTCTCTCTCTCTCACACAGACACATACTCTCTCACTCAAACACACAGCCACTTTCTCACTCACACATACACACACACTCACACACATCACAGACATACACACCCATCTCTCTCTCTCTCACACACCTACACCTGGAAGTGAGTGCGTCAGGCCACACACGAGGGAGGGGGGGGGGGGGGGGGGAAGGGGGGAGGACGGGATCAAGGACCTGGAGAGTTTAGTCACCCTACCGCGGTTTTCCTTTCCTTTACTGGGTTGACGAACTCTGGGGGGTGGTACTGGGGAGAGAAGGGGGGGGGGGGGATAAAGGGAAGGGGGGTGGCACTGGAGAGGGGAGTGGTACTGGGAAGGGGGGTCTGGGGGGGGGGATAAAGGGAAGGGGGGTGGCACTGGAGAGGGGAGTGGTACTGGGAAGGGGGGTACTGGGGGGGGGGATAAAGGGAAGGGGGGTGGCACTGGAGAGGGGAGTGGTACTGGGGAGGGGGTCTGGGGGGGGGGAGGATGAAGGGAAGGAGGGGTGGTACTGGAGAGGGGGGTGGTACTGGGGAGGGGTGGCACTGGGAAGGGTGGTGCTCGGGAGGGTGGTACTGGGGAGGGTGGCACTGGGGAGGGTGGTGGTACTGGGGAGGGTGGTACTGGGGAGGGTGCACTGGGGAGGGTGGTGGTACTGGCGAGGGTGGTACTGGGAAGGGTGGTACTAGGGAGGGCGGTACTGGGTGGGTGGTACTGGGAGGGAGGTACTGGGTGGGTGGTACTGGGAGGGTGGTTACTGGGAGGGAGGTACTGGATGGGTGGTACTGGGAGGGCGGTACTGGGTGGGTGGTACTGGGAGGGAGGTACTGGGTGGGTGGTACTGGGGAGGGGGTGGTACTGGGGAGAAGGGTGGTACCGGGGAGGGGGGTGGTACTGGGGAGGGTGGTGGTACTAGGGAGGGTGGTGGTACTGGGGAGGTGGGGGGGGCACTGGGGAGGGTGGTTCTGAGAAGGGGGGGGTACCGGGGAGGGGGGGGGGGCACTGGGGAGGATGGTACCGGGGAGGGTGGTGGTACTGGGGTGTGGTACTGGGGAGGGGGGGGGTACTGGGGAGGGTGGTTGTACTGGGTATGGTGGGGCACTGGGGAGGGTGGTACTGGGAACGGGGGGGGGGGGTACCGGGGAGGGGGGGTATTGGGGAGAGTGGTGGTACTGGGGAGAGGGGGGGTTTCTGGGGATGGGGGGGTACTGGGGATGGGGGGGTACTGGGGAGAGTGGTACTGGGTAGGGTGGTACTGGGGTAGCTAGGTGAATATTATACATGGGTAGGTGGTACGGTAGTAGAAGGAAGCACCAAGCTTATGTCTACTACTAAATACGACATAAGAGATAGACAAACCAAACTGAAATGATTACTGATTACGGATTACTGATATTTACTATAGGATGTAAGGTATCTTAAAATAAACCCCTAGAAATACTTTCTCTAAAGTATCTATTTTCTTTATCCTCCCCATTTCCCCAGCTAACCTAATCCCACAAGGACCCCAATGGAAATACGCCTAACGGCCTTATTGGGCTATCCTTAGTTGGAATTATGCAAGGCTGGTACATGTCATATTTGTAACATACTATGTGGTACCAACTCTGTAAATTGCTAACTGAATAAATATTATTATTATTATTATTATTATTATTATTATTACTCATATTATTATTATTATTACTCATATATGTAGGCTATGTATATAATTATGTAAGTGGGTAGGAAAGTAGGTAGGTAGGTAGGTAGGTAGGTAGGAAGCTAGGTAGATAGGTAGGCAGGCAGGCAGGCAGGCAGGCAGGTAGGGAGGGAGATAGGTAGGTAGGTAGGTAGGTAGGTAGGTAGGTAGGTAGGTAGGTAGGTAGGTAGGAAGGTAGGTAGATAGGTAGGCAGGCAGGCAGGCAGGCAGGCAGGCAGGTAGGCAGGCAGGTAGGGAGGGAGGTAGGGAGGTAGGTAGGTAGGTAGGTAGGTAGGTAGGTAGGAAGGTAGGTAGATAGGTAGGCAGGGAGGTAGGTAGGTAGGTAGGTAGGTAGGTAGGTAGGTAGGTAGGCAGGTAGGTGGGTAGGAAAGTAGGTAGGTAGGTAGGTAGGTAGGTAGGTAGGTAGGTAGGTAGGTAGGCAGGCAGGCAGGCAGGTAGGTAGGTAGGTAGGTAGGTAGGTAGGTTGGTAGGGAGGTAGGCAGGTAGGTAGGTAGGTAGGGAGGTATGGTAGGTTGGTAGGTTGGTAGGCAGGTAGGCAGGCAGGTAGGTAGGTAGGTAGGTAGGCAGGCAGGTACGCAGGTAGGTAGGTAGGTAGGTGTGGTAGGGAGGTACGCAGGTAGGTAGGTAGGAAGGTAGGTAGGTAGGCAGGCAGGTACGCAGGTAGGTAGGTAGGTAGGTAGGTAGGTAGGTAGGTAGGTAGGTAGGTAGGTAGGTAAGTAGGTAGGTATGGTAGGGAGATACGCAGGTAGGCAGGCAGGTACGCAGGTAGGTAGGTAGGTAAGTAGGTGAAAGGCAAAATAGATAGATAGAAAAGTTCCTGGGTAGGTAGGTAGGTAGGTAGGTAGGTAGGTAGGCAGGCAGGTACGCAGGTAGGTAGGTAGGTAGGTAGGTATGGTAGGGAGGTACGCAGGTAGGTAGGTAGGTAGGTAGGTAGGTAGGAAGGTAGGTAGGTAGGCAGGCAAGTACGCAGGTAGGTAGGTAGGTAGGTAGGTAGGTAGGTATGGTAGGGAGGTACGCAGGTAGGTAGGTAGGTAGGCAGGCAGGTACGCAGGTAGGTAGGTAGGTAGGTAGGTATGGTAGGGAGGTACGCAGGTAGGTAGGTAGGTAGGTAGGTATGGTAGGGAGGTACGCAGGTAGGTAGGTAGGTAGGTAGGTAGGCAGGCAGGTACGCAGGTAGGTAGGTATGGTAGGGAGGTACGCAGGTAGGTAGGTAGGTAGGAAGGTAGGTAGGTAGGCAGGCAGGTACGCAGGTAGGTAGGTAGGTAGGTAGGTAGGTATGGTAGGGAGGTACGCAGGTAGGCAGGCAGGTACGCAGGTAGGTAGGTAGGTAGGGAGGTAGGTAGGTAAGTAGGTAGGTATGGTAGGGAGGTACGCAGGTAGGCAGGCAGGTAGGCAGGCAGGTAGGTAGGTAGGGAGGTAGGTAGGTAAGTAGGTAGGTATGGTAGGGAGGTACGCAGGTAGGCAGGCAGGTACGCAGGTAGGTAGGTAGGTAAGTGGGTGAAAGGCAAAATAGATAGATAGAAAGGTTCCTGGGTAGGTAGGTAGGTAAGTGGGTGAAAGGCAAAATAGATAGATAGAAAGGTTCATGGGTAGGTAGGTAGGTAGGTAGGTAGGTAGGCAGGCAGGTAAGTGGGTGAAAGGCAAAATAGATAGATAGAAAGGTTCATAGCCTAGGTAGGTAGGTAGTTAGGTCAATAGAGTAAGTGATTGGTTTAGTAAGTAACAGGTAGCCAGAAAATAAGTGGACAGGTAGAGAGAGAGAGAGAGAGAGAGAGAGAGAGAGAGAGAGAGAGAGAGAGAGAGAGAGAGAGAGAGAGAGAGAGAGAGAGAGAGAGAGAGAGAGAGAGAGAGAGAGAGAGAGAGAGAGAGAGAGAGAGAGAGAGAGAGAGAGGGGGGGGGGGGACTTGTATCAGGATAGGGTATTTTGAACGGTTCCTAGCCTTCGTCACCAGTGGCTAGGAACATATGGTACGAGTGGCATAATTCATTAAGGGGAGGTTTTTAGTTCGGTCCCTAGATATCCTTCAAGCTTAAGATTACACCCCCTTGAGCCCCTTTCAAGATAAATTTGTACATTTTTCGGTAGAAAAATGTCCCGGCTGAAAGCCGGTTTCTCTTAAATAACAGGCTTGCTATCGCTCGCCAGGATAAAATCGACACCTAAATGACACGAAAGGTCTTAAAATTGACAGAAATGGGTCGAAAGTTCTTAATATCGTCAAAATAATGGGGCGAACTTTTTAAAATTAGAAAAGCAATGGGGCTAAACACGAGAGAGAAGGAAGTTCGAAAGAAAAAAAAAATCCCTCAAGTGGAAACCTCCCCTTAGAGCTCGATGGAGGTCTAACTAAAACAATATTAAATGAATAAGTCAATTAATAAAGGGAGTGACATTTGTTCTCGGTCTGGATGTGGTACGAGAATCCGAGGTCACAAATGTAGGTGGTCCTTGCTGAGAAACTTAGGCATGTCTTTCCCTCATTCTATGACTTAAGGAGAGATGTCGACTTGAGTTTTTTTTTTTTTCTCTTGACCCCTTTCTCCCTCATGTTTAGCCCCATTGCTTTTGATATTATAAAACGTTTGCCCCATTAGTTTAGCGATTTTAAGAACTTTCACCCCATATTAAGACCTTTCATGCAATTCAGGTGTCGATTTTATCCTGGCGAGCGATAGCGAGCCTGTAATTTAAGAGGAATCGGCCTTCGGCCGGGACATTTTTCTACCGAAAAATGTACAAATTTATCTTGAAAGGGACTCAAGGGGGTGTAATTTTAAGCTTGATGGAGGTCTAGGGAACAAACTAAATACCTCCCCTTAAACTACTTCTTGTTCCGCGTGTCGAGACAGTTTGACTCTTACGTACAATTGCGCTAATAAGTCATGATCCAGCTGTCTTTACGTTTGGCTCGCTCTGTGCTGTATTAATGTCTGTCAGATGTTGAATAGGGTGGGAAAGTGTAGGAACATGTTTGTATATTTCACTCGATATGAAGAAATGAAGCTTAGATATTGCTGATACCAATTATTGATCAAAACATACTTGGTGCCGAGACATCACTTATTAGCGTGACTGTACAATTGCGCTAATAAGTAATGACCCAGCTGTCTTTACGTTTGGCTTGCTCTGTGCTGTATTAATGTCTGTCAGATGTTGACTATGGGTGTGTAAAGATAGGAACAGGTTTGTATATCTCACTCGAAACGATGAATTAATGCTTAGATATTGCTGATACCAATTATTGATCGAAACATACTTGGTGCCGAGACATCACTTATTAGCGTGACTGTACACTCTCAACATTAGAGGGGGGGGGGGTACGTTTTGCAGGCAGCTTTGCCTTTTGTCTCCTTCAAGCCCTTAAGGGGAGGTGTTTAGTTTGTTCCCTAGATCTCCATCAAGCTTAAAATTACACCCCCTTGACCCCCTTTCAAGATAAATTTGTACATTTTTCGGTAGAAAAATGTCCCGGCTGAAAGCCGGTTCCTCTTAAATTACAGGCTCGCTATCGCTCGCCAGGATAAAATCGACACCTGAATTGCACGAAAGGTCTTAATATGGGGTGAAAGTTCTTAAAATCGCTAAACTAATGGGGCAAACGTTTTATAATATCAAAAGCAATGGGGCTAAACATGAGGGAGAAAGGGGTCAAGAAAAAAATCCCTCAAGTGGAGATCTCCCTTTAAGGGGGGTCACCTTGTTTTTTTCTCTCCATTTTTTTTCTTTCTGGGTCGTAGCCATTCGACCCGATTCAACCTACTGTTTTAAGACGTTTATCCTTATCCAGGTGTCGATTTATATCTGGCGAGCGATAGCGAGCCAGCATATTGTGCATTTGTCTTAGACAGCTGACTAAATTTGTACACATTTCGGTAGAAAAATGTGTCCGGTGAAGCCAGATTTCTCCATACAATGCTGGCTTGCTGTCGCTCGCCAGGAAACAAAATCGATGACTGAATGGGGAGAAACGTCTTAAAACAGTAGGCTGAATTGGGCCGAATGGATAATACCCAGAGAGAAAAAGCAGGTCGGTCCCCTTAAGGGGGGTGACCTGCTTTTTGTTATTTCTGTCCTTTTCTCTCTTTCCCTGGCTTGTATCCATTCGGCCCCATTCAGCCAACTATTTTAAGACGTTTATCCCCATTTAGGTGTCGATTTCTTCCTGGCGAGCGATAGCGAGCCAGCATTATATGAAGAAATCCGGCTTCGCCGGAGATATTTTTCTATCGAAAAATGTACAAATTTAGCCTGCTGTCAAACAAAATTAAAAAATATGCTGGCTCGCTACCGCTCACCAGTAAAAAATTGACACCTGGATGGGGATAAACGTCTTAAAACAGTAGGCTGAATGGGGCCAAATAGATACAAGCCAGAGAAAGATAGAAAAGGACAGAACACAAAGAGGTCACCCCCCTTAACAGAGTCAAACCGGTGCAATGCCCTCTCTACCTGTAATTGGACCACCTTCCTGTAGCTGGACCACCTTCCTTCCTTCCTTCCTTCCTTCCTAGTATAGTAAGGTATATCCTGCCTGGCTTGTTTTCTCTTTCTCTCCCTCTCTCTTTTTGGCTTGTATCCATTCGGCCCCATTCAGCCTACTATTTTAAAACGTTTGCCCCCATCCAGGTGTCAATATTTTCCTGGCGAGCAGTAGCGAGCCAGCATATATATATATATATATATATATATATATATATATATATATATATATATATATATTTTGTTTTGACAGCAAGCTAAATTTGTACATTTTTCGATTTCACCATACAATGCTGGCTCGCTATCGCTCGCCAGGAAGATATAGACACCTGGATGGGGATAAACGTCTTAAAATAGTAGGCTGAATGGGGCCGAATGGATAAAAGCCAGAGAAAGAGAGAAAAGGAGAGAAAGATAAAAAAAAAAAAAAAACGGTGACCCCCTTACTGCATATCCTTCCTGGCTTCCTCCCACTTCCTTCAAATGGTCTGGTTTATTATTGTTTTTAGGGTAGACCATTTTTAGGGTAGACCATTTTTAGGGTAGACCATTTTTCGGGTAGACCATTTTTAGGGTAGACCATTTCCTTCTTCTCCTTGTATTCATTTGTATTCTTCCTTCCTCTCACCTATCTATCTCCTTCGGCTTTATTCCTTATTGCTCTGTAAGGAGATAGACAGAACAGGGAAGAAAGGAAGGAGATAGACAGAAAAGGGAAGAAAGGAAGGAGATAGACAGAGAAAAGGGAAGAAAGGAAGGAGATAGACAGAGAAAAGGGAAGAAAGGAAGGAGATAGACAGAGAAAAGGGAAGAAAGGAAGGAGATAGACAGAGAAAAGGGAAGAAAGGAAGGAGATAGACAGAAAAGGGAAGAAAGGAAGGAGATAGACAGAGAAAAGGGAAGAAAGGAAGGAGATAGACAGAGAAAAGGGAAGAAAGGAAGGAGATAGACAGAGAAAAGGGAAGAAAGGAAGGAGATAGACAGAGAAAAGGGAAGAAAGGAAGGAGATGGACAGAAAAAGGAAGAAATTAAGGAAATAAACAGAGAAAAAGGAAGAAATTACGGGGTTTTTCTTCATATTATAGGAGGCGCTGTAGACCGAGCCCCCCCCCCATCCCCATTCTCCAGAGTACGACCCCTGACCTACCCCAACTACCCCAACTTTAAGTGGGACACAAAACATATATAAACTAAAACTCCAGTCTCCTTGCCGTGTAGTGTGGGTTTTTGTGGGTCCCCTGTCAGCCTGATGAATGACGTGTAGTAGGTCTGTGTGTGTGTGTGTGTGTTGTGTGTATGTGTGTGTATGCTGTGTGTACGTGCTCTGTGTAGGTTTAAATATCAGCCTCTCTCTTTCAAACACACACACACACACACACACACACACACACACAGGAAGGAGAGGTTAAGGGATAGCAATGGGGACAGGAACAGGATTTAAACATTTAGTAATCTAATTTTAATAGTGTTAACCGAGTTGCTAATAACTAAATGAGAAGGAAAATCATAATTATGTGTGCATATATATATATATATATATATATATATATATATATAATATATATACCGGTATATATATATATATATAATATTTTATATATATATATACCGGTATATATATATAATTAATATATATATATATATATATATATATATATATTATATATATATATATATATATACTGTATATATATATATATATATATATATATATATATAGTGATAGAATGGGTATGGAAAATGTGCAAACTAGCATGGGAGAAGGGGAGTGCACCCGATGACTGGAAGACTGGCATAATAGTCCCCCTATATAAGGGCAAAGGGGAAAGAGGAGTGTGTGGTAACCACCGAGGAATATGTCTTCTAAGCGTAGTAGGGAAGGTATACAGTAGGGTAGTGATTGAGAGAGTGAGAGTGAGAATGGAGAAATGGATAGGCGACGAGCAGGGAGGTTTTAGGAAGGGAAGAGGATGTGTAGATCAGATTTTACCCTGAATTGTGTTGTGGAGAAGTATCTGGAGAAGAAACAAAAGGTGTATGTTGCCTTTATGGACTTGGAGAAGGCCTATGACAGAGTGGATAGAGAAGGTTTGTGGAAAGTACTTAGAATATACGGAGTAGAGGGCAAGTTGCTGAAAGCAGTGAAGAGCATGTATGAGGGTGCAAAGGCGGCAGTACGTGTGGAGAGTGAGCAGAGCGCGTTCTTTGACCTGAATGTTGGTTTGAAACAGGGGTGTGTGATGTCCCCGTGGTTGTTTACTGTATATATGGATGGAGTCATGAAAGAAATACTATCAAGAGCAGTGAATGTTGGTGTATCGCTGAAAAGGGAGGGAATTGAGTGGAAGCTACCTATACTGCTGTTTGCGGATGATACAGTTCTGATGAGTGATAATGAATGGGAGTTGCAGGGTCTGGTAAATGAGTTTGGAACAGTGTGCGAAAAACGGAATTTGAAGGTAAATACGGGGAAGAGCAAGGTTATGGTCTTCGAAAGGGGTGAAGTCACAGTGTGAGGTGAAGCTGAACGGTCAGGCTATGGAGATCGTCAACTCTTTTAAGTATCTGGGCAGTGTGTTGAGTAAAGATGGGACTATGGATGAAGAGGTGCGGGAGAGGGTACAACAGGGGAAGAGGGTTGTAGGAACGCTAAAAGCAGTAACAAGAATAGGGTGGTCAGTATGGAAGTGAAGAAGTCCTTGCATGACAGTGTGGTAATCCCGACACTGACTTACGGAAGCGAAGCATGGACGTTGGTTGAGAGACTCGGACCAAGAGTGAGAGCAGTGGAAATGAATTACTTAAGGAGTGCGTGCGGAGTTACATGGAGGGATAGACAGACTAATGAGGAAGTAAGAAGGAGGTGTGGTGTGGAGGTAGATGTGCTGGAAAGTGTGAAAAGGAACAACTTGAGATGGTTCGGCCATATGGAACGTATGGAAAGCGAGAGAATGACTAAGAGGGTGTACGAGAGCGAGGTGGAGGGACAGAGGGGGAGAGGTAGACCGAATATGAGGTGGAAGGATGGAGTGAGGAACTACATGAACGAAGGCGGTGCTGGTTGGGGGGAGGGGCGTCGACTGACTGGGGACAGAGGTGCATGGGGGCGGTTCGTTCGTGGCCACCCCTTCGGGGATCACGGCGTCAGGCAATAGATAGATAGATAGATATATATATATATATATATATATACATAAAACACATACAAATCAGTAAATTATACATCATTGCAGATAAAAACCGCACAAAAAGACACTTAAGGGGAGATTTCCACTTACGGGATTTTTTTCTTGACTCCTTTCTCCCTCAGGTTTAGCCCCATTGCTTTTCTAATTTTCAGACGTTCGCCCCCATTATTTTGACAATTTTAAGAACTTTCACCCCATTTATGTTACTTTTAAGACCTTTCGTCCCATTTAGGTGTCGAATTTTTCCTGGCGAGCGATAGCGAGCCTGTAATTTAAGAGTAACCGGCCTTTGGCCGGGACATTTTTCTAACGAAAAATGTACAAATTTATCTTGAAAGGGGGTCAACGGGGTGTAATTTCAAGCTTGATGGAAGTCTAGGAAACACACTAAAAACCTCCCCTTAAGGCTAACAAACATCAATTCCCGTCACACACACACACACACACACACACACACACACACACACACACACACACACACACACACACACACACACACACACACTCCCAATTACGGCGAGGTGAGAGGCATAACAAACCAATAATAAAGGATACAGAGGTTAGGGTTCACAATTACTGACCCACCCATTTTGAACGGGGTATAGGACAATCGAGAGTTTAATCCTGCTATAATATAATATCGGTATTTAGTAGCATTAGCGCTACTGTCACACGAGCGCTTTTTCCGGCAATTCTCCATGAGCTAGTTTGTTCTCGTATTATTTCGGGACATTTTCGCACTGGTACCGGCAACTAGACTGACGGTAGAGTATGCTAGCCGGCTGAATTCTGATAAAGTGTATTTTTTAAAGCTTCCAGACCATAATTGCCCGTAAAAATGGCTCGAAAAAGGGCTCGTGTGACTCCGGCTTTAGTGCTACCTGCCCGGTGACCGCAAATATTTTTCGATAGAAAAATGTCTCCGGCGAAGCCGGATTTCTCCATACAATGCTGGTTCGATATCACTCGCCAGGAAGAAATCGCCACCAGAATGGGGGTAAACGTCTTCAAACAGTTGGCTGAATGGGGCCGAATGGATACAAGCCAAAGAGAGAGGGAGAGAAAGAGAAAACAATCGAGGTGGGCTCCCTTAATGTGATTTATTTATTTATTTAGTTTTTTTCACGATTCAAATTGACACTTTCAATTTACATAATGTGTGTGTTTTGGAAAAAGTCATACGAGACGGGAATGCGAAAGTATTGCAACTGGATTAATTAATTACTAAATGTACTACTTTTGAGAGCAGCATTATAGATACCCCAAGTTACGGCATGCCTCGATTCTATAATCAACACGTTCTTATAATCAAACAATTATAATAAGATCGGGAAGACTGCAGCGTATAAACTCTCGCTGATAACTGGCGGTAATAAAGTTGAAAGTTTAGATAAAAAGAGGTCCGCTTGCATGTGTTGGCCTACAAAGTGTTCGCTTCATTAAAACCGCATCACTCCCTCTGCAAGTCAAATGTAAACACCACCTATGACTTGTTATAGATGCAAAGTGAGCGGTGATAATAATATGAAGACGATAATTTGTGAAAGTTACCGTGGTCTACTGCATATACAATAGAACAATGAGTGTATCAATATATTAGTTACATAATATTGATCTACGCAATTATGTATGTAATTGTATGTATTTAACCCTTTCAGACTCATATGACGCAGAGGTTGCCAGATTAGCAATAAGAAATAGAGTTCTCTCACTCTTATAATTACCTCTCCAAAATTAGTTTTCTGCCCACAGCTAACTCAAAGACAACTGCAGAGGTTGAAGTAACTAAACTAAAGGTTTCTAAATACCCCTGATGGTAACAAAGGCTTTAAAGTATCCCCAATAGGCTCAACACAGCTAACTCAAAGACAACTGCAGAGGTTGAAGTAACTAAACTAAAGGTTTCTAAATACCCCTGATGGTAACAAAGGTTTTAAAGTATCCCTAATAGGCTCAAAATCGCGTCATATGTCGGAGAGGGGTAAGTATGTACAGTCGCGCTAATAAGTCATGTTTCGGTACCAATTATGTTTTGATCAATAATTGGTATCAGCAATATTGACACATGGTTTATTCTTTTTGAGTGTGAGATGTACAACCCCGTTCCTTCACTTTCCCACCCTATTCAACATCTGACAGACATTAATACAGCACAGAGCAAGCCAAACGTAATGACAGCTGAGCCATGGCTTATTAGCGCGACTGACAAAGGTTCGTGAGCTCTGGCGATTATCATTATACAAATACATCCATACAAATACATCCATATAAATTGATGTTCAGATCAAATCAACTATAAACTAACAAATAGATAGGATACATATATTATTATACAGCTGATTTGATCTGAACATCATTCTAAATGGATATATTTGCATAAAGAACATCGCAAGAGCTCACGAACATTAGGCAGAAGCTGTACAGTCGCGCTAATAAGTAGTGTCTCGGCACCAAGTATGTTTTGATCAATAATTGGTATCAGCAATATCTAAGCTTCATTTCTTCATATCGAGTGAAATATACAACCATGTTCCCACACTTACCCACCCTATTCAACATCGGACAGACATTAATACAGCACAGAGCAAGCCAAACGTAATGACAGCTGGAACATGACTTATTAGCGCCACTGTACATACACAGACACATACCCCATACCTGGGGGTGGCCGACTCGAGACAGAGCACGAACAGGGACAACATAACACAACACAAAAAGGTCGCCCAGGTGAAGACCCAGAGACCCAGGATCACCAGGGGCCTCCAGCATTTCCCCGGCCCCAGACCTCCCGGAGAGGCTCCGGTCTCAGCAGGCAGACACGCAGTGGAGCACACCACAATGCCCACCCACCACCCCACATCCAGGCATGACCCTTCATAAATACCGGCTCCCCGGGCCAGGCGCCTAACGGACTATTATCTATTCCAACTGGCGCCTGACCCCCTCTCCCCAACGACCATGTTATCACTCTTCTATTCAAAAACATTATCCATTCATTCCTATTTATTACCACTTCTCTTGCCTGTTCTATAGTCATCTCTCTATGTTCCAATGCTTGTATTACACAGTCTCTCCTCAACAGAGGTCTTCCTACCCCTCTACCTCCCCTTGTATCTGACTCGTATATTCTCTTTGTAAGCCTTTTATCTCCCATTCGCTCAACATGTCCATACCAGCACAGCACCCTTTTGTCCACTCTGGCCGACAACGGTTCCTGCTGTCCCACTCTCCTACGAACCTCTTCATTCCTCAATCTGTTACTACGAGTCACTCCACATTACTCCTCAAGCAGCTCATCTCTATCACATCCAGTTTTCTTCTCTCTTTGGCCTTCAGAGCCCATGTCTCAGCCCCATACATCACTGTTGGTACAACTATCCCTTGATACATTGCACTTTTAGATTTCATTCCGAGATTTCTCAACTTCCACATACTTCCCATTGCTCCGAAAACTTTCTTTCCTTCACAGACACTCTGTTTTACCTCCATTTCCATACCTGTGTCCTTGCTTATCACTCCTCCCAGATATTTAACCCTCTCCGACATATGACGCGATTTTGAGCCTATTAGGGATACTTTAAAAACTTTGTTACCATCAGGGGTATTTAGAAACCATTAATTTAGTTACTTCAACCTCTGCAGTTGTCTTTGAGTTAGCTGTGGGCAGAAAACTAATTTTGGAGGTAATTATAAGAGTGAGAGAACTCTATTTCTTATTGCTAATCTGGCAACCTCTGCGTCATATGAGTCTGAAAGGGTTAAAACACTCTACTTGTTTCAGTATTTCCCCATCCAGCCGCACATCTAGATTCACCCTACGAGCACCTCTGATTACACACTATCACTTTACTTTTATTGATGTTCACCCTCAGCTCCCTCCTCCCACAGCCACACCAAACTCTTTGCCTACTCGCTGCAGTTTCTCCTCAGAATCCGCACCAACGCTGTGTCATCAGCTAACAGTAACTGGTTCAACTCCCAATCTCTACCATTCTTTCCTACTAAACCCAATCCTCTTCCCATAGTTCTCATTTTCACCTCACTCACCACACCATTCATATATGCATTAAACAACCACAGTGACATTACACAACCCTGTCGCAGACCTACATTTACCTCAAACCATTCACTCAACTCATTTCCTACTCCAACACACGCTTTGCTCTCTTCATAAAAACTCTTGACTGCTCTTAAAAAAAAATCCTCCAATTTCATAAATCCTTAGCACCTTCCACATTGCTTCTCGATCCACACAATTTTATAAGAAAAACAAAAACTTAAATATCCGTGAAGATAAAATTAATATTCAACAATATTTAGGAAATAATTAGTATAATATACATATATATACATACGTACATAGAGAGAGAGAGAGAGAGAGAGAGAATGTATATGTAAAGTGTTAATGAGTACAGATAATAAGTCATTGGAATGTATGAGGCAAGCTGTGTACCTGTGTTTGAAAGTAAGTGACAAAAACCCTGATTCAGCCTCTCTCTCTCTCTCTCTCTCTCTCTCTCTCTCTCTCTCTCTCTCCCCCCCCCCCTACCAGCACAAAACAGGTGCTCCTAACAAGCTCAACGATAACCTATTAAAAGTCTATTTTTTTCCAGCTGACGTTAATTGCTACGTTACTATCTTGGTTACTCATCAATTACGTAGATTTTGTAGCGAAATGTGTAGTTAAATATGAAAACTTGGCATTAATATGACACAGAGACATAACAGATTCACATTTTCCATTAAGAATCGAGAAATCAGATACTAAGGAATTAAAGTTACGATCAGCAGGAAAAAAAATAGAGCATAGTTTTATATATACAATACTTGGATGTATTAGTTGTATGAGTGGCTCTGATTACATAAAGAGTGTGAGTGTGTGTGTGTGTGTGGGGGGGGGGGGGGGGGGGGGGGGGGGTGTAGGCACCAATCGAGCAGGGCAGTTCCCAGGGAGGGCACAATATAGGCGTTGCTGGAACTCCTGTTTCATTTGCCTGGCTTCCCCCTCACTGTTTCCACGTGTGCCTTCCCTTACACAGAGAGTAATCCAGCTAACCTCTCACAAACACTTCCTCCTCCTACTCTTAACAAGTACATCCCACTTCTTTCCAACACACCTAAATTACCAATAATATGTACAGTCGAGGTTAATAAGTGTCGTCAGATATTTCACAAAGTTTCGGACACTGACTAATACTCTGAGGGATAAGCACTTTTCCCAGTAACTATAAAGATACCAATAACACTTGTTGAGCGAAGACCACTGGATTCTATGACAACACTTAAGGGCAGATTTCCACTTGAGGGATTTTTTTCTGGACCCCTTTCTCCCTCATGTTTAGCCCCATTGCTTTTGATATTATAAAACGTTTGCCCCATTAGTTTCGCGATTTTAAGAACTTTCACCCCATATTAAAACCTTTCGTGCCATTAAGGTGTCTATTTTTTCCTGGCGAGCGATAGCGAGCCTGTAATTTAAGAGCAACCGACCTCCGGCCGGGACATTTTTCTACCGAAAAATGTACAAATTTATCTTGAAAGGGGGTCAAGGAGGTGTAATTTTAAGCTTGATGTAGGTCTAGGGAACAAACTAAAAACCTGCCCTTAAGTGTAATTTATCTTCAAGGGGGTCAAGGGAGTGTAATTTTTAAGCTTGATGGAGGTCTAGGAAACACTAAAAACCTCCCCTTAAGAGGAGAATTGTAAATGTTTGTTCATCTATTTTATTACGTATCATATTCTTCAGTTCCTCCCAAGACCTCTATCAAGCTTAACCCTTTGAAGCTCTGACGCGTTTTAGCAGTTTATTTTGGCTATCATTAGACGATTTTATGCAGCTTAGGAAGTATCTGTGGGTATTAAAAGGGTAAAGACTATCTCAATCAACCCTCTGACTTCCATATACCGTTACTAATCTGAATAAAATCGTCTAATAGTAGCCAGCAACAGAACAGAAACGCGTATTGGAGCTTGAAAGGGTTAAAATAATACCCCCAAGACCCCCACTTGGAGATAAATTTGTACATTTTTCGCCAAGTAAAAAAGGAGAGCAGCAACGAGCCAGAGAAGAGAATGCCTGTTGTCCAAGTCACACACACGAAGGCAGAAAAAAATCACCCCCAATCAGTACTAGTAATAAACTTTTACACACACACACACACACACTCTCTGTCTGTCTGCCTGGTTATCTTACAAACACACACCCACTCTCTCTGTCTGTCTGCCTGGTACAAACACACACCCACACACTCTCTCTGTCTGTCTGCCTGGTTATCTTACAAACACACACACACACACTCTCAAACACACACGCCGTCTAAAGTTGACCCTCCCACTGTTGTATACCGTCCACCACCCGTCCCACTGACAGGCAGGTCAGGACTGTATATTTAGATAGGGGAAAAGGGAGGTCATAAGTTTGGTTTAATTTAAGATGCATATATATATATAATTTAGGTGACAGAAATATTATAAATGTTGACCTCATAAGCTGCCAGACCAGTGTTGAGCAAAAATGTAAAGCGAAAAAGCGCTCGCGTGATACCGGCTTTAGTAGGCGAGAAATCATAACTTCTATCCTCTGTAACTCAAAAAGGCCATACAAATTTGCACGATCTCAAAACCACTGCCGCCCCACATAGGGTTAATATGTGTTACAATAAGATTAATTATACCGTTGTTATCGATTACAAATATAAATAACCTATCAGCCTACAACAGTATTCGCCATCACTTCCTTTCAGACTTCATGTAACCTAACCATATCTATTTTTGTTTATGATATATTTAATTAGTTTACTTGTTTGATTTACCCCTGTCAATTGCCGCGAGTTTCGTTCTATAAGGAAGTTGGAGCTGTAGACATCGATATTTTACAGAATTACCAGAGGAAAAACGGTCGTGGTACATCTATTAATGCATAGAACCCAATTCAACATGCCATTTATCCATCAGAAACGTAGATTAGTATTGCATTTCTGTTTAATACCGATGTTCACGGCGCCAACTTCCTTATAGCCAGAAACTCGCAAGTGGTCAATTGCATACATTCATTATGCAACTCTATATATATATATATATATATATTTATTTACAAGTTTCTTCCTATTGCAGTTTTTTTTTTTTTTTTTTTAAACATTTATATATACTTTTACTGCAGAGGACAAGGTTGCTATTTTACTCGACAGGAGTTTGTTTTCACTTCTATGTATATATTCTGCTTTCGTCGTGTTGTAATAGTGTGTGTGTGTGTGTGTGTTGTAGTTTCAATCGTATTATTACGATTATGATGATGATTAGTACACTATATTTGTTATTACTGCTACTTCCAAGATAGCTTCATTAATATTTCTTCTGTATTATTATTATTATTATTATTATTATTATTTTGTCAATGTAGCGCTATTTTATTGTGATTGATTCGAGTCCGTGAAGGATAACTAAATATATTATCAGCCTATCAATCTACTGAAAAATGTACAAATTTATCTAGGAGTTCTTTTTAATGGGAGGTTTTTAGTTAGTTCGCTAGACTTCCATCAAGCTTAACATTACAGCCCCTAGACCCCCTTTCAAGATAAATTTGTACATTTTTCGGTAGAAAAATGTCCCGGCCGAAGGCCGGTTCCTCTTAAGTTACAGGCTCGCTATCGCTCGCCAGGAAAAAATTGACACCTAAATGGCACGAAGTCTTAAAATTGACAGAAATGGGGCGAAAGTTCTTAAAATCGCCAAACTAATGGGGCGAACGTCTTATAATATCAAAAGCAATGGGGCTAACCATGAGGGAGAAAGGGGTCAAGACAAAAATCCCTCAAGTGGAAATCTCCCCTTAAGCTTGATGGAGGACTAGCCAGGAAACGAAAACATACGAAATTAGACCAAAAAATAAAACCCTCCCCCCTTAACCCTTTCAGTACCAGCGACGTGTGTTATATTGTATTCTGACTATTTGGAGACGCTATTATGCAGCTTAGGAAGGAGCTGTGGTAGTTATGGGGAGATATCCACTTGAGGGACTTTTTTCTTGACCCCTTTCTCTCTCATGTCTAGCCCCATTGCTTTTGAGATTTTAAGATGTTTGCCCCGTTAGTTTGGCGATTTTAAGAACTTTCACCCCATTTTAAGACCTTTCGTGCAATTAATTCAGGTGTCGATTTTATCCTGGCGAGCGATAGCGAGCCTGTAATTTAAGAGGAAACGGCCTTCGGCCGGGACATTTTTCTACCGAAAAATGTACAAATTTATCTTGAAAGGGACTCAAGGGGGTGTAATTTTAAACTTGATGGAGGTCTAGGGAACAAACTAAATACCTCCCCTTAAATGGGTTGGTTGAGATAGTCTGCAGCCGAATTATTGACAGAGGTCCTTCCTTCCTTCCTAAGCTTTAAGGGGGGATTTTCACTTGAGGGATTATTTTCTTGCCTCCTTTCTCCCTCATGTTTAGCCCCATTGCTTTTCTAATTTTAAGACGTTCGCCCCATTATTGTGACGATTTTAAGAACTTTTGACCCATTTCTGTCAAATGTACGCCCTTTCGTGCCATTTCGGTGTCGATTTTATCCTGACGAGCGATAGCGAGCCTGTAATTCAAGAGGAACCGGCATTCAGCCGGGACATTTTTCTACCGAAAAATGTACAAATTTATTTTGAAAGGGGCTCAAGGGGGTGTAATCTTAAGCTTGATGGATATCTAGAGACCAAACTAAAAACCTCCCCTTAATCCAATCATGTAATAGTTCCCAGAATATGGTGACAAGGACTTCCCTGGTACTGAAGGGGTTAAGGGGAGGTATTTAGTTTGTTCCCTAGACCTCCATCAAGCTTAAAATTACACCCCCTTGAGTCCTTTTCAAGATAAGTTTGTAAATTTTTCGGTAGAAAAATGTCCCGGCCGAAGGCCGGTTCCTCTTAAATTACAGGCTCGCTATCGCTCGCCAGGATAAAATCGACACCTGAATTGCACGAAAGGTCTTAATATGGGGTGAAAGTTCTTAAAATCGCTAAACTAATGGGGCAAACGTTTTATAATATCAACAGCAATGGGGCTAAACATGAGGGAGAAAGGGGTCAAGAAAAAAATCCCTCAAGTGGAGATCCCCCCCCCCCTTAAGGGTCAAATCCAATCCTCATAATTATAGTCTGACCAGTAGTGCATTTGACCTGACCTCCCACCCAGATAGTGAGGTCATTGAACCAGAACCAGTAGTGAGGGAGGGGTAGGGGTGAGGGGGTGAGGGGGGAGGAGGAGGAGGAGGGGGTGGGGGGGGAGGGGAAATGCCATTGACCTAAAGCCGTTCTCTGGTGCCTGGTCTCTCTTTCTCTCTCTCTAGCATACACTTTCACTAGGCTGCGCGCTCGCTCTCTCTGTCTCTCTCTCTCTCACTCTATTAGTAACACTCTCTCTCTCTCTCTCTCTCTCTCTCTCTCTCTCTCAATCATCTCTCTTTCTCTCTGTCTCACACTCACTCTCTCTCTCTCTTTATACTCCCAGCCGGATTCGAAACTCCAACAGTCAGAACGAGAGTCCAAGCTATAATCCCCTACACTCTGCAACTTGTGCATGAATTGCAATACATTCTCTAAGTAGGATTTACATTCTCCTTAAATTCAAGAGGAAAAGGTTAAGTTTCCTTTATCACGCTGTGGTGCAGTGGATTAAAGCTTGGACACTCACTCGTCTTGACTGTCGGAGGTTCGAATCCGGTTGGGAGTATATACAGAATTATTGTAGCACCTATCCCACCCCCACCCCCCCATACACATTCACAAACACTCCTCCCGTCCCACTCTCAGCTTCCCCACCCCACCCCACCCCACACACACACACACACACACACACACACACACACACACACACACACACACACACTCACCTTCATGTAAACAGAGAATGCGTACAGCTGGCGTCACATCGAGGTTACTGACATGGGTCGCTGACACGCGCGCGCGCGCGTGTGTGTGTGTGTGTGTACAGTAGGTAGGTAGGTATGTAGGTTTGTGTGTGTGTGTATGTAGATGTGTGTGTGTGTGTGTAGATGTGTGTGTGTGTGTGTGTGTGTGTGAGTGTAGGTACAGTAGGTAGGTAGGTATGTAGGTTTGTGTGTGTGTGTGTGTATGTAAATGTATGTGTGTGTGTGTATGTATATAGATATGTGTGTGTGTGTGTGTGTGTGTATGTATATAGATGTGTGTGTGTGTGTGTATGTATATAGATGTGTGTGTGTGTGTGTATGTAGGTAGGTATGTAGGTGTGTGTGTGTGTGTGTGTATGTATATAGATGTGTGTGTGTGTATGTGTATGTATATAGATGTGTGTGTGTGTATATAGATGTGTGTATGTGTGTGTGTGTGTATGTATATAGATGTGTGTGTGTGTGTATGTGTATGTATATAGATGTGTGTGTGTGTGTATGTATATAGATGTGTGTGTGTGTGTGTATGTATATAGATGTGTGTGTGTGTGTGTGTATGTAGGTAGGTATGTAGGTGTGTGTGTGTGTGTGTGTGTGTGTATGTATACAGATGTGTGTATGTGTGTATGTAGGTAGGTATGTATGTGTGTGTGTGTGCTGGAAATAATGCGTTAATCACTGTTTGTTTGCTTACGTACACAATCTCTGGGAATCATTTAATCGGATTTAGACCAAAGACGAATATCAAACTTGTTATTGTTGTTACGTCTCGTGTACATTAGAAAGCACCTGTCTTTAAGAAGGGATGATTCACTTTTTGGTCGATTTTTGCATGTATTCATTATTTTTCTAGTTTCCTCCCTAGACCTCCATCAAATAAAAAAAAAACATCCATTAGATCCCCCTTCTAGATTAATTTGTACATTTTTCGGTAGAAAAATGTCCCGGCCGAAGGCCGTTTCTTCCAACATTACAGGCTCACTATCGTTCGCCAGGGAAAAAATGGACACCTAAATAGCACGAAAGGTCTAAATATTGACGAAGAAATAGGGCGAGAGGTCTTAAAATCGACTAACTAACGGGGCAAACATCTTACCATCTGAAAACTAATGGGGCTAAACATGAGGGAGAAAGTGGTCCCGAAAACCGGCCCATTCCCCCTTAATCCCTTGCAATAACCCTTTCATTACCATCACGTCATTATATTCTGGTTACCATCAGACGAGTTCCTTGAGTTAGTGGTCCAGGCCTATACGACTCAAATGGAGTCAATGCGATCTCTCAATATAACCTCATATAGTAACACAGGCCCTTCTTAAGGGGAGATTTCCACCTGGAGGATTTTTTTCTGGACCCCTTTCTCCCTCATGTTTAGCCCCATTGCTTTTCTAATTTTAAGACGTTCGCCCCATTATTTTTATGATTTTAAGAACCCTCACCCCCTTTCTGTCAATTTTAAGATCATTCGTGCCATTTAGGTGTCGATTTTTTCCTGGCGAGCGATAGCGAGCCTGTAATTTAAGGGGAATCGGCCTTCGGCCGGGACATTTTTCTACCGAAAAATGTACAAATTAATCTTGAAAGGGGTCTAGTGGGAGTAATTTTAAGTTTGATGGAAGTCTAGGGAATCAACTAAAAACCTCCCCTTAAGATGCATAAAATCATCTAATTTCAGCCAGACTCAAAGGCAGAATGGCGTCATGGTGCTGAAGTGGTTAACAAGACAAGTTGCAACAACCGAGATTTCTGTTTTCCTTTAACCCTATTTGGTCCAAGTATTTTATTTTTTTTTATTTTTATTTTTTTTTTGGGGGGGGGATCTTCCTTGTTTCACTCCATTAGACGGGAGATTTAAAGACGTTTCACTCCATACGTTTGGCGATAAGATGCTACGGCCCACCCACCCGTATACAGAAACACACACACACACATTTGGGCAAGTCTCTTAACGGTGTAGCCTCTGTTCACCTAGCAGTATAAATAGGAACCTGGTATAAGTGGACGAAGTTGTGACGTCCCATCTGGGGTTGGTGATCGGTTACAAGGTGAGATGGGTGTCGTACTGGTCAACCTAAGCTACTGGTCAACCTAAGCCTTCGGGTGAGACTGGTACCGTAGTGAGAATGGTATCGTACAGATTAACCCTAAGCCTTCGTTTCCAAATGTCGCCAATTGGCTAAATACAGACTACACACACATCCACAGCCATTCCAACGATACATAAACACTTAACATGCATTTCACGCAATACATTCCCAGTTAAGGAGGCGCGATAATAATGAGCTTAGCTCGCATTGCGTGGATTCCCCTTGACGAACAAGCGAGTGAATAACACACACACACACACACACAGCCACCCACACACACATACACCCACACCCACACACACACACACCCACACCCACACACACACACACCCACACACACACACACCCACACACACACACTTCAACAACTTTTACCGAGAGAAAGTTACCGCCGTACAGAAAACGACCCCATGTTAAGGGGAGGTATTTAGTTTGTTCCCTAGACCTCCATCAAGCTTAAAATTACACCCCCTTGAGTCCCTTTCAAGGTAAATTTGTAAATTTTTCGGTAGAAAAATGTCCCGGCCGAAGGCCGGTTCCTCTTAAATTACAGGCTCGCTATCGCTCGCCAGGATAAAATCGACACCTGAATTGCACGAAAGGTCTTAATATGGGGTGAAAGTTCTTAACATCGCTAAACTAATGGGGCAAACGTTTTATAATAACAAAAGCAATGGGGCTAAACATGAGGGAGAAAGGGGTCAAGAAAAAAATCCCTCAAGTGGAGATCTCCCCTTAACACCAAGGCACAGGTGAACAACACGTAATTACCTGGCAACAATGTATTACACAGGTATACAACATAACCACTTAAGGGGAGGCAGACCATTTTTCTGGATCCCCTTCTCCCTCATGTTTAGCCCCACTAGTTTTGAGATTATAAGACGTTCGGCCCATTAGTTTGGCGATTTTAACACCTTTCGCCCCATTTCTTCGTCAATATTTAGACCTTTCGTGCTATTTAGGTGTCGATTTTTTCCCTGGCGAACGATAGTGAGCCTGTAATGTTGGAAGAACCGGCCTTCGGCCGGGAAATATTTCTACCGAAAAATGTACAAATTAATCTAGAAGGGGTATCTAATGGATTTTTTTTTTTTTTTAATTTGATGGAGGTCTAGGGAGGAAACTAGAAAAATAATTAATACATGCACAAATCGCCTAAAAAGTGAACCATCTCCCCTTAACCCTTTCAACAACTTATATATATATATATATATATATATATATATATATATATATATATATATATATATATATATGTGTGTGTGTGTGTGTATACTGTATATATATACTGATGCATATCTAAATCTTGTCTAAATCAACCAAGCACACATATACAGGCACACAAACAAACACACACAATGACATCACACATTGGTACACCCTTATTTACAATACACACACACGCACACACACACACTATTGGAGCCTCACACGCACATAGTCATTGGTGCATAGTAAACAGTCTCTCTCAATTACAGGCATACAAACACAGTCACAAACACGCACATACAGTGTCTGAAAGACGTACATACAGTCATACAACACACACACATACACACACAGTCATGGAAGTAAGTAAACAGTCATATAAACCCGCACACACAATCACAGAACCACACACACACACACACACACGCAAGTTACATAAACACAGTCACATTACACACACAGGCAGTCACAGAAACACACACACACACACACAGTCACAGAAACCCGCACACAAACGGTCACATAAACCCACACAGTCACAGCAAGCCGTACACAGACAGTCACAGCTAGCCGCACACAGTCACAGAAAGCCGTACACAGACAGTCACAGCTAGCCGTACACAGACAGTCACAGCTAGCCGCACACAGACAGTCACAGAAAGCCGTACACAGACAGTCACAGCTAGCCGCACACAGACAGTCACAGAAAGCCGTACACATCGCACTCGTAGCTAAATAAGGGCAAAAAGTGAAACTGATGTAATGAAAGGTCCTCCGGGGCGGTACCTTACTCTCTCCACACATACATACATACATGCACACATATATACACACATATATACATACACACATATATACACACACACGCAAATACATACTCACATGCTCTCTCATATATATATATATATATATATATAATATATACACACACACTCTCTTTCACCACACGGAAACACAATTAGATACATATAAACACACACCAAATCTCTCTCTCACACACACAGACACACACACACAGACAAATATCTAAGCATACCTGCATACAATTAAGTGTACGCCCATACACACAAACATACAAACACACAAAACACATTTGTTCCGTGTGTTCTGTCTGTGTATGTGTGTTCAGTCTGTGTATGTGTGTTCTGTCTGTGTATGTGTGTTCAGTCTTTCTGTACGTTCTGCGAGTTCTTTGTGTTCTTCATGTCCATTATTTCACTCCAATTCATTCCCTGCTTACTAAGCTGCTTTAATTTCTCGTCTGATTTAGGCTTTACTTTCTTTGCCCTCTCATTTGCCATATTTGTGTTCAATATGATCGAGTCTTTTATTTGTGTGTGTTAAATATGATCGTGTCTTTTATTTGTGTGTGTTCAATATGATCGAATCTTTTATTTGTGTTTAATATGATCATGTCTTTTCTGTATGTGTGTTTAATATGATCGTGTCTTTTATTTGTGTGTGTTCAATATGATCGAGTCTTTTCTGTGTGTGTGTTAAATATGATCGTGTCTTTTATTTGTGTGTTCAATATGATCGAGTCTTTTCTGTGTGTGTGTTCAATATGATCGTGTCTTTTCTTTGTGTGTTCAATATGATCGAGTCTTTTATTTGTGTGTTTAATATGATCATGTCTTTGCTGTGTGTGTGTTCAATATGATCGTGTCTTTTCTTTGTGTGTGTTAAATATGATCGTATCTTTTCTTTGTGTGTGTTCAATATGATCGTATCTTTGTGTGCTCTCACTTTATACCTTCTCTGTCTATTCCTCTCGCCTTTACTTATCTTGTTTTCCCATCTCTCTTCTTCGCCCTTGCAAAATCTCTACCCCCCTAAATCTCTCCCTCCCCCCACCCCCTACCCTCTCTCTCTCTCTCTCTCTCTCTCTCTCTCTCTCTCTCTCTCTCTCTCTCTCTCTCTCTCTCTCTCACCTGTATGCAACCTTAGTATATCCTGTATTTATAAGAGCTTAATAAAATAAACAAACACAATAACAGTTATCTCTCTCTTCCTCTCTATCTATCTATCTCTCCAACCCCCCCCCCTCTCTCTCTCTCTCTCTCTCTCTCACCTGTATGCAACCTTAGTATATCCTGTATTTATAAGAGCTTAATAAAATAAACAAACACAATAACAGTTATCTCTCTCTCTCTCTCTCTCTCTCTCTCTCTCTCTCTCTCTCTCTCTCTCTCTCGGCACTATTTAGAAAGGGAAGTAAGAACAAAAACAAAAGCAGGTCACAGCTGATCTGATCCATTTAACGTAGAGAAGGTGTGGGGGAAACAGGAAGGAAGATAGATAATTAGGCCTTGGTCTTTAAGGAGGAGATGGGTCGTTTCTCTAGACTCCCTTCGCCCTCATGTTTAACCCCATTAGTTTTGAGATTTTAAGACGTTCGCCCCCATTAGTTTGTCGATTTTATAACCTTTCGTCCCATTTATATATCAGTATCAAGATATTTCGTGTCATTTGCGTGTCGATTTTGTTGCTGGCGAGCGATAGCGAGCCTGTAATTTGTCTACCGAAAAATGTATAAACCTGTAATTTGTCTACCGAAAAATTTATACATTTATCTGGAAGGGGGGTCTAGGGGGTATCTGGAAGGGGGGTCTAGGGGGTATTTTTGTAAGCTTGATGGAGGTCAAGCGATAAAACTAAAAAAATAAATTAATAATTGTTTTAATAAACCCAAACACCAGCCACTGTCCCATTAAGGGGAGGTTTTTAGTTTGGTCCCTAGATATCCTTCAAGCTTAAGATTACACCCCCTTGAGCCCCTTTCAAGATAAATGTGTACATTTTTCGGTAGAAAAATTTCCCGGCTGAAAGCCGGTTCCTCTTAAATTACAGGCTCGCTATCGCTCGCCAGGATAAAATCGACACCTAAATGGCACGAAAGGTCTTAAAAGTGACAGAAATGGGTTGAAAGTTCTTAAAATCGTCAAAATAATGGGGCAAACGTCTTAAAATTAGAAAAACAATGAGGCTAAACATGAGGGAGAAAGGAGTCAAGACAAAAATCCCTCAAGTGGAAATCTGCCCTTAACCCCTGCTGTACCGGCGACGTCTTTTTACGTTATATTCTTGCCATATTTAGACGATTTTGTGCATTTTAAGAAGGACCTGTGATAGTAAAAAGGGTTAAGGGAGATATTTCGAAGCCTATTAATTGCTGGAAGCCCTTTTTAGACTGAATGCAATCGTCTAATATTGGCCAGAATGTGATAACAACGACGTCACCGGTACTAAAGGGGTTAAGAGACTGTTGAGCTACCAGGTACACAAAAGGATATTAAAGCAGAAGGCTCCTCCCCACCCACTACTCCCTCCAGCTTACAGTGGCTTGGAAACATTTGGAAAAATATATCACACAGTATGAAAAAACTGACATGGATATTAGGATAAGATGAAAGGAGATTAATTTGTTGTATTAATTTGTTGTATTAATTTGTTAATTCTACATCTAAGATCCTGGAAAGAAAACGCATATGTTCAGCCATGGGTATAATATTATGCAGAAATGTTGTTTACATTGCAATCTGTGACATATCTTCGTATTTGAGGGGTAATGGCCAAGTATTTATCTAGAAAGTCTCAACTGTATCACAGTTCACAATGTTCACAACACGGTTGAAGAAGTGTGGTTGAAGAAGTGTGGCTGAAGAAGTGTGGCTGAAGAAGTGTTTTGTTTCAATAGAGTGAAATCTCTATCCTATAACCTTGCAACTCTTGTTTCTAGTGAAGGAATCACTTAAAAAAATGTTGGAAAACTTCTATTACATCACCTATCAATTTGTGTTAGGTTAGGCTAAACAAATTGAGTTCCTTTAGAAGTTTAGATGTTTGTCGCAAGGTTTGTTTCGCAATCTTGATATCATTTATGTTACACTGTTTCCGTTTTATTAATAAGGAAGAAGAGGAGGAGATAGAAGCGAAGATGGAGGAGAGGGAGGAGGAGAAGGCAAAAGGGAGGAGGGAGGAGGTAAAAGGGAGGAGGGAGGAGGGAGGAGGGAGGAGGAGAAGGCAAAAGGGAGGAGGTACAAGGGAGGAGGAGAAGGCATAAGGGAGGAGGGAGGAGAAGGCATAAGGGAGGAGGAAGAGGGAGGAGGGAGGAGGAGGATGGAGGAGGTAAAAGGGAGGAGGGAGGAGAAGGCAAAAGGGAGGAGGTACAAGGGAGGAGGAGAAGGCATAAGGGAGGAGGAAGAGGGAGGAGGGAGGAGGAGGATGGAGGAGGTAAAAGGGAGGAGGGAGGAGGAGGAAGAGGAGGGAAGGAGGCCAAGGACCCTACTGATGATGACGGTTGTGGTGGAGGTGAGATAGAGAGAGAAACTCCCTCCAGCCTAGGTTATTGGCCTCTACTTTCACTTAGTCTCTCTCTCTCTCTCTCTCTCTCTCTCTCTCTCTCTCTCTCTCTCTCTCTCTCTGATTAATATTTATTACTATATATATAATTTTATGTTTATATATGATTATCTGCTACATTGTTTATATTATTCTCTCTCTCTCTCTCTCTCTCTCTCTCTCTCTCTCTCTCTCTCTCTCTCTCTCTCTCTCTCTCTCTCTCATTTCAATAAACTCATACATTATAAATATATTCATCCCATCCAACCATTTCATTCGCCCTATCAAACACCCATAGAACCAAAGGGATACAAAATAAATACTTAATATAGAAACTAAATGTAATACCGGTATATAATTATATATATATATTTTTTTTTTTTTATCCAATTCTGATGACACATTCACAATATTAATTTAGATCATACTTAATGTTTTTTTGTTATTAATTTAGATCATACTTAATGGCTTTGTTATTAATTTATATCATACTTAATGTTTTTGTTATTAATTTAGATCATACTTAATGGCTTTGTTATTAATTTAGATCATACTTAATGCCTTTGTTATTAATTTAGAACATACTTAATGGCTTTGTTATTAATTTAGATCATACTCAATGTTTTTTTTATTAATTTAGATCATACTCAATGTTTTTTTTATTAATTTAGATCATACTTAATGGCTTTGTTATTAATTTAGATCATACTTAATGGCTTTGTTATTAATTTAGATCATACTTAATGGCTTTGTTATTAATTTAGATCATACTTAATGGCTTTGTTATTAATTTAGATCATGCTTAATGGCTTTGTTATTAATTTAGATCATACTAAATGGCTTTTTGTATCAACCCCTTCTGTACCCGCGACGACTTTGTAATTATGTTCTATAATTACACATTTAGGCGGTTTCGTGCAGGTTGAGAAGGATCTGTGGTAGTGAATATATATAGGTTGAGTTTACATTAAAACACAAAAATGGGAAAAGTGGGGATTGGGCCTGAGTATTTAGATAGATAGATACATAGATAGATAGATAGAGTTTACATTATTGAGTATTTAGATAGATAGATAGATAGATAGATTTTACATTATTGATGGATAAATTTATATAGGTTCAGTTTGCAGCGTTGAAGGATAAATATTATGTATATTGTGTTTACATTATTGAGAGAGAGAGAGAGAGATTGGAAGTGAGTGAGTGTGTGTGAGAGAAAGATAGGGTGTGTGTGTGTGTGTGTGTGTGTGTGTGTGTGTGTGTGTGTGTGTGTGTGTGTGTGTGTGTGTGTGTGTGTGAGAGAAAGAGAGAGTGAGTGAAAGTGAGTGAAAATGAGAGAGCGAGAGAGAAAGTGAGTGAGTGTGTGTGTGTGAGAGATAGTGTGTGTGTGAGCGAGATAGTGTGTGTGTGTGAGAGAGAGAGAGTGTGTGTGTGAGAGAAAGAGTGAGTGAAAGTGTGTATGAGATAGTGTGTGTGTAATAATAATAATAATAGTGTGTGTGTGTGTGTGTGTGTGTGTGTGTGTGTGTGTATCACTCGTGTCTGTATTGTATCGCCTTAGAGGACATTCACCTCCCCTCTTGCCACTCAAACAAAGATTACGGGGAGGTTTCCACTGGAGGGAAATTTTTCTTGACCCCTTTCTCCCTCATGTTTAGCCCCATTGCCTATGAGATTTTAAGACGTTCGACCCATTAGTGTGGCGATTTTAAGAACTTTCACACACATTTCTGTCAGTTTTAAGACCTTTCGTGCCCTTTAGGTGTCGATTTTTTACTGGAGAGCGAAAGCGAGGCTGAAATTTAATAGGAACCGGTATTTTTTTTTACCGAAAAATAAAAAATAAATCTCGAAAGCGGGTTAAGGGGAGGTTTTTAGTTCGTTCCCTAGAATTCCATCAAGCTTAAAATTACACCCCCTAGACCCCCTTTCAAGATAAATGTGTACATTTTTCGGTAGAAAAATTTCCCGGCTGAAAGCCGGTTCCTCTTAAATTACAGGCTCGCTATCGCTCGCCAGGATAAAATCGACACCTGAATTGCACGAAAGGTCTTAATATGGGGTGAAAGTTCTTAAAATCGCTAAACTAACGGGGCAAACGTTTTATATCAAAAGCAATGGGGCTAAACATGAGGGAGAAAGGGGTCAAGAAAAAAAATCCCTCGAGTGGAGATCTCCCCTTAAGAGGGTATAATTTTAAGCTTGTTGGAGTGGAGGTATAGTGAGGAAACTGAAAACCTCCCCTTAACAAGAAATAAAGTGGGGCGTCTTCATATAATTATATAAACAAGTAAATAAACAATCCCCACTTCATGTTTGATTACTAAATTAATTGTATTTCTTTTATCACAACCTGGATCTCATTGTCTGATCAATGGATTCTTCGCGGCCTCCTTATTTAACCCCTTCTGTACCGACGACGTCTTTGTAAATTCTAATCTAGCTGTATTGAGACGATATTATTCAGTTTCAAAAGGGTCTCGAGCAAGTAACAGGCGTCGAGCTCTCACTTAAGGGGAGGTTTCTAGTTTGTTTCCTACTCCTCCAGCAATCTAAAAATGTCACCCCCTTGAGTCCCTTTCAAGAAAAATTTGTACATTTTTCGGTAGAAAAATGTCCCGGCCAAAGGCCGGTCCCTCTTAAATTACAGGCTCGCTATCGCTCGCCAGGATAAAAATCGACACCTGAATGGCACGAAAGGTCTTAATATGGGGTGAAAGTTCTTAAAATCGCTAAACTAATGGGGCGAACGTTTTATAATATCAAAAGCAATGGGGCTAAACATGAGGGAGAAAGGGGTCAAGAAAAAAATCCCTCAAGTGGAGATCTCCCCTTAACCCTTTTTACTACCACAGATCCTTCTTAAACTGCACAAAATCGTCTAAATATGGCTAATTAGAATTTACAAACACGTCGCCGGTACAGTCGGCTCACCTCGCTCTGTGCTGTATTAATGTCCGTCAGAGGTTGAATAGGGTGGGTAAGTGTAGGAATATGTTTTTGGCTCGCTCTGTGCTGTATTAATGTCTGTCAGATGTTGAATAGGGTGGGTAAGTGTAGGAACATGTTTTTAGCTCGCTCTGTGCTGTATTAATGTCTGTCAGATGTTGAATAGGGTGGGTAAGTGTAGGAACATGTTTTTAGCTCGCTCTGTGCTGTATTAATGTCTGTCAGGTGTTGAATAGGGTGGGTAAGTGTAGGAACATGTTTTTGGCTCGCTCTGTGCTGTATTAATGTCTGTCAGATGTTGAATAGGGTGGGTAAGTGTAGGAACATGTTTTTAGCTCGCTCTGTGCTGTATTAATGTCTGTCAGATGTTGAATAGGGTGGGTTAGTGTAGGAACATGTTTTTGGTTCGCTCTGTGCTGTATTAATGTCTGTCAGATGTTGAATAGGGTGGGTAAGTGTAGGAACATGTTTTTGGCTCGCTCTGTGCTGTATTTATGTCTGTCAGATGTTGAATAGGGTGGGTAAGTGTAGGAACATGTTGGCTCAGCTCGCTGTGTGCTGTATTAATGTCTGTCAGATGTTGAATAGGGTGGGTAAGTGTAGGAACATGTTTTTGGCTCGCTCTGTGCTGTATTTATGTCTGTCAGATGTTGAATAGGGTGGGTAAGTGTAGGAACATGTTGGCTCAGCTCGCTGTGTGCTGTATTAATGTCTGTCAGATGTTGAATAGGGTGGATAAGTGTAGGAACATGTTTTTATATCTCACTCGAAAGGGAATAAATCAAGTTTTAGATACCACTGACACCAATTAATGATCGAAATATACTTGGTGCCGAGCCATCACTTATTAGTCCGCCTGTACAGGGTCACATCGAGGTCATCTGCCTCGATATATCTAATTTGTGTAATGAGTTTCTGACCTACTTCTAAATATAAATCTACAGGCTCTCTCTCTCTCTCTCTCTCTCTCTCTCTCTCTCTCTCTCTCTCTCTGCTCCACCCACCCACCCACCCACCCACCGTCTCGTCTTCACTCTGTCTTTCTCCCCACCTCTCTCTCTCTCTCTCTCTCTCTCTCTCTCTCTCTCTCTCTCTCTCTCTCTCTCTCTCTCTCTCTCTCTCTCTCTCTGCTCCACCCACCCACCCACCCACCGTCTCGTCTTCACTCTCTCTTTCTCCCCACCCTCTCTCTCTCTCTCTCTCTCTCTCTCTCTCTCTCTCTCTCTCTCTCTACGCTCTATTTCACACCCACTCTCGATTTTTCAGCTTCTCTCACACATTCCTTCGCTTCACACCTCATTCTCGTTTCTATAACCGGCCTTCATACTCAAGTTGTTGTTATTATTTGTATTATTATTATTATTATTATTATTATTATTATTAAGCTTCCTATATTAATTGTATTTGTGATTTCATTTATTTTATGTGAAATTATATATATTCTGTTAATTTATTGACTTGCGATTTTCTTTATTCTATACGGAATTTTATCGATTACATTTTTTTCTGATTTAATTTCATTTGTGATTGGATTCATTTTATTTCATTTGTGATCGGATTGAATTTAATTGCGATTTTCTTTATTCTATATGGGATTTTATCGATTACATTTTTTATATTATATTTAATTTGTCATTTTATTTATTTCATTTTATTTGTGAGTTTATTTATTTTATTTTATTTGTGATTTAATTTATTTATTTCGCCATTGTATTATACTAACTATTGTATTTATTAGTTCATTGTTTATACATTAAATACATTAACACTATTGGGTCTTGTGGGTTCGTATGATATTTTATTTTAGTATTTTGGAGTTTTTTTGCTTGCTTTTGCCATTTTCGATCAGTGAATTTTAGTTTGTCTCCTAGGCTAACAAAAAACGCCTTCCTGGGCTTCCTTCACACTAAAATATGCCCACCCAGACCCCCTTCAAGCTAAATTTGTACATTACTCGATAACTTGTAAGTTACAGGCTCGCTTTCGCTCGCCCAGAAAATTTGACTCTTAAATGAGGTGAAGCGTCTTATTTTCGCCAAACTAATGGGGTGAAGCGTCGTAAGACATCCAAACTATTATAGCGAAACAGGGGTGGTCCCAAAAGCCCTCCCCTCGGGCCAAATAGGGTTAATACAGACGCCACTAAGGCACTGACACCAATCGAGGCCCTCCATAACACCTTCCATAACACCTTCCAGACACCTATAACACGGGTCCATGTCATCTCAACCAGTGGACCATTTCAACCAGTAGCTCTCAACCAGTGCCAAATCAACCAAGACTAACCAAACCAGTGCCAAAATATAGTACTAACCTAACCTAACCTAACCTAACCGTATTGGTTGATTTGGTACTGGTTGAGAGCTACTGGTTGAAATGGTCTACTGGTTGAGTTGACCGGTCACCCTATAACACCTGTAACACCTTTGGACAATATAGGCCATCCATAACACCCACAACACCTATAACACCTATAACATCCATAACACCTATAACACCCATAACACCTATAACACCTATAACAACCATAACATCCATAACACCTATAACACCCATAACACCTATAACACCTATAACATCCATAACACCCATAACACCTATAACACCCATAACACCTATAACACCCATAACACCCATAACACCTATAACACCCATAACACCTATAACACCCATAACACCTATAACACCCATAACACCTATAACACCCATAACACCTATAACACCCATAACACCCACAACACCTATAACACCCATAACACCTATAACACCTATAACACTTATAACACCCATAACACCTATAACACCTATAACACCTTCCCCCTTCAAGATAAATTTGTAAATTTTTCGGTAAAAAAATGTACCGGCCGATTCCGGTTCCTTTTAAAATTACAGGCTCGCTATCATTCGCCAGGATACAATAGACACCTGAATGGCACGAAAGGTCTTAAAATTGACAACGAAATGGGATGAAAGGTGTTAAAATTGGCAAACTACTGGGCTGAACGTCTCATAATCTAAAACCTAATGGGGCTAAACATGAGGAAGAAGAAGAGGGCCCAGAAAAACGACCCACCTCCCCTTAACCCCCTTCCCGACCCACTATAAATGACCGGAGTCCCTTTATTGCCCCCCCCCCCCCCCCCCGGCTTGATATCACCCCTCTTTTCATACCGTCAACCGTTATTATTATGACTTTCTCTCCAGCACCTCACCCCCCCCCCTCCCCATTTATGTGTACACTCCCCCCCCCCCCCTCTCTACCCCTCCATCACCCCCCTCCCCCCTTTCCCCACCCACCCACCCCCCTCTCCAGCACCTCACCCCCTCCCGTTTCTGTGTACACCATCCCCCCTCACTCTCTCTCTCTCTCTCCCCTCTCCTATCACCCCCTTTCCCCCTACGTACCCCCCCCCTCCTTCTCCCCACATCTCTCCTCCTCCCCCTCCTTCCACCCCCCTGTACATACCCCCCCCCTCCCCCCCCTCCAACTCGTCCCCTTCCTCCCCCCACTTTTTCCTCCCTCTCCCTTCATCCCCACTCCGTTTTCTTCCTCCCCTCCTCTCACCCCTCTCCTCTTATCCTCCCTTCTTCTCCCTCTCCTCCCCTCCCTATACTCTTCCCCTTCCCACCCCTTCTATACGCATTTCCCCTCCTACCTCTCCCCCCTCCCTTTCTTCCCCATTCATCCCCCCTCCCTCTCATTCCATCCTTCCCTATTCATTCCACCCCACCTCTACCTCCCCTCCCTGCACCTCCTCCACTCATCCACAAGATAACTAGTCTTGTCATTGGTATAAGGTGTTTCTCAGTAACCACTCCTTATATATGAGCATCCTAGGTTCGAATCCCTGGCCTGCCTCATGTATTTGTTGATTTCATTAATTGAGCTTAGGAGTAAAGTCGGTTGGTGGAGGGAACATAATAAAATATATATATATATATATGGAGAGAGAGAGAGAGAGAGAGAGAGAGAGAGAGAGAGAGAGAGAGAGAGAGAGAGAGAGAGAGAGAGAGAGAAATAGACAGATAGATAGAGATAATATAGATAGATACATAGACAGATAGATAGATAGCTAGACAAATAGATATAGACAGATATATAGACACATGGATTAATAGATAGTTAAAACAGTAAAAGGAAAGCAAATTATAGACACAATTAACCCTTCACCACCATGACGTAATTGTCATCATATGCTGGTTACCATTAGACGATTTCCTATCATTCATAATCCACCTCTGCGACTCAAAGGGGTAAATACGATATCAATAATCCCTCTTAAGGGGAGGTATTTAGTTTCTTCCCTAGAACTCCATCAAACTTAAAATTACACCCCCTAGACCCCCTTTCAAGATAAATTTGTACATTTTTCGGTAGAAAAATGTCCTGGCCGAAGGCCGGTTCCTCTCAAATTACAGGCTCGCTATCGCTCGCCATGAAAAAAATCGACACCTAAATGGCACGAAAGTTCTTAAAATTGACAGAAATGGGGCGAAAGTTCTTAAAATCGCCAAACTAAAGTGGGCGAGCGTCTTAAAATCTCAAAAGCGATGGGGCTAGACATGAGGGAGAAAGGGGTCCAGAAAAAAAATCCTCCAAGTGGAACCCTCCTCTTAATAGTAACACCATAGCTCCTTCAGGTACTGCCTAAAATCCTCTTAACTTTAGCCAGAAGCGAAGTTAACAAAGCGTGTCATGGTGCTGAAGAGATTTAGGGGGGGAGGGGGGAGGGGGGGGGGGGGGGTCGTTTTTCTGGACCCCTTCTCCCTCATGTTTAGCCCCATTAGTTTTGAGATTTTAAGACGTTCGTTCCATTAGTTTGGCGATTTTGAGACCTTTCGCCGCCTTTCTGTGTCAACATTAAGACCTTACGTGCCATTTCGGTGTCGATTTTTTTCCTGGCGAGCAATAGCGCCACAGTGCCACATCCAACAGTGCCACATACAACAGTACCACATCCAACAGTGCCACATCCAACAGTGCCACATCCAACAGTACCACATCCAACAGTGCCACATCCAACAGTGCCACATACAACAGTGCCACATACAACAGTGCCACATACAACAGTACCACATACAACAGTACCACATCCAACAGTGCCACATCCAACAGTGCCACATACAACAGTGCCACATACAACAGTGCCACATACAACAGTACCACATACAACAGTGCCACATACAACAGTGCCACATACAACAGTGCCACATACAACAGTACCACATACAACAGTGCCACATCCAACAGTACCACATACAACAGTGCCACATACAACAGTGCCACATACAACAGTGCCACATCCAACAGTGCCACATACAACAGTGCCACATCCAACAGTGCCACATCCAACAGTGCCACATCCAACAGTGCCACATCCAACAGTGCCACATCACTGTATGCCACATCCAACAGTGCCACAGGAGTCATTCAACCCGACACTTGGCACCGACGGAAGTGGAGAAGTAGGTCACTGCTCAGGTGTGTGTGTGTGTGTGTGTGTGTGTGTGTACGGTATGTGTGTAGGAGAGGTCATTTACAGCGTGTGCGTGTATAGCTAATGTGTGTGTGTGTGTGTGTCTGTGTCTGTGTGTGTGTGTGTGTGTAGGAGAGGTCATTTACATTGAGTGCGTGTATAGATAATGTACATGTGTGTGTGTGTGTGTGTGTGTATAGCGTGAGTGTGCGTGTATGTAGCTGTGTGTACATCAATTAGTATGAATGGCGCAAGTATTCAGTATGTGTAGATGTGTACAGTAATTTATGTATACCCTTTGAGTGTTCGTGGGAGTTAAATTACATCTCACTTATAAGTACACATGTAAGCGGGAACGAGTATTTAATAATTAGTGTTCTTTAATTTGAATAAACTTAATGGCCATACACGGTTTTGTAATTAATTGTGTATATTTGGGTATATTTGGGTATATTTGGGTATATTTGAGTATATTTGGGTATATTTGAGTATATTTGAGTATATTTGGGTATATTTGAGTATATTTGGGTATATTTGAGTATATTTGGGTATATTTGAGTATATTTGGGTATATTTGTGTATATTTTAGTATATTTGAGTATATTTGTGTATATTTGTGTATATTTGAGTATATTTGGGTATATTTATGTGGGTCTCTGCGTATGTGATCGTTATCCCGTGTGTGTGTGTGTGTGTACTAACATTTACTCACATTACACATTCAGACACACCCATTACTACATATAACACTTACACACATAAATATTCATATGGCTACACACACACACACAGACACACACACACACATAATTTCCAACATACATAATACGCGAACACATGCAATAATACATACTCAATATGACATGGAGACGTAAATTAGCAGTATATGCACTCTTGAGGGGAGATGGGCCCTTTTTCTGGACCACTTTCTCCCTCGTGTTCAGCCCCATTAGTTTTAAGATCTTAAGACGTTCGGCCCATCAGTTTGACGATTTTAACACCTTTCGCCCGATTTCGTTGTCAATTTTAAGACCTTTCGCGCCATTTAGGTGTCGTTATTTTCTTGGCGAGCGATAGCGAGCCTGTAATTTTTAGAGGAACTGTCCTTCGGCCGAAAAATGTACAAACTTATCTTGAAGGTGGGTCTAGGGGGTGTTTTTTAAGCTTGATGGAGGTCTAGGGAGGAGACAAACAATTATATAATTATAAATAAGCCAAGAACAGTCACTATCACCTTAAGGGGAGATTTCCACTTGAGGGATTTTTTTCTGGACCCCTTTCGCCCTCATGTTTAGCCCCATTGCTTTTGATATTTTAAGACGTTCGCGCCATATAATTAAGAACTTTCGCCCCATTTCTGTCAATTTTAAGACCTTTCATGCAATTTAGGTGTCATTTTTTTCCTGGCGAGCGATAGCGAGCCTGTAATTTAAGAGGAAGCGGCCTATGGCCGGGACATTTTTCTACCGAAAAATGTACACATTTATCTTGAAAAGGGGCCTAGAGGGTGTAATTTTAAGCTTGATGGAGGTCTAGGGAACTAACTAAAAACCTCCCTTTAATGCCTAAAGCTGAAGAAGAAATGGACTATATTGGCACACACACACACTCACACACAGTCACACAAACGCTCATATAGACATTTGCTTTCAGACGCCTTCACGCACTTATCCACACACACACACACACACACACACACACACACACACACACACACACTTTCCCTAGCAAACCCTCAATCTCACTGTTACCAACACACGCCCTCCACTCACGCACACGCACAGACACACACACGCACACACACACTTTCCCTTACATTCGCTAATACGAGAGTTTGACGTACGTGTGTGACTGTGTGTGTGTGTACTTAAATATGCACATGATGAAACCCGGACCCCTCCCAGGGTAACATAACACCCAGTGGAGTCTGTACCGAACCCAGACCAGATATTACAGTGATATATAATATAATATAATTTTTAGTTTGCTTCCTAGACCCTCGTCAAATTTAAATAAAATACCCTCAAGACCCTCCTTTAAGATAAATTTGTACATTTTTCGATAGAAAAATTTCCCGGCCGAAGGCCGGTTCCTCTTAAATTACAGGCTCGCTATCGCTCGCCAGGAAAGAATCGACACCTAAATTACACGAAAAGACTTAATATTGACACAGAAATGGGGTGAAATGTCTTCAATTCGTCTAACTAATGAGCCTTAAAATCTGAAAACTAATGTGGTCAAACATGAGGAAGGAGGACCAGAAAAAACGACCCCCCCCCCCTCCCCTTAAATATGCACAGCTTAAAAAGGGCGTACAGTTGGCTGCATAAGTCTTTTTGTTCCTCTCCGTGCGTGACCTTAAGGGGAGATAATTATCGACTTGAGGGATTTTGTTCTGGATCCCTTTCGCCTTCATGTTTAGCTTCATTGCTTTTTGAGATTTTAAGACAGTCGCCCCCATTAGTTTGGCGATTTTAAGAACATTCGCCCCATTTCTGTCAATTTTAAGACCTTTCCTGTCATTCAGGTGTCGATTTTTTTCCTGGCGAGCGATAGCGAGCCTGTAATTTAAGAGGAACCGGCCTTCGGCCTGGACATTTTTCTACCGAAAAATATACAAATTTATCTGGGGGTCTAGGGAGTGTAATTTTAAGTTTGATGGAAGTTTAGGGAGGCAACTAAACACCTCCCCTTAATTACACATGGGGATTGAATGCGCCTGCTTGAATTACGAGCGTATAGTTTCTTACGCAGCGGTTGACTCCCCTCTGATTCGTCCACCCGTACGACACTAGCAATTCATTGGTGCTATCTTTATTATGTCCATATGTAATAAGAACACTGCGAGGAACAGAACTTATATGGGCAACTGTACATTTATTTTTCTTTGTCACACTCGATTTAAGGGGGGTGACCTGCTTTTTATTATTTCTGTCCTTTTCTCTCTTTCTCTGGCTTGTATCCATTCGGCCCCATTCAGCCAACTATTTTAAGACGTTTATCCCCATCTAGGTGTCGATTTCTTCCTGGCGAGCGATAGCGAGCCTGCATTATATGAAGAAATCCGGCTTCGCCGGAGACATTTTTCTATCGAAAAATGTACAAATTTAGCCTGCTGTCAAACAAAAATACAAAATATGCTGGCTCGCTACCGCTCACCAGTAAAAATTGACACCTGGATGGGGATACACGTCTTAAAACAGTAGGCTGAATGGGGCCAAATGGATACAAGCCAGAGAAAGATAGAAAAGGACAGAACAAAAACAGGTCACCACCCCTTAATGTTCCTATGTAAAGATGAGAATGATAACACACGCATTTCTTCATGTGCATACAATACGCACGTATATATAGATACGCACAGATGTAAGGCGTTAGCGTATTTTACACACACACACACACACACACACACACACCCACACACACACCCACACACACACCCACACACACATAAACACCCACATCCACACACACCCACACCACACACCACACCCACACCCACCACACCCACACACACACCCACACCCCCCCCCCCCCCCACCCACACAACCACCCACCCCCCACCCACACACACACACACACACACACACACCCACACCCACACACACACACATATGGAAACACTTAATAACTTAGAAGTGTCAGCCAAACATTCTTGTATTGTCGCGAATATTAATATATCTTTGTCACCACCTAATTGTTCACTATATATATATATATATATTTGTATCTGTCTGTGTAGTTAATTAATCTCTCTCACTCTCACTTACACACACACACACACACACACCACTGAAGAACACCTCTCACAAACACATTGAGTACAAACATAAACAATAAAACAATGTTACAACAACAAAACAAGCCAACAACCGGGTCAAACAACGCAAACAAGTAATCCAAGCCAATCAAAACACAACCCCAAAGAATCGAACCCCTGACCAACCAAAACAAACAAACACCACCACCAACCAGCCGACAACCGGGTCACCCCTCGCCTCACAGGACGTTGGCCTAGAATACCTACTTTTACCCCCTCCCTACACCCCCTTCCACCCACCCCCCCTCCCTCTCCCCCATATCCCTCCCCTTCCCTCCCCCCTTCCATCCCCCATTTCACCTCCTCCTCCCTCTCCCATATCCCCTCTCCTCCCTCTCCCCTTCCCTCCCCCCTATCACCCCCTCCTCCCTCTCCCCTATCACCCCCTCCTCCCTCTCCCATATCCCCTCCCCTCCCTCTCCCATTCGCTCCCCCATATCCTCTCCCTTCCCTCCCTCCCTCCCTCCTCCCTCCCTCCCTTCTATCTGAATCAAAGAGGTCGCTTGGATAAATAAAGGTGTTCCCCCTCTCCCACATTGACCATCTTAACCCGTTTTCTGTGGCCCCCTTCTCCCCCGTGTTTAGCCCCATTGGGTTTGAGAGTATACAGGGCCGTGCAGAGAACTAGTTTCGGACAGGTGCTCAAAGTTAGAACAAAGGACACCTAGCTACTATTGAATGCATTCATTCGACCCGCACTTAAGGGGAGGTATTTAGTTTGTTCCCTACGTTTTCATCAAGCTTAAAATTACACCCCCTAGACCCCCTTTCAAGATAAATTTGTACATTTTTCGGTAGAAAAATGTCCAGGCCGGAGGCCGGTTGCTCTTAAATTACAGGCTCGCTATCGCTCGCCAGGAAAAAATCGACACCTAAATGGGAAGAAAGGTCTTAAAAGTGACATAAAAGGGGTGAAAGTTCTTAAAATCGCCAAACTAATGGGGCGAACGTCTTAAAATCTCAAAAGCAATGGGGCTAAACATGAGGGAGAAAGGGGTAAGGAAAAAAATCCCTCAAGTGGAAATCTCCCCTCAATAATCCTTTCAATTTCGTTCAAACAATGAAATGCAATGATATTAAATGATAAATCATTCTGTATGACTGACATCAAACAAACATACATCAATATATATAATGATAACTTAAGGCGAGATAATCCACTCGAGGGATTGTTTTTCTGGACTCCTTTCTCCCTCATGTTTAGCCCCATTGTTTTTTCTAATTTTAAGACGTTTGCCCCATTATTTTGACGATTTTAAGAACTTTCCACCCATTTCTGTCAATTTTAAGACCTTTCGTGCCATTTAGGTGTCATTTTTATTCTGGCGAGCGATAGCGAGCCTGTAATTTAAGAGGAACCGGCTTTCAGCCGGGACATTTTTCTACCGAAAAATGTACAAATTTATCTTGAAAGGGGCTCAAGGGGGTGTAATCTTAAGCTTGAAGGATATCCAGGGACCAAACTAAAAACCTCCCCTTAAGACAAATAAGTAATACCTTGTTGGCATATTTTCGCGGGTCACAGGACAATCCCTGATGAAAATAAAGACGCTACAGTCCAGGGCCAAAAAAAAAAAGAAGGCACTTTCAAGACCTGGGGGCAAAAGGGGGCAGGTGCTTGGGCAAACCCCCCCCCCCCCCCTCCCCCCCTCTTCCCTCTGCACGTGCCTGAGATTGCATGACGTTCGCCCCATCAGTTTGACGATTTTTTTTATTTGACCCCCAGTTTGACCCCCAGTTTGACCCCCAGTTTGATCCCCAGTTTGACCCCCAGTTTGACCCCCAGTTTGATCCCCAGTTTGACCCCCAGTTTGATCCCCAGTTTGACCCCCAGTTTGATCCCCAGTTTGACCCCCAGTTTGACCCCCAGTTTGACCCCCAGTTTGTTGTCAATGTCAAGACATGTTGTGCCATTTAGGTGTAGATTCTATTCTGGCGAGCGATAGCGAGCCTGTAATTTTAAGAGGAAACTGGCCTTCGGCCCGGGACATTTTTCCACCGAAAAATGTACAAATTGATCTTGAAGGGGGGGGGGGGGGTCTCGGGAATGTTTTTGTTTAAGCTTGATGGAGGTCTAGGGAGGAAACTCAAAAATATATGAATACATAAATGAATGGACCAGAACAATAGCCACTGTCCCCTTAACCCCTTCTGTACCGGAAACGGTCTTTTAAACTTTATCCTGGCTACTAATATTAAGTTTCCAAAGGGACTCCAGCCATTAACAGGCTTCGAACTATCTCAATTAACCCTTTTCACCACCACAGCTCCTTCTTCAGCTGCCCAAAATCGTCTAAAAATATAGCTAGACTAAAAGAAAAAAGTACATCACCCGTATCGAAAGGGTTAAATCATTTCCGAGTCCTCCTCCTCCTCCCTCATGTTTAGCCCTATTAGTTAGGAGATTTCAAGACGTTCGCCCCATTAGTTTGGCGATATTCAGACCTTTTGTCCCATTTCGTTGCCTTTCGTGCCATTTAGGTGTCGATTTTTTTCCTGGCGAGCGATAGCGAGCCTGTATTTGAAGAGGAATCGGCCTTCGGCCGGGACATTTTTCTACCGAAAAATGTACACATTTATATCGAAGGGGGGTCTTGTGGGTCTTTTTTTTAAAAGTTTGATGGAGGTTTAGAGAACAAACTAAACCCCCTCCTTAAACCATTGAGCCGAACCAGTAAATTATGCTGCACAATACCGTCTGGGGCTCCCTTAACCCCTTCAGTACCGGCGACCTCTTCTGTATATGATTTCAGTGACATTTAGACAATTTTATGAAGCTTAGGAAGGATCTATGGCAGCTAAAAGGGTTAACCGAGATAGTCTGTATAGCCTTTTAATGGGTAGACGTTCTTCCTAAGCTGTAGATTATCGTCTAACAGTGGCCAGAATATAATGAAAACTACACCGCCGGTACAGGGTTAAGGGGAGGTTTTTAGTTCGTTCCCTAGAATTCCATCAAGCTTAAAATTACACCCCCTAGACCCCCTTTCAAGATAAATTTGTACATTTTTCGGTAGAAAAATTTCCCGGCCAAAGGCCGATTCCTCTTAAATTATAATAATAATAATAATAATAGTTCTTAAAGCTAGCGCATGCTAAGCTAGCTAAGGATAGCTCAATAAGGCCGATTAGGCGTATTTCCATTGGGGTCCTGTACTACTACCCCATCCCTTTGCTCATGAGGGATGGTAACGACTCAGTGCTTGTGAAAAATCTTTAATGCGCCGAGCGTGGGCGCGAACCCGGGCCTTCTGGGTGGAAGTCCCGAGACGCTAGTCACTACACCAAGCGAGCCGCTTGGCTCGCTTTCGCTCGCCAGGATAAAATCGACACCTAAATGGCATGAAAGGTCTTAAAATTGACAGAAATGGGGCAAACGATCTTAAAATCACCAAACTAATGGGGCAAACGTCTTAGAATATCAAAAGCAATGGGACTAAAAACATGAGAGAGAAAGGGATCCAGAAAAAAAAAATCCCTCCAGTGGAAATCTCCCCTTTTAAGTTCTGGGGAGTAAGAATACATAACAAAACAAAAAACACGAAGGCTGCCGTATACCTGTAGATAGTTGTGCATACTAGGCAGGGAGGGAGGAGGGAGGGAGGGAGGGGGGAGGGGAGTTAAGGGGAGACGGACCGTTTTTCTAGACTCCCTTCTCCCTAATGACGTCCGGTAAATTAGTTTGGCGATTTTAATGCCTTTTACCCCATTTCATTGTCGATTTTAAGGCGTTTCGTGCCATTTAGGTGTCGATTGTTTCCTGGCGAGCGATAGCGAGCTTGACATTTTAAGAGGAAGCGGCCTTCGGCCGGGACATTTTTCTACCGAAAAATGTTAAAATTTATCTTGAAGGGGGTTCTAAGGAGTGTTTCTAAGCTTGATGGAGGTCTAGTAAGGAAACTAAGAAATAAACTAAGACCAAACAAAAAAAGGCCACCCTCCCCTTAAGAGTGGTGGAGGAGGGAGGGAGGAGGGAGGGAGGAGGGGAGTTATGAGTGGTGGTGGTGGTGGTGGTGGTGGTGGTGGTGGTGGTGGAGGGAGGAGAGAAAGAGAGAGTTACGTCATTGAAAGAGACAGCAACGTTCACTATCTAAAGGGTCACTAACCTCTCTCTACTCTCTCGCACACACATACACATACACACACATACACATACAGAAGAGCCACATACACACACATATACACATACACGTATATTTGAGCAGTCGGTTATGTAGACCTGGTATATTTTTTAGCATAGGTATACTGTATACATATTGACTTTAATATACATAGGTAGGTACACACACACAGACACACACACACACACACACACACACAAAACCTTCATCTAAATTTTTTTTATGTGACCTAGTTTTCCACTCTCTCTCTCATTCTCTCTCTCTCTCTCTCTCTCTCTCTCTCTCTCTCTCTCTCTCTCTCTCTCTCTCGCTCTGTCGTGGGTCAAAATGTATAATGTTTACATTCTCATAATAAATTTTAAGCATTTCATTTATGAATTGGACGCATTTTGACAATATATTCCGGCTGTCATTAGACGATTGCATTCAGTTGAGGAAGGATCTGTCGGACGTGTATCTAGGGGGGGGGGGTACAGAATGCCTGTCTCGACCCCTCCATATCCACCCTTGCTAATCTGAATAAAATAACATCATAGTCAGAACACGGGCGAGAAAGGCGTAATCGGATCTTCTGTTAACCCTTTCAAGCTCCAATACGCGTTTCTGTTCTGTTTTCTGGCGAGTATTAGACGATTTTATTCAGATTAGTAACGGTATATGGAAGTCAGAGGGTTGATCGAGATAGTATTTACCCTTTTAATACCCACGGATCCTTCCTAAGCTGCATACAATCGTCTAATGATAGCCTAAATAAACTGCTAAAACGCGTCAGAGCTTCAAAGGGTTAATAGGTCAGTTAAGTAGTGATCATAACATTACTGGCTTAACCCCTTCCGTACCGGTGACATACTTTTCATTTTAATATGGCAACTATTAGAAGATTATTCTCAGCTTAGGAAGGACGTCTACCCTTTCAAAGGCTACAGACTATCTCAATTAACCCCTTCAGACTCATATGACGCAGAGGTTGCCAGATTAGCAATAAGAAACAGAGTTCTCTCACTCTTATAAATACCTCTCCAAAATTAGTTTTCTGCCCACAGCTAACTCAAAGCCAACTGCAGAGGTTGAAGTAACTAAACTAAAGGTTTCTAAATACCCCTGATGGTAACAAAGGCTTTAAAGTATCCCCAATAGGCTCAACACAGCTAACTCAAAGATAACTGCAGAGGTTGAAGTAACTAAACTAAAGGTTTCTAAATACCCCTGATGGTAACAAAGGCTTTAAAGTATCCCTAATAGGCTCAACACAGCTAACTCAAAGACAACTGCAGAGGTTGAAGTAACTAAACTAAAGGTTTCTAAATACCCCTGATGGTAACAAAGGCTTTAAAGTATCCCCAATAGGCTCAACACAGCTAACTCAAAGACAACTGCAGAGTTGAAGTAACTAAACTAAAGGTTTCTAAATACCCCTGATGGTAACAAAGGCTTTAAAGTATCCCTAATAGGCTCAACACAGCTAACTCAAAGACAACTGCAGAGGTTGAAGTAACTAAACTAAAGGTTTCTAAATACCCCTGATGGTAACAAAGGCTTTAAAGTATCCCCAATAGGCTCAACACAGCTAACTCAAAGACAACTGCAGAGGTTGAAGTAACTAAACTAAAGGTTTCTAAATACCCCTGATGGTAACAAAGGCTTTAAAGTATCCCCAATAGGCTCAACACAGCTAACTCAAAGACAACTGCAGAGGTTGAAGTAACTAAACTAAAGGTTTCTAAATACCCCTGATGGCAACAAAGGCTTTAAAGTATCCCCAATAGGCTCAACACAGCTAACTCAAAGACAACTGCAGAGGTTGAAGTAACTAAACTAAAGGTTTCTAAATACCCCAGATGGTAATAAAGGCTTTCAAGTATCCCCAATAGGCTCAACACAGCTAACTCAAAGACAACTGCAGAGGTTGAAGTAACTAAACTAAAGGTTTCTAAATACCCCTGATGGTAACAAAGGCTTTAAAGTATCCCCAATAGGCTCAACACAGCTAACTCAAAGACAACTGCAGAGGTTGAAGTAACTAAACTAAAGGTTTCTAAATACCCCTGATGGTAACAAAGGCTTTAAAGTATCCCCAATAGGCTCAACACAGCTAACTCAAAGACAACTGCAGAGGTTGAAGTAACTAAACTAAAGGTTTATAAATACCCCTGATGGTAACAAAGGCTTTAACGTATCCCCATTAGGCTCAACACAGCTAACTCAAAGACAACTGCAGAGGTTGAAGTAACTAAACTAAAGGTTTCTAAATACCCCTGATGGTAACAAAGGCTTTAAAGTATCCCCAATAGGCTCAACACAGCTAACTCAAAGACAACTGCAGAGGTTGAAGTAACTAAACTAAAGGTTTCTAAATACCCCTGATGGTAACAAGGCTTTAAAGTATCCCCAATAGGCTCAACACAGCTAACTCAAAGACAACTGCAGAGGTTGAAGTAACTAAACTAAAGGTTTCTAAATACCCCTGATGGTAACAAAGGCAAACGAAAGGTTTCTAAATACCCCTGATGGTAACAAAGGCTTTAAGTATCCCCAATAGGCTCAACACAGCTAACTCAAAGACAACTGCAGAGGTTGAGTAACTAAACTAAAGGTTTCTAAATACCCCTGATGGTAACAAAGGCTTTAAAGTATCCCCAATAGGCTCAACACAGCTAACTCAAAGACAACTGCAGAGGTTGAAGTAACTAAACTAAAGGTTTGTAAATACCCCTGATGGTAACAAAGGCTTTAAAGTATCCCCAATAGGCTCAACACAGCTAACTCAAAGATAACTGCAGAGGTTGAAGTAACTAAACTAAAGGTTTCTAAATACCCCTGATGGTAACAAAGGCTTTAAAGTATCCCCAATAGGCTCAACACAGCTAACTCAAAGACAACTGCAGAGGTTGAAGTAACTAAACTAAAGGTTTATAAATACCCCAGATGGTAATAAAGGCTTTCAAGTATCCCTAATAGGCTCAAAATTGCGTCATATGTCGGAGAGAGTTAACCCTTTTAGGTACCATATATCCTTCATTAAATAACCTTTAATATGTAGCTGCAATCAAGTACAAAATACGTCATCGGTATTGAAGGGGTTAATTTGTCGTGAATCGTGTATTGTATTCCCTTAAGGGGAGATTTCCACTTGAGGGACTTTTTTCTTGACCCCTTTCGCCCTCATGTCAAGCCCCATTGCTTTTGAGATTTTAAGACTTTCGCCCCATTAGTTTGGTGATTTTTAAGAATTTCCGTCCCATTCTGTCAATCTTTAAGACCTTTCGTGCCATTTAGGTGTCGATTTTATCCTGGCGAGCGATAGCGAGCCTGTAATTTAAGAGTAATTGGCCTTCGGCCGGGACATTTTTCTACCGAAAAATGTACACAGTTATCTTGAAAGGGGGTCAAGGGGGTGAAATTTTAAGATTGCTGGAGGAGTAGGAAACAAACTAGAAACCTCCCCGTAATTAACCCTTTCCTTACCATTTAACTTCCATTTAACTTCCGGTTACTACTATACGACATTATTCAGTTTAAAAAGGACTTCCGGCCATGAACAGGCTTCGAACCCTTAACCCTTTTTACTACCACAGGTCCTTCTTCAACTGCACAAAATCGTCGAGAAATAGCGAGAATAAAATTGAAAAGACGTCGTCGGTACAGAAGGGGTTAAGGGGAGATCTCCACATGAGGGATTTTTTCCTTGACCCCTTTCTCCCTCATGTTTAGCCCCATTGCTTTTGATATTATAAAAGGTTTCCCCATTAGTTTAGCGATTTTAAGAACTTTCACCCCATATTAAGACCTTTCGTGCCATTCAGGTGTCAATTTTATCCTGGCGAGCGATAGCGAGCCTGTAATTTAAGAGGAACCGGCCTTCGGCCGGGACATTTTTCTACCGAAAAATGTACAAATTTATCTTGAAAGGGACTCAAGGGGGTGTAATTTTAAGCTTGATGGAGGTCTAGGGAACAAACTAAATACCTCCCCCGTCTGTATCGGTGACGTCTTTTTAATTATATGCTATTATAGACTATTGACTATTGTATTCAGCTTAACCCATTCAGTAACGGTGACGTCATTGTTATCAAATTCTGGCAACCATTAGACAATTTAATACGAAGGACCTCTAGCAATAATAAGGCTTCAAACTATCGCAACCAACCCTTTTAACTACCACAGATCCTTCCTAAGCTGCATAATAGCGTCTATATATAGCTAGACTAAAATATAACACACGTCGCTGGTACTCAAAGGGTTAAAAAGGGAATTCAGTAACTAATAGGCTTCGAATTCCATCACATAACCCCATTTTACCACCACAGATACTTCCGGGTGACCTGTTTTTGTTCTGTCCTTTTCTATCTTTCTCTGGCTTGTATCCATTTGGCCCCATTCAGCCTACTGTTTTAAGACTTTTATCCCCATCCAGGTGTCAATTTTTTACTGGTGAGCGGTAGCGAGCCAGCATATTTTTTTATTTTTGTTTGACAGCAGGCTAAATTTGTAAATTTTTCGATAGAAAAATGTCCCCGGCCAAGCCGGATTTCTTCATATAATGGTGGCTCGCTATCGCTCGCCAGGAAGAAATCGACACCTAGATGGGGATAAACGTCTTAAGATAGTTGGCTGAATGGGGCCGAATGGATACAAGCCAGAGAAAAGAGAGAAAAGGACAGAAATAACAAAAAAGCAGGTCACCCCCCTTAAGCCGGTATCACACGAGCGCGTTTATCGTCAACATTCGACGATCAACATTTTTCTGGCAATATTTTTTGGAACATTTTGCACTGGTATCGGAAACCAGACTGATGATAGCTGAACTTAGGCGACTGAAATCATATAAATGTTGACCTCATAAGCTGCCAGACCAGTGTTGAGGATAAATGTTGAGGGAAAAAACGCTCGTGTGATACCGGCTTTAACTGCACAAACTACGTCTGAATATCGCATAACCCCATTTGACTACCACAGATAGATACTTCCTTAAGGGGAGACTTGAGGGATTTTTTTCTTGACCCCTTTCTCCCTCATGGTTAGCCCCATTGCTTTTGATATTATAAGACGTTCGCCCCATTAGTTTGGCGATTTTAAGAACTTTCGCCCCATTTCTGTCAATTTTAAGACTTTTCGTGCCATTTAGGTGTCGATTTTTTCCTAGCGAGCGATAGCGAGTCTGTAATATAAAAGGAACCGGCCTTCGGCCGGGACATTTTTCTACCGAAAAATGTACAAATTTATCTTGAAAGGGGGTCTAGGGGCTGTAATGTTAAGCTTGATGGAGGTCTAGGGAACTAACTAAAAACCTCCCCTTAACTGCACAAACTCGTCTAAATATCGCTAGCATAACATACAAAAGACGTCGCCGGTACTGAAGGGGTTAATCACGATATATATATATAATTCCTAAACTAAAGCCGCTGTCACACGAGCGCTTTTTCCGTCAATTTTTAGAGGAGCAAGTTTTTTCCTCGTATGTTGGGGGACTTTTCCAGAATGGCATCGGCAACTAGACTGAAGGTCTGTTAGGCGGTTGAATTCTGATAAAGTGTGATTTCTGAAGCGTCCAGACCATAATTGGCCGGAAAAATTGCTCGAAAACAAGGGCTCGTGTGACTCCGGCTTAAGGGGAGGTATTTAGTTTGTTCCCTAGACCTCCATCACGCTTAAAATTACACCCCCTTGAGTCCCTTTCAAGATTAAATTTTTACATTTTTCGGTAGATTTTTTTTTTTTTTTTTTTTGGAATAGGTCATGATAATAATTAGCCATGGCAGTTTACCGTCCGCCCGGCCAATGGGACCGGGATATAGTGATTGGGGGAGGGGGAGGGGGGGGGGGGGGGGGGGGGGGGGCGGAATTACGAGTCGCCCGAACCTTGACTGGGGATGGAGTAAAGGACTTTGTGGGGGGGGGGGGGGGGGGGGGCTGGGGATGGGGGCCTGGTTGACCAGTCCTATACCGGGATTTCAATGCTGATCTCTGAAAATCCATCCCGAATCAGTCTGTCCCTCTTCCTATGGACTAAATTGTTGTCAAACTCCGTGTGTCCAGGCATTGTGGCTCGAATGTCCCCCCGAATATGGCCTGTTCAATCTTTCAACTCTGGGAGGCACTCGTACAGGCAGTTCTGCCTTTTGTATCCCTCACTCACATAGAAAAAAACCCACACACACACATATATATATATATATATATAAATATATATATATATATATATATATATATATATATATATATATATACAAAAGGAAAAAGAATTGAAGGGCGCAGGCAACATCTGGTATTTTTCAAATTTTCGGCTAACCTTAAGGGGAGGTCTCACTGCTGGATTTTTTCCTGACCCCTTTTCTCCTCCATGTTTAGCACCATTGCTTTGGAGATTTTAAGACGTTCGCCCTAGTAGTTTGGATATTTTAAGACACTTTGCCCCATTTCTGTCAATTTTAAGACCTTTCGTGCCATTAAGGTGTCGATTTTTTCCTGGCGAGCGATAGCGAGCCTGTAATTTAAGAGCAACCGGCCTCCGGCCTGGACATTTTTCTACCCAAAAATGTACAAATTTATCTTGAAAGGGGGTCTAGGGGGTGTAATTTTAAGCTTGATGGAGGTCTAGGGAACAAAGTAAATACCTCCCCTTAAGCCATCATCAGGAACAACATTCCCTAATAATAAGTCATATTACTATTAGAACAACGCAATTTGTAAACAATAGGGTAATGATTATCGACTCTATACAAGGTTAAACTTACTAAATACAAACAATCTTATATTAATGTCTTAATAGATAATTTATATAAAATTAAATTCCGTACACAAACCATTTGAAAAATAAAGATGTTGCCTGGCGCCCTGTCAATTCTTTTCCTTTTGATATGGAGGGTTAAGTGCCCAAAATCTACTGCTGAAGTACTCATATCTATATCTTCTATATAAGATATATATTATATATAATATCAGATATGTATATGTGACATGGGTAACTGGTAATAGAAAGTACGGAAGATAAAAATGTACATATTTATCTCGAAGGGGTGGTGTATCTTGGGGGGGGTGTTTTTATAAGCTTGATGGGAGTTCTAGGGAGCAGAGAGCCCTGAAGACCCGAATCCTCTAATGGTAGCCAGGAGTGTTATGAAGCAAGGAGGGGGGGGGGGGGGGGGAAGGGTCATCGTCCTGAAAGCTTACACCCCACCCAACCCCCCACCCCCCCCACCCCCCCCCGCCCCCACCCCACAATCAACCTGACAGTGGCGGTGGTGGTGTGGTACTTTCATATCACCCAAAACACCACCATACAGCACCAACACCACGGCGAAGGCGGTGTCGAAATGTATGTAAAAGTGGAGGATATTAGGGTTGTTGGTTTGTGGGGGGGGTGGGGGGGGGTGGAGGAGGAGGAGGGGGGGGTAGGGGAGAGGGAGGAAGTGGTGGAGGGAAGGGGGTTGGTGGTGGAGGGGGAGGGGGAAAGGGTGGTGGAGGAGGTGGAGGGGAGGGAGGGGGAAGGAGTGGTGGTGGAAGTGGTGGAGGGGGGGAGGGGCTAGTCTAGGTGGTGGAGGGGAGGGGGAAACGGTGGTGGAGGGGGAGGGGGAAACGGTGGTGGAGGAGGTGGAGGGGAGGGAGGGGAAAGGAGTGGTGGTGGAAGTGGTGGAGGGGAGGGGGTACTGGTGGGGGAGGAGGAGGAGGAATACAAAGCAACACGAGCAGTAGATTTGCTTTGTTATGTGTGTATGAAGGAAACAAAAAGCATGTTGCCTGTAACGAGTGTCTCCCCAAAAGCCAAGAGTGACAGAGCCAAATTCAATGAACGTTGGGGGTCAAAGGAGTTACAAGGAATGGTTATGTATCTAAATCGCGTGGCCCATTCAGGGATATACTTAAGGGGAGATTTCCACTTGAGGGATTTTTTTCTGGACTCCTTTCTCCCTCATGTTTGGCCCCATTGCTTTTCTAATTTTAAGACGTTCGCCCCATTATTTTGACGATTTTAAGAACCTTCGAACCATTTCTGTCAATTTTAAGACCTTTCGTGCCATTTAGGTGTCGATTTTATCATGGCGAGACGATACTCGAGCCTGTAGATTTAAGAGGAACCGGCTTTCAGCCGGGACATGTTTACAGAAAAATGTACAAATTTATCTTGAAAGGGGCAAAGGGGGTATCATTTAAGCTTGATGGAG
>CM064578.1:37987687-38014956 GCA_032716605.1 Paralithodes platypus | reverse complement strand
TCTCCTTTTATCTCTTCTCTGGCTTGTATCCATGCGACCCCATTCAGCCAACATTTTAAGACGTTTATCCCATCTAGGTGTCGATTTCTCCTGGCGAGCGATAGCGAGCCAGCATTTTTTTAATTTTTTCTAGACAGCCGGCGAAATTTTTTTCGATAGAAAAATTTCTCCAGCGAAGCCTGTTTTCAAATAATGCTGGCTCCCTAAACCGCTCACCAGTAACAAATTGACACCTGGATGGGGATAAACGTCTTAAAACAGTTGGCTGAATGGGGCCGAATGGATACAAGCCAGAGAAAGAGAGAAAAGGACAGAAATAACCAAAAGCAGGTCACCCCCCTCAAAGCTATGCATAGTTTTGGCACACACTACTTTTTACGGTAAGGCATTCCACTTCTCAATTGACCTGGTTGGTAAGCTGAATTTTCTGACGTCCTGCTTGCCTCGCATCGTTGCCAATTTCCGACTGTGTGCTCTTGGGTTCCATGTCAACTCAACCAGTAGCTCTCAACCAGTGCCAAATTAACCCAGACCAACCAAACCAGTGCCAAAATATAGTACTAACCTAACCTAACCGTATTGGTTGATTTGGTACTGGTTGAGAGCTACTGGTTGAAATGGTCTACTGGTTGAGTTAACCGGTCACCGTCCTCTTGTCCTCCCTATCGCTGGTTTTCCTCTCTCTCTCCAACACCCCCCTTCTCTTCAGAAACAACTATAGGTAGAGTAGAATGTAGATACGAGGTGCCGTTGTAAATGCTTATCCCTCAATACCTGCACCAGACCTGACGTGATGAAGTTATTATCCCGATCCACAAATTCCAGTCCATTGACACATTTGTAAAGAGTAGTCATGACCCTTGTATGTTAAGGGGAGATCTCCACTTGAGGGATTTTTTTCTTGACCCCTTTCTCCCTCATGTTTAGCCCCATTGCTTTTGTTATTATAAAACGTTCGCCCCGTTAGTTTGGCGATTTTAAGAACTTTCACCCCATTGTAAGACCTTTCGTGCCATTTCATGGGTCGAATTTTATCCTGACGAGCGATATCGAGCCGGTAATTTAAGAAGGAACCGGCCTTCGGCCGGTACAGTTTTCTTCGGAAAAATGTACAAAGTAATATTTGAAAGGGAACGTCAAAGGGGTGTAATTTTAAGCTTGATGGAGGTCTAGGGAACACACTAAATACCTCCCCTTAAGGGGGGTGACCTGCTTCTTGTTTGTTTTATTGGTTGTATCCATTCGGCCACATTCAGCCTACTGTTTTAAGACATTTAGCCCCATCCAGGTGTTGATTTTTTCCTGATGAGCGATAGCGAGCCAGCATTTTCTGGAAATCCGGCTGCGCCGAATAAATTTTTCTGTCGAAAAATGTACAAATGTAGCCAGCTGTCTACCTCATTATCCAAAATATGATGACTCGCTATCGCTCGCTAGCTATAAATCGCATACAACCGAATAAAAAAAAAAAATATAAATAGCGAAATCCGAGAAAATAAAGAATTAAATTTTTTTTAGATGGTACCCATCGTGTCATTTTCTACTTTTCCAATTTTTTTTTGATTTGTCCGCAGCAGCCATTCTGTATGGGGGATATTAGTAAACGAGTTTTTCATCTATCGAATGGGCCGAATGGAGACAACCCATAATAAACTGTTGTGTGTTGTGGGGGGACTAGGGGAGAAATGACCGAAAGCAGGTAACCACCGCCCAAGAAGGACATGAGCAGTATCGAAGACTGGTATGCCGTCTCTAGAATCCTATCTATCACTTATCAACCCCTTAAACTCATCTCTCTCTTCGTTCTGGTACCCAGTTTTTTCCGTGTCGCTGCTCTCTACTCTTCTTCCAACTATCTTTTTCTTAACTTGTCTTCTTTTCTATCTTTATTTTTCTTATTTCCTTTTTTTGAGGCTCTCACAACCACACAAGGCATACTTCAGGATGGGTCTAATGAAAGCTTCGATTTTTTTATTTTTTTTGTCATCATTAATCGAGTTTAGGAGTAAATTTAATTAAGTTGGTTGGTGGAGAGAACATAATAAACTCTTGTGTGTGTGTGTGTGGTTCCAGTAAAAAGATTTCAAATCATCAAAGGGGGGGGGGGCGGGGGGGGGGTAATACCTTATCACGCGAACGGAATACCATGTAACGAATCGTCCTAAGTGGGGTTGCATAAATCACGGAAAAAAAGACTGTTTTTAAAGATTATTTTTGGCCCCCCCACCCGCCCACGTTTCCCTTACTTTAAGATATCCATCCCCCCCCTTATCAAACTGTTAATGTGACATCAGCTAGGGAACGGTCTTCGTATGTGGTATCTCTCTCTCTCTCTCTCTCTCTCTTCTCTCTCTCTCTCTCCTCTCTCCTCATCTCTCTCTCCTCTTACTACAGGGGATTGTACCGATGGAAAACCTGTGATTGGAAAGCGATGCGAATATTAAAAAACATTACGCGCGACACGCCGCACCGATCATACAAGAAGTGGTAGCAAAAGGCCACCAAAAGCGAGTAGTAATTACAGGACCAATTAGTCTAAACTTCAATTGTAGGAAAAATCATGAGGAAAAAAAAAAGAAAAAAAAAAAACTCCGTTAGAGATAAGATAGTAGATTACCCTCGAATCAAACAACCTAATCAAAAATAGTTCAACACGCGGCTTTAGATCAAAATAAGTCATGCCTAACAAATTTTATCTGAATTTTATAACAAAACTATTCGCATATAAAGACACATCCCCACATGACGGAAATCTCTAGATAAAATTTATTAATCTTCTTGGACTTTCCAAAAAAAGCTTGCGACAAATGGTTGCCTACACCGGAAACAAAAACTATTGGCCTAAACTGGAGGACGAGGATAGGTATCAAAGGTGATTGAAATTCATTCTTGGATAAAAAATTGGCGCTTACAGGACAGAAGGACAGAGAGTTGGTGATAAATGGAGTGGAATCGACCATTAGAGGTTGAGATCCTGTCCCTAGTGGAGTTCCACAGGGTTCAGTCCTTGGACCGGTCCTGTTTCTCACTTTTACATTAACGATATTGATGTAGGGGGTAAACAAACACCATTTCCAAATTCGCCGCGCGGATACAAAAATAGGAAAATACAGTCCTGAACGAACGATGATAGAAATGCGTTGCAATCTGATTTAAACCAAGGATATCAGAGTGGGGTCGAAACAAAAATGGCAGCAGATTCCCCTTTTCAAATGTCGATGAAATGTCAGGTGCTGCATGAGGTTGGTAGCAGGAAAATATGAAATACAAATACGGAACATGAATGGCAAACAAATAACTACCGCAACGGTAGTAAAAACACGCTAAGGTACTAATATATGAAAACCTTTAAACTTCCGACCAATGTATAGCAGCTGCAAATAAGGAAAACAGAGCATTGGGCTTTATTAAACGAAAATTTACATATAAACATGAGAACGTAATGGTGCCACTGTTCAAAAGTATGGTGAGGCCCCACCTTGAATATGGTGTGCAGTTCTGGTCACCTTATCTGATCAAGGACATTGTAAGACTCGAGTCAGTACAGCGTAGAGCGACGAAGACGATACCCTCATTAAGAATTAACCATATGAAGAAAGACTTAAACGATTGAACCTGTTCTCACTAAAAAAGAGGAGGTTGAGGGGTCAGCTTATTGAGTGCTTTAAGATACTAAAAGGTTTCGACAAAGTCGATGTAAATGCACTATTCACATTAAACAATACTAATCAAACTCAAGGAAATGGAATGAAATTAAAAACCAAAAAGGCAAACCTAGATGTCACAAAGAGTTTCTTCACCTACAGTGTGGCGACAGAGTGGAATAAACTACCAGCGAGAGTGGTGGAGAGCGACACAATAAACGCTTTCAAGGGAAGGTTTGATCTCTATCTGCAGAGGGCTGGGGTGATATGAAAAAATAAATAAAAAGAAAGTTTTTTTTTTTTTTTTTTTTTGTATGTATGTGTATGTGTGTGCACTGTACAGTATGTATATATATACTGTATATATATGTATGTATGTATGTGTATATGTGTGTGTGTGTGTGTGTATGTGTATGTACCGGTGTATATATATATATATACTCTGTATATATATATATATATATATATATATATATATATATATATATATATATATATATATATATATAGATATATATATATATATATATATATACCGGTATATATATATATATATATATATATATATACATATATAGTTTGTAAGGCCAGACTGCCTAGTAAGGACCTTGAGGTTTGTGTGGTCTGTGTATCTATGTAGCTCTATGTAGCTCTCTCTCCGTAACTATCCTATCTCTTACTATTTTCAGGTTTCCTATCACTTCTACTCTCTCTCTCTCTCTCTCTCTCTCTCTCTCTCTCTCTCTCTCTCTCTCTCTCTCTCTCAGTGTGCATGCCTAGTATGTTATTTATGTTTAGGTCCAACTGCAAAAGGGAATGTCACGTTCTTACTGTTATTGTGGTGGGGAGGGGTGATGGTTGTTTTAGGGTGTGGTGATGGTGAGAGTGGTGGTGATGGTGGTTGTTATGGTGTGTGGTGGTGGTGGTGGTAGTGGTGGTGGCGGTGTAGGAGTGGTGGTGATAGTGGTTGTTATGGTGTGTGGTAGTGGTGGTGGTGGTGATGGTGATGGTGGTGGTGATGGCGGTGGTTGTGGTGATGGTGGTGTGTGGTGGTGGTGGTGGTGACACCTAAACGGCACGAACAATCTTAATAATGACAAAGAAATAGGATGAAAGGTCTCAAAATCGCCAAAACTAATGGAGCCGAACGTCTTAAAATCTCAAAACAAATGGGGCTAAACACGAGGGAGAAGGGGGTCCAGAAACACGAAACACCCCCCCTTAATGTGTTTGATATAACTGCTAAGGATAACCACGAGGTTTTGGCCTACCTAAAATGAATCACTATATCTACTAGGTAAAGAAAAGGATATAGTGATTGTCATTAACCCTCTCCGACATATGATGCAATTTTGAGCCTAATAGGGATACTTTAAAGCCTTTATCACCATCAGGGGTATTTACAAACCTTTAGTTTAGTTACTTCAACCTCTGTAGTTATCTTTGAGTTAGCTGTGGGCAGAAAACTAATTTTGGAGAGGTAATTATAAGAGAGAGAACTCTATTTCTTATTGCTAATCTGGCAACCTCTGCGTCATATGAGTCTGAAGGGGTTAAGTCGGTTCATGCTAGGTTGGGCAGAAATCGTAACCCCTAACGGACGACTTGGCTAGGGAATAGGAGTGGACATTGACAACTCATTTGCTCTGGCCCCTTTTGAGTTACAGAGGTTAGAGGTTACAATTTCTGCCCAACCTAGCATGAACGGACTATAGTGATGATAACAAAGACTGCACCCTTGCTGTCTGTCTGTCTGTATAAGGGTAAGAGGGGGTGACATTGGTGTATCGGGTGCAGGGGTGGAGGTTATACTTATGGGGAGATTTCCACCTGGAGGATTTTTTTCTGAACCTCTTTCTCCCTCATGTTTAGCCCCATTGCTTTTGAGATTTTAAGACGTTCGCCCTAGTATTTTTGACATTTTAAGACATTTTGCCCCATTTCTGTCAATTTTAAGACCTTTCGTGCCATTAAGGTGTCGATTTTTTCCTGGCGAGCGATAGCGAGCCTGTAATTTAAGAGCAACCGGCCTCCGATTCTACCGAAAAATGTACAAATTTATCTTGAAAGTCTATGGTATGTAATTTTAAGCTTGATGAAAACGAAGGGAACAAACTAAATACCTCCCCTTAAGTCACAGCTGCTATCACACTCACATACACAATATCTCTCTCTCTCTCTCTCTCTCTCTCTCTCTCTCTCTCTCTCTCTCATACACTATTCAGCTTCTTTCATCATTTTCTGCCCACATATGAGTGTTGAAAGTGCGTGTTTATAAAGTATGTTCCATATAAATGTATGTTATATAAAGTGGTCAGGACTTAATTCTAGTAAAGATGGCATATCCGATAGAAAAGGAAAGTTGAAGGAGAGAGAGAGAGAGAGAGAGTGAGTGAGTGAGTGTGTGTCAGTAAGTGGACATGAGAGGTATAATGTGTGTGTATTGCATAACTTGACCTTGAGGTTGGTGGTGGTGGTGTAGTGGGTTAGTTGCGTGTGTGCATGACGATTCAGCACCACATCCACCTCTCTCTCTTTCTTTCTTTCTTTCTCTTTCTTTCTCTCTTTCTCTCTCTCTCTCTCTCTCTCTCTTTCTTTCTTTCTTTCTTTCTTTCTTTCTTTCTTTCTTTCTTTCTTTCTCTCTCTCTCTCTCTCTCTCTCTCTCTCTCTCTCTCTCTCTTTTTTGCCGGATGACGTGTTCCCCGAAAGGGTGGCCACGAACGAAATGCTCCCATGCACCTCTGTCCCCAGTCAGTCGACGTCCCTCCTCCCATCCAGCACTGCTTTCATGCATATACTTCTTAACTCCATCCTTCCACCTCTCACTCGGTCTACCTCTCCCTGTCCTTCCACCTCACTCTTTTACACTCTCTTGGTCATTCTTTCGCTTCCCATACGTTCCACATGGCCGAACCATCTGAAGGTGTTCCTTTTCACACTTTCCAGCATATCTACATACACACCACACCTCTTTCGTACTTCCTCATTCGTCTGTCTATCCCTCCATGTAACTCCGCACGCACTTCTTAAGTAACTAATTTCCACCCCTCTCACTCTTGGTTTGAATCTCTACACCAACGTCCATGCTTCTCTCCCATAAGTCAATGTCGGGATTACCACACTGTCATGCAAGGACTTCTTCACTTCCATGCTGACCACCCTAATTCTTGTTACTACTTTTAGCGTTCCTACAACCCTCTTCCCCCTGTTGCACCCTCTCCCGCACTTCTTCTCTGTTACTAACCCATATGTCTCCTACTAACTTCCTAGTCCTGCCACGGACATTAGTTCCAGGGCAGTAGTTCCCTTTCCAATGTTCCCTTACCCACTCTAAACCATTGTTTGGACACTAGATCCTCAGTGTTTTGGAGGACAAGCAGCCTAGAAGGGTCACTAGACCTGTTGTTGCTTGATTTCCTTTGTACTCCTTTGTACTCAAACACACTGCTCAATTACTTAAATGAGCTGACAGTCTCCATATTCTGACCTTTCAACGTTTTGCTTTTAAGTTGCACAAAATCGTCTAAATATCGTCTAAATACAGCTAGAATACAGCTAGAATACAGCTAGAATACAGCTAGAATACTGCTAGAATACAGCTAGAATACAGCTAGAATACAGCTAGAATATAATTTAATTAGACGTCGCCGTTACACAAGGGGTTAAGGGGGTAGTGGGTATTTTTTTAGCTATTTATTTTTTTTATTTATTTATTTGATAGACCTCCACCTCCACCAAGCTTAAAAAAACACCCCTAGACCCCCCCTTCAAGATAAAAGTGTACATTTTTCGATAGAAAAATGCCCAGGCCGAAGGCCGATTCCTTCTAGAATTACAGGCTCGCTATCGCTCGCCAGGAAAAAAATCGACACCTGAATGGCACGAAAGGTCCATATATTGACAAAGAAATGGGTCGAAAAGTCTTAAAATTGCCAAACTAATGGAATGAACGTCTTACAATCTCACAGCTAATGGGACTAAATCTGAGGTAGAACACCCCACGATCTCCTCCCCCCCCCCCCCCCTTAAAGCAGTGACGTCATCCCTCCCTGCCTTATATGGGTTCGGTTGCTTCTTCCACTTTTATTATGCGAGGTCATAGGAAGGGCTAGCTCAGAGTTACGGGGATTAGCGAGGGGGGGGGGTACTAGTTCCTCTCTCTCGCTCTCTTTCTCGCTCTCTCGCTCTCTTTTTCTCTCTCTCTCTCTCTCTCTTTCTCTCGCTCTCTCTCTCTCTCTCTCTCTCTCTCTCTCTCTCTCTCTCTCGCTCGCTCTCTCTCGCTTTTTTTCTCTCTCTCTCTCTCTCTCTCTCTCTCTCTCTCTCTCTCTCTCTCTCTCTTCGTCATAGCCCTTACATCCGCAGTATTCTCGCTAAAATCACTTAATCTGCTCCCAAGGTTCTCTTTCACTCACTCAACTCACTTACTCCCACAACCACATCTCTCTCTCTCTCTGTCACTCACTCCCACAACCACATCTCTCTAATGTGGGAGGGAGGGAGGGAAGGGGAGGTGGAGGAAAAGAGAGGGTGGAAAAGAGGGAAGGGGAGAGGGGGAGGGAGAGGGAGGAAAAGAGGAGGGGGAGGAACAGTGAGAGGGGAGGAAGAGGAAGGAAAAGAGGGGGAAGAGGAAGAGGGAGGAATTGAGTGAGGAAGATAAGGTAAAGAGAGAGGGGGAGGAAGAGGGTAGAAAAGAGAGAGGGGGAGGAAGAGGGTAGAAAAGAGAGAGGGGGAGGAAAGGAGGGAGTAATGTAAGAAAGAGGAAGGGGGTTAGCATATGTGAAGGAGGGAGGGGGTAGGGGTGGTGTGGGGGGGGGGGGGGGTTAGTGGGGGACAATGTTTCTGCTCTCTTAGTGTCCTTATTTGGTTATCTTCTTCCTGCTCTCTCTCTCTCTCTCTCTCTCTCTCTCTCTCTCTCTCTCTCTCTCTCTCTCTCTCTCTCTCTCTCTCTCTCTCTCTCTCTCTCTCTCTCATTTAAACATTGTGATGTATTTGGTGCTGGTCAAAACGAAAAATAACTTTATACAATATCACTATCTAATGGCCAACTTATGTGTATTATTAGTTATATACAATCTATGTACAATTATTAGTTATATACAATCTATGTACAATTATTAGTTATATACAATCTATGTACAATTATTAGTTATATACAATCTATTTACAATTATATACAATCTATTTACAATTATATACAATTTATTTACAATTATATACAATCTATTTACAATTATATACAATCTATGTACAATTATTTACACATTTATTGTTTGTATTATTCATCAACTTTGTCTTGACTATTTTATCCACGTCATTTGTATTCTCCCAGGGTTCGGTACTAGGGCCAATTTTCTTCCTAGTTTACATCAACGACATAGATGAGGGTCTCACCTGTACAATCTCAAAGTTTGCTGACGACACACAAATTGCATATAGCGTACTCTCAAATGAACATGTTGAAGATATGCAACATTATCTAGATATGTTGTCATGTTGAGCTCACACTTGGTAAATGTGTTTCAATGCGGATAAATGTTTCAATGCGGATAAATGGGTTTCAATGCGGATAAATGGGTTTCAATGCGGATAAATGTAAAGTACTCCATGTCGGAAACCGAAATGAGCAAACTATTCGATGAATGGCACTGACTTTAAGAGAGTAGACAGAGAAACTGATCTGGGAGTAACAATATCGAGTAACCTAAAACCGAGTCAACAATGTTCAGAAGTTGTTAAGAAGGCAAACAAATTAACTGGCTTTATAGGCAGGTCATTTGAGCATAAATCGAAAGATGTTATCCTAAACCTTTACAATTCCTTAGTCCGCCCTCTTCTGGAATACTGCGTTCAATCCTGGTGCCCTTATTACCAAAACGATATAGACAAGCTAGAACGAGTTAAACGTAGAGTTACCAAAATGATACCTAGCCTAAAGAACAAACCATACGAAGAGCGTCTTAGAGAATTAAATCTATTTCCTTTAACCCAGCGCAGATCATGAGGCGACTTAATTCAAGTGTTGAAAATCATCAAAGGCATCGACAATATGAACTGTAGTAAGTACTTCACTATCGACCAATCAAATTACATGCGGGGAAATGGTTGAAAAATTATTGGTAAATTCTTATAACTCACACGAGTCAAAGAATTTCTTCTTCAATCGAGTTGTCGACTAGTGGAATAGGCTTCCCCGAGATGTCATAGACTGCAGCACCGTTGATTCTTTCAAACTTTGCCTAGACAAGCACCTTGCCTTAAGGGGAGATATCCACTTGAGGGATTTTTTTCTTGTCTCCTTTCTCCCTCATGTTTAGCCCCATTGTTTTCCTAATGTTAAGACGTTCGCCCTATTATTTTGACGATTTTAAAAACTTTCAAGCCATTTCTGTCAAATTCAAGACCTTTCATGCCATTTTTGTGTCGATTTTATCCTGGCGAGCGATAGCGAGCCTGTAATTTAAGAGGAACCGGCTTTCAGCCGGGACATTTTTCTACCGAAAAATGTACAAATTTATCTTGAAAGGGGCTCAAGGGGGTGTAATCTTAAGCTTGAAGGATATCTACGAACCAAACTAAAAACCTCCCCTTAAATCAGCGACTGGCTGCATTTGTAAATGAATATTTTTTTTGTTTCCCTCAGATTCATCAAGGATTAGTGTGTATAGGCCTATAGTGTGTATAGGCCTATAGTGTGTATAGGCCTATAGTGTGTATAGGCCTATAGTGTGTATAGGCCTATAGTGTGTATAGGCCTATAGTGTGTATAGGCCTATAGTGTGTATAGGCCTATAGTGTGTATAGGCCTATAGTGTGTATAGGCCTATAGTGTGTATAGGCCTATAGTGTGTATAGGCCTATAGTGTGTATAGGCCTATAGTGTGTATAGGCCTATAGTGTGTATAGGCCTATAGGTAACTAAGATGTTGCTCTCTTTTCCCCAGAAACACGAAAGATCACTTATAACTGTATTATGTCACTAACCCAACTGTCCCCTACTAACATCTAATCCTGTCACGGACATTAGTCCCAGGGCAGTACTTACCTTTCCAATGTTCCCTTACCCACTCTAAGCACTGTTTTGACACTTGAACATCGTAGCCTTGAGTGGGTCGCTTGATTTCCTTTGTACTCCTTTGTAGTCCTCCTCCCCCTCCCCCTCCTCATAGCAACTAGGATCACCATGCATCAAGAACGTCAAGTAGAGAGGTGGTGGTGGTGGTGGTGGTGGTGGTGTGATGCAATGATGATTGAAGGTCATCTAGTCATTCATCTTATGCCACTTTACTGTTTAACCCCTTCAATACCGGTCACATCCTTTGCATTCAATACCGGTCACATCCTTTGCATTCAATACCGGTCACATCCTTTGCATTCAATACCGGTCACATCCTTTGCATTCAATACCGGTCACACCCTTTGCATTCAATACCGGTCACATCCTTTGCATTCAATACCGGTCACATCCTTTGCATTCAATACCGGTCACATCCTTTGCATTCAATACCGGTCACATCCTTTGCATTCAATACCGGTCACATCCTTTGCATTCAATACCGGTCACATCCTTTGCATTCAATACCGGTCACATCCTTTGCATTCAATACCGGTCACATCCTTTGCATTCAATACCGGTCACATCCTTTGCATTCAATACCGGTCACACCCTTTGCATTCAATACCGGTCACATTCTTTGCATTCAATACCGGTCACATCCTTTGCATTCAATACCGGTCACATCCTTTGCATTCAATACCGGTCACATCCTTTGCATTCAATACCGGTCACATCCTTTGCATTCAATACCGGTCACATCCTTTGCATTCAATACCGGTCACATTCTTTGCATTCAATACCGGTCACATCCTTTGCATTCAATACCGGTCACATCCTTTGCATTCAATACCGGTCACACCCTTTGCATTCAATACCGGTCACATTCTTTGCATTCAATACCGGTCACATCCTTTGCATTCAATACCGGTCACATCCTTTGCATTCAATACCGGTCAATGTACCTGAACTAAAATACAGAGACGTCATCGGTACTGTAAGGGTTAAGGGGAGATTTCCACTTGAGGGATTTTTTCTGGACCCGTTTCTCCCTCATGTTTAGCCCCATTGCTTTTGAGATGTTAAGACGTTCGCCCTAGTAGTTTTGAAATTTTAAGACATTTTGCCCCATTTCTGTCAATTTTAAGACCTTTCGTGCCATTAAGTCGTCGATTTTTTCCTGGCGAGCGAAAAACGTAGGGAACAAACTAAATACCTCCACTTAATACATCTACCGAAAAATGTACAATCTTGAAAGCTATGCGGGGTTATATATATAAGCTTGATGAAAACGTAGGAACAAACTATATATATATATATCGTAGCTATATATATATATATATACAGTATATATATATATTCTAGTTCGCCTTTGTAGACGTACTGCAAATATTGTGCGTTCATACGTATATGAAAGGATACACATTATACACAGCAAGTGTTTCATTTGTTTATGTTTGCTAATATGAACACGTCAATGGTTAAAACGGTAATTATGTGTATCATTTGTTACATTTGATCGTTTATATGTGTATCATTTGTTACATTTGATCGTTTATATGTGTATCATTTGTTACATTTGATCGTTTATTATGTGTATCATTTGTTACATTTGATCGTTTATTATGTGTATCATTTGTTACATTTGATCGTTTATTATGTGTATCATTTGTTACATTTGATCGTTTATTATGTGTATCATTTGTTACATTTGATCGTTTATATGTGTATATTTGTTACATTTGATCGTTTATATGTGTATCATTTGTTACATTAAGTGGGTGGTTGTCGCTTTTTCTGGACCCCCTTCTCCCTCATGTCTAGCATATTAGTTTTGAAATTTTAAGAAGTTCGGCCCATTAGTTTGGTGATTTTAACACCTTTCGCCCCATTTCGTTGTCAATTTTAAGACCTTTCGTGCACTTTAGGTGTCGATTTTTGTTCTGGCGAGCGATAGCGAGCCTGTTATTCTAAGAGGAACCGGCCTTCGGCCTAGATTTTTTTTGTATTCAAATTGCAGGCTCGCTAGTGCTCGCCAGGAAAAAATCGACACCTAAATGGTACGAAAGGTCTTAAAATTAACAACGAAAATGGGCGAAAGGTGTTAAAATTGCCAAACTAATGGGCCGAACGCCTTAAAAATCTGAAAACTAATGGGGCTAAGCACGAGGGAGAAACTAATAATAATCCCATACGTAAGATCACAACGAGGAAAAGAAATTATGCGGTCAACTGTACCAACGATAAACAAATATACGTTGGAAAGTTGACAGAATATAAACACCGTGTGAGGAGGAGCACTTTATTGACAACGTTTACACCATATTGACAACGTTTACACCATATTGACAACGTTTACACCATATTGACAACGTTTACACCATATTGACAAGAGCACTTTATTGACAACGTTTATACACCACTTTATTGACAACGTTTATACACCACTTTATTGACAACGTTTATACACCACTTTATTGACAACGTTTATACACCACTTTATTGACAACGTTTATACACCACTTTATTGACAACGTTTATACACCACTTTATTGACAACGTTTATACACCACTTTATTGACAACGTTTATACACCACTTTATTGACAACGTTTATACACCACTTTATTGACAACGTTTATTCACCACTTTATTGACAACGTTTATACACCACTTTATTGACAACGTTTATTCACCACTTTATTGACAACGTTTATACACCACTTTATTGACAACGTTTCGCATATAGCTTCATCAGGCCAGTGAAGCTATATGCGAAACGTTGTCAATAAAGTGCTCCTCCTCATATGGTGTATATATTCAATTGTACAGTCGCGCTAATAAGTCATGTCTCGGCACTAAGTATGTTTTGATCCATAATTGGTATCAGCAATATCTAAGCTTCATTTCTTCATATCGAGTGAAATATACAAACATGTTCCTACACGTACCCACCTTATGCAACATCTGACACACATTAATACAGCACAGAGCGAGCCAAACGTAATGACAGCTGGGACATGACTTATTAGCGCGACCGTACCAATGTGTCCGTCTGCCTGTCTTATCAACACCGTATTTATTTAGCCAAGTCAGATACCACCCTGCTGCTTCACACGTGTTCAGAGGGCAGGAAGGAAATGCCTAAGACTCTTAAGGGGAGGTTTTTAGTTAGTTCGCTAGACTTCCATCAAGCTTAACATTACAGCCCCTAGACCCCCTTTCAAGATAAATGTGTACATTTTTCAGTAGAAAAATGTCCCGGCCGAAGGCCGGTTCCTCTTAAATTACAGGCTCGCTATCGCTCGCCAGGAAAAAATTGACACATAAATGGGACGAAAGATCATAAAAGTGACATAAATGGGGTGAAAGTTCTTAAAATCGCCAAACTAATGGGGCGAACGTCTTACAATCTCAAAAGCAATGGGGCTAAACATGAGGGAGAAAGGGGTAAAGAAAAAATTCCCTCAAGTGGAAATCTCCCCTTAATGTCTTAAGAGTGCACAAGTATGAAGAAAACGCAAATATATACATGCACCAAAGGATAAACTCTCCTAAACACAAACACACCTAGAAACACAAGTAGGTGGTATATAAACACAAGTAGGTGGTATATAAACACAAGTAGGTGGTATATAAACACAAGTAGGTGGTATAGAAACACAAGTAGGTGGTATAGAAACACAAGTAGGTGGTATAGAAACACAAGTAGGTGGTATAGAAACACAAGTAGGTGGTATAGAAACACAAGTAGGTGGTATAGAAACACAAGTAGGTGGTATAGAAACACAAGTAGGTGGTATAGAACACAAGTAGGTGGTATAGAAACACAAGTAGGTGGTATAGAAACACAAGTAGGTGGTATAGAAACACAAGTAGGTGGTATAGAAACACAAGTAGGTGGTATAGAAACACAAGTAGGTGGTATAGAAACACAAGTAGGTGGTATATAAACACAAGTAGGTGGTATAGAAACAAGTAGGTGGTATATAAACACAAGTAGGTGGTATATAAACACAAGTAGGTGGTATATAAACACAAGTAGGTGGTATAGAAACACAAGTAGGTGGTATAGAAACACAAGTAGGTGGTATATAAACACAAGTAGGTGGTATATAAACACAAGTAGGTGGTATATAAACATTCCATCACACTCACTCGTCCAAACACCCAGCAACATTCTTGGCTCGAGTATCTCCTCTCACACACGTCCTACCTACCCCACCCCTCATACACCCACGCTTCCTGACCCCCACCCACACTCCCTGATCTCCCCGCCCATACCCTAGCTACCACCCACATTCCCTCCCCCACTCCTCCTCCCCAATCTCCACACCACCCCCTGCCTGACCCCACTCCCCATGTATCCACTCATAAACCCCCACTCCACCCCCCTCATACCAGTCCCATACGCCCACCCCTCTCCTCCCCACCCTACCACTCTAACCCCACCTCACCCCCTCTCCTCACCACCACCTCACTCCCCTCCCCTACGCCCACCCCCACCTTACCACCACCCCCACACTCTCCCCCACGCCCTCCCCATCTCCTCCGCCCACTCAGCCTCGCCTAGCAACACTGAATCTAACCCTATCACGCCCCCATCACCCCCACCACCATCCCCACCCAACCATCACCACAACCCTCATTTAGATCCTAGCAACATACGTCTTGCAATAGAGTAGCCCATATTAGCCTTGCAAGATGAAGATATTGTGTTTATTTATTTAGTTTGCTTCTAGACCCGAACCCAATGCCGGTTCCTCCTAAATTACAGGCTCGCTATCGTTCGCCAGGAAAAAAAATCGACACCTAAATGTCACGACAGGTCATAATATTGAGAAAGAAAGGGGGTGAAAGATCTAACAATTGCCAAAATGGTGGTGCAAACGTCTTAAAATCTCGAAACTAATGGGGCTAAACATGAGGGAGAAAGAGGTCCAGAAAAACAAACTCACCTTAGTTTTGCAAAAAGGGTTAAAATCTAGTATTAGTAAACATAGTATAATGTTTGAATGAATGAATAAATAAATGAATGAATGAATGAATGAAAGAATAAATAAATGAATGAATAAATGAATGAATGAATGAATGAATAAATAAATGAATGAATAAATGAATGAATGAATGAATGAATTAATAAATGAATGAATAAATGCATGAATGAATGAATAAATGCATGAATGAATGAATAAATGCATGAATGAATGAATAAATGCATGAATGAATGAATGCATAAATAAATGAATGAATGCATAAATAAATAAATTAATGAATGAATGCATAAATGAATGAATGAATGCATAAATGAATGAATGAATGCATAAATGAATGAATGAATGCATAAATGAATACTTTGTTTCTGCCATCACTGTATTTACTCACCATCATCTCCTTCTTGATCATAGCAACAACGGACCTTGCAATATCATCCTTTGCAACTAGGTCTTCTTTGTTTAAGGGGGAGGTAGTCTCTTTTTCTGATCCCCCTTCTCCCTCATGTTTAACATATTAGTTTTCGTATTATATGACGTTTGGCCCATTACTTTGGCGATTTTAAGACCTTTCGTCCCGTTTCCTGTCAATATTAATACTTTTCGTGTCATTTACGTGTGTTTTTTTCCTGGCGAGCGATAGCGAGGTCCCACCTATCGAAAAATGTACAAATTTATCTTAAAGGAGTTTCTTGGGCGGGTGTTTTTTAAGCTTGATGGAAGTCTAAGGCGGAAACTAACTTTACATTAACCCTTTGAGTCCCAGCGACGTGTGTTATATTTTATTCTAGCTGTAATTCGACGATATTGTGCAGCTTAGGAAGGATCTGTGGTTGTGAAAATGGTTGGTTGAGATAGTTGAAAGCCTTATAATGGCTAGAGGTCCTTCCTAAGCTGAATATAATCGCCCAATAGTTGCCAGAACACGATGAAAAGGACGTCCCCGGTACTGTACGGGTTAAGGGGAGATTTCCACTTGAGGGATTGTTTTCTGGATCCCTTTCTCCCTCATGTTTAGCCCCATTGTTTTTGAGAGTTTGAGACTGTCGCCCCATTAGTTTGACGACCTTAAGAACTTTCGCCCCATTTCTGTCAATTTTAAGACCTTTCGTGCCAATTAGGTGTCGATATTTTCCTGGCGACCGATAGCGAGCCTGTAATGTAAGAGGAACCGGCCTTCGGCCCGGAAATTTTTCTACCGAAAAATGTACAAATTTATTCTTGAAAGGGAGTCTAGGGGGTGTAATCGTAAGCTTGATGGAAATATAGGGAACAAACTAAACACCTCCCCTTAATAATATACATAAATGAGCCAATAAAAACGATGGTTCACTTTTTGGGCGATTTTTGCATGTATTAATTATTTTTTTAATTTCCTCCCTAGACCTCCATCAAATTAAAAAAAAAAAACACCCATTAGATCCCCCTTCTAGATTAATTTGTACATTTGTCGGTAGACAAATGTCCCGGCCGAAGGCCGGTTCTTCGAACATTACAGGCTCACTATCCTTCTATTATGTCTCCCCTACCTCCTCCCTACCTACCCCTCCCTCCTCCCTACCTACCCCTACCTCCTCCCTACCTACCCCCCCCCACCCCCTCCATTCATGTTTGCTCTCCCTTAGCTATTTTCCTCCCTCTCTACCTCTCTCCCTACGTGCACATCTTCTCCCTCCTTCTCTTCTCTATTATCTACTATCCTACCTATTCCCCCTGTCCTACCCCCCTCCTCCGTATCTACCCTAGCTCCTTCCTATCCTATCTATTCTCTCCTATCCCACCTATTCTCCCTGTCCTCCCTCTCCTCCGTATCCTACCCTAGCTACGTCCTCCTCCTGCCCTTCTGGTGGGGGTGGTGTGTCCTGGGTGTCCTGTCCTGGGATCACCTTGGGTTGACCTACAGGGCAGGCAGGCTACAGCAGGGTTAAGGCAGGACATAAACACCTTATACTCGTCCTCTCTCTCTATCTATCTATCTATTTATCTCTCTATCTATCTATTTATCTCTCTCTCTATCTATTTATATCTCTCACTCACTCTCACTCTCTCTCTGTCTGTCTGTCTGTCTCCACAACTACTGACTTCAATATGATAGCTACTAGCAGTTCTCATAATTACTATACTCCATTCGTTATAAATAGGCCAAAAATTGTGACTCCTAACTTCTAAACTCACTCAAAAAGGGCTAGAGCAAAGAGGCTGTACATTTCTACACCTAATCCCTACCTGCCTGACTCTTCCCAAATGGTAGAAATATTAGCTCGGTTATTCTAGCTGGGTTTATTTTTTTTTTTTTTTTTTTATTTATTTTTTTTTAATGCATGGGCAGTTCTCACCCATTTGTATTATACCTAAATACATACACTCCTGTTACCACTATTATTAACTTTATCCATTTCTGATGTGTTATTGTACTGAATAATTATAATATGCCTCTCTTTCCTTATTAGGCCTTTGAAGAGAGCTAAATTGGCCAAATCATATTTATTTCAAGTTGGTCTTCTGACAAAGAAATGTGGCGAATGGTCTTAAAATCGCCTCTATGATATTCTGAGCCTCTGCAGATGAAAGGAGTAGACTGTACCTACTAACTCCACCCCACAGGTCCCAATGGATGAGGGGGAAACTGAGGCTTGCGGCTTGTCGTCCACCAGAGAACGTAAGTACCGCGAATTACTCGTTTCTCTCTCTCTCTCTCTTTATTATCTTTATTATTATTATTATTATTATTATTATTATTATTATTATTATTATTATTATTATTATTATTATTATTATTATTATCATTATTATTATTATTATTATTATTATCATTATTATTATTATTATTATTATCATTATTATTATTATTATTATCATTATTATTATTATTATTATTATTATTATTATTATTATCATTATTATTATTATTATCATTATTATTATTATTATCATTATTATTATTATTATTATTATTAATTCATTATCATTAGTATTATCAGTATTATTATTATAATTATTACTTGTATTATTAATATTATTATTATTATCATTATTATTATTATTATTACCGGTATCATTAATATTATTATTATCATTATTATTATTATTATTATTATTATTATTATTATCATTATTATATTATCTTATTATTATATTAGTATTATTATTATCATGATTATTATTATCACTATATTATTATTATTATTATTATTATTATCATTATTATTATTATTGTGTCATTATTATTATTATTATTATTATTATTATTATTATTATTATTGTTATTATTATTCTATATATTATTATTATTATCATTATTATTATTATTATTATCATTATTATTATTATCATTATTATTATTATTATTATTATTATTATTACTCTATATCCCGACACTGACTTACGGAAGCGAAGCATGGACGTTGGTTGAGAGACTCAGACCAAGAGTGAGAGCAGTGGAAATGAATTACTTAAGGAGTGCGTGCGGAGTTACATGGAGGGATAGACAGACTAATGAGGAAGTAAGAAGGAGGTGTGGTGTGGAGGTAGATGTGCTGGAAAGTGTGAAAAGGAACAACTTGAGATGGTTCGGCCATATGCAACGTATGGAAAGCGAGAGAATGACTAAGAGGGTGTATGAGAGCGAGGTGGAGGGACAGAGGGGGAGAGGTAGACCGAATATGAGGTGGAAGGATGGAGTGAGGAAGTACATGAACGAAGGCGGTGCTTTTTGGGGGGAGGGGCGTCGACTGACTGGGGACAGAGGTGCATGGGGGCGGTTCGTTCGTGGCCACACCTTCGGGGATCACGGCGTCAGGCAATAGATAGATAGATAGACTATTACTATTATTAATATTATAATTATTGCTGCATTAATATTATATCATTATTTTTTCTTTCTTTCTTTCTTTGTTATGTAGGCCTAGTGTTATTTTTTATATTTTTTATTTATTTGTTGTGATAAAGTGATGGGTGTTAGATTTGCAGGTTGAAAATGTGGAAGTCTCCCCTCCCATGAGCTTGATTCAGTAGGGTCGAAAATGGAGGATGTGACATAATAGAAAACGCAGAGAACGAGAGAGAGAGAGAGAGAGGGAGTTACATAGATACACAGACTACACAGACCTTGCGGTCCCTACTAGGTAGTCCGGACTTAGTGCTAAAATAAAATTTGCTACAAAGTGGAAGGCAAGGATAGCAATGCAGAAGGCTCTCTCCCCACCCACCTCTCCCTCCAACCGTAGGTCGGCATGACATTTAGTTGGGGGAAACAAGTCCCCCAGCAGAATGAGAACAACTTCTACTGAGAACTGTATAGAGAAACACGAAGTTGAGAAATATTATATACTACTGATGCTTAAGGGGAGGTTTTTAGTGTGTTCCCTAGACCTCCATCAAGCTTAACATTACAGCCCCTAGACCCCCTTTCAAGATAAATTTGTACATTTTTCGGTAGAAAAATGTCCCGGCCGAAGGCCGATTCCTCTTAAATTACTGGCTCGCTATCGCTCGCCAGGGAAAAAATCGACCCCTAAATGGCACGAAAAGTCTTAAAATTGACAAATGGGGCGAAAGTTCTTAAAATCGCCAAACTAATGGGACAAATGTCTTAAAATGTCAAAGGCAATGGGGCTAACCATGAGGGAGAAAGGGGTTAAGAAAACAATCCCTCAAGTGGAAATCTCCCCTTAACTGTTTTTTTTTTTTTTTTTTTTTTTTTTTTTGCCTATATTATTCCCACCTCCTCAAAATGAATGTCTAGACTTCTTTTGAATGTGTCAATTGTCTTACATTGTACCACTTTCTCTGTAGGTGAAGAAGTGCTTTGTGACATCAAATTTAGCTTTCCTGGTTTATAATTTCATTCCATTTCCCCGAGTTAATGAACTATTATCTATTTTGAAAAGTGAATCTACATCAATGTTGTCAAATACCATCAGTATCTTGAAACACTCGATTAATTGACCTCGCAATCTTCTTTTCTTAAGTGAAAACAAATTTAAAAAATGTAATCTTTCATGATAAGATATATTTCTTAGTGACGGAATCAACTTTATCGCTCTACGCTGCACCGACTCGAGTTTCTCAATGTCCTTGCTCAGATAAGGAGACCAACATTGCACGCCATATGCACGATGCATTTAAATAACGGTACTATAATGTTCTCATTTTTATAAGTAAAATTTCTCTTAATATATATCCCAATCCTCGATTGGCCTTGTTCGCAGCTGCTGCACATTGATCTGAGCTCTTCAGGTTTTCAGAGAGAGAGAGAGAGAGAGTGTGAAAGACAGTGTAAAGGTGAACAGAGAGAGAGAGAGAGAGAGAGAGAGAGAGAGAGAGAGAGAGAGAGAGGTAAAGAATGTGTTGACTGTAGATTGGGTCTGGGTCACATCCGGGAAGATGGTGAGGAAGGAAGTGGTGGGGTAGAGTTATGTACACACACACATACACACACACACACTAACACACACCCATACACACACACTAACACACACACACACACACATACACACACACCCACGCGCCGGCAGGGGAAGTTCTCTCAAAAACTTTCCCTGGCCGTGAAGGCAAGGTTTGGACGGACCGTCTCGGGGGGCCCACAAAGTCTCCTGCCCACGTCCTACTCCCTCGGGGGTATGTAGGCGCTCTCGTTAGCAGCCAGGATCAGTCTGTCGATCCCTTAGGATAAGATCTAGGTTAACTCTGTGTATTTTCAGCCCCATTGGCTGCCGGCTTGAAATAAACCGATTATTATTATTATTATTATTATTACACGAAATTAAAGTGTTGAACTTGATTTTATGTATTGATAGATGCATTCCAACTGTATTGTAGGTAGTAATTCTGCTAATGATCAATGTTTACGGCTCCAACTTCCTTATAGCCAGAAATTCGCAAGTGGTCAATTACACGCACATAAACATTGATTATCTCAGCAGTTTGGAAATAATTGACCTTGATGGTTCCATGCAGATGTTTCAGTGATCCCGGCTCTTTAAAGGGACGCTATTTTATTGATGTATTTATTTTTGTATTAATCCCGGGAGAAAGAAAGAAGGCACAGAAAGGAAGACAAAGAAAGAAAACGAAAAGCTTAAGGGGAGGTATTTAGTTTGTTCCCTAGACCTCCATCAAGCTTAAAATTACACCCCTTTGAGTCCCTTTCAAGATAAATTTGTACATTTTTAGGTAGAAAAATGTCCCGGCCAAAGGCCGGTTCCTCTTAAATTACAGGCTCGCTATCGCTCGCCAGGATAAAATCGACACCTAAATGGCACGAAAGGTCTTAATATGGGGTGAAAGTTCTTAAAATCGCTAAACTAATGGGGCAAACATTTTATAATATCAAAAGCAATGGGGCTAAACATGAGGGAGAAAGGGGTCAAGAAAAAAATCCGTCAAGTAGATATCTCCCCTTAAGTGAGTGTGTGTGTGTGTGTGTGTGTGTGTGTGTGTGTGTGTGTGTGTGTGTGTGTGTGTGTGTGTGTGTGTGTGTGTGTGTGTACATAAGGACTAGGAAGGGAGCGACTTTGTACCCTTCTCAGATGTCCAGATACTTGACTTGAAGATTAGCTTGGAGAAGTCATGGTGAAGGAGGTGAAGGAGGAGAAGGTTGAGGGGAGGAGGAGGAGGAGGAGGGAGGGAGGGAGGGAGGGAGGTTACGCACAGCAGAGTTCCGGTACAATTATATTTGTAGTTTTATTAACCCTTTGAGTACCAGCGACGTGGGTTACTTTATATTCTAGCTAAGTTTAGACGATGTTAGGCAGCTTAGGAAGGATTTGCGGTAGTTAAAAGGGTTGGTTGAGATAGTTCGAAGCCTTATTATTGCTAGAGGTCCTTCCTAAGCTAAATATAATCGTCTAACAGTTGCCGCAATATAATGAAGAGGACGTCATCGGTACTGTAGGGGTTAAACGCAAACGCGAATTGAAACTAATAAGTGGTGTCAGATATGTCACAAAGTTTCGGACACTGACTAATACTCTGAGGGATAAACACTTTTCCCAGTAACTATAAAGATACCGATAACACTTGTTGAGCGAAAACCACTGGAATCTATGACCACACTTAATACCCCCCGATTGTACACTCGGTCAAAGAAGTATCTGCACACCCCCTTACCCTGATAATCTGGTGCATATTTTTTTATTTTATTTTTTGCTTTTCTTTTCTTTTATTTTATTTTTATTTTTTTTAATCACTCACTGTATAGTTAGTTGGTATTACGTGTTTGATTAGTATTTGTTATGTCATTAATAGTAGTAGTAGTATTATAATAACATATTATGTCTTGATAGCGTAATGCATAAATGCGCGGAATTTCGGTGTGAGTATGTCCTAGGTTCGAGTCCTTGGAGTGCCACATGTATTTGTTGATTTCATTAATTGAGTTTGGAAGTAGACTTGGTTGGTGAAAAATATATAATTATATTAAGAGGAGGTTTTTAGTTTGTTTTCTACTCCTCCAGCAATCTTAAAATTTCACCCCCTTGACCCTCTTTCAAGATAAATTTGTACATTTTTCGGTAGAAAAATGTCCCGGCTGAAAGCCGGTTCCTCTTATATTACAGGCTCGCTATCGCTCGCCAGGATAAAATCGACACCTAAATGGCACGAAAGGTCTTAAAAGTGACAGAAATGGGTCGAAAGTTCTTAAAATCGTCAAAATAATGGGGCGAACGTCTTAAAATTAGAAAATCAATGGGGCTAAACATGAGGGAGAAAGGAGTCAAGAAAAAAATCCCTCAAGTGGAAATCTCCCCTTAAGTACATCTCACAAATACACGTGAGCTATTAAATGTGTGTATACTCTCAGCGGGGACTCGAACCACCGACCGTCAGGACCATTGTCCGTGTGTTAACCTTCTCTACCACGCCTTGGTCGAGTTGGTTAAAGCATGGACAATTGACCACTTGCGATTTTCAGGCTATAAGGAAGTTGGAGCCGTAAACATCGATATACAACAGTAATATAATAATAATGTAAGTTTCTGATGATGAGAAAGTATATTGAATTAAATTGTATGTGTTTATAAATGCACTACAACCATATTTTAGCTGGTAATTCTGCTAAATATCGATGTAAACAACTCCAACTTCCATATAACCTGAAACTCGCAAGTGGTCAATTTTCCTGACTGGTCGTATAATTAGTTCTTGGTATTTCTTAAGGGAGCCCACCTCGCTTTATATCTCTTTCTCTCCCTCTCTCTTTGGCTTGTATCCATTCGGCCCCATTCAGCCTACTGTTTTAAGACGCTTACCCCCATCCAGGTGTCACTATTTTCCTGGCGAGCTGTATCGAGCCAGCATATTTATATTTTTCTTTTGACAGCAAGCTAAATTTGTACATTTTTCGACAGAAAAATGTCTCCGGCGAAGCCGGATTTCTCCATACAATGCTGGCTAGCTAGCGCTCGCCAGGAAGAAATCGACACCTGGATGGGGATAAACGTCTTAAAAACAGTTGGCTGAATGGGGCCGAATGGATACAAGCCAAGGAAAGAGAGAAAAGGAGAGAAAGATAAAACAAAAGCCGGTGACCCCCCCTCAATATTGGTACATGTGTCGTATGTCATCATTTATGTAGTTTAAAGGGTATACAGGCTTGTCAATACTTGCCATGTACTTCTGCATTTGAATTCATCTTAGAATATTGATGTATTCTGTTACCTAATGGGTTCACGAAGTATGTATGTATGTATGCATGTATGTATGTATGTACGTATGTAATCAGGCCCATTCCCCGCACTCCAGCACACACACACACACACACACACACACACACACACACACACACACACACACACACACACACACACACACACACACACACACACACACACACACACACACACACTTTCACTCGCACTCACCCTCTAACTCTAACACACACACACACACACACTCTCTCTCTCTATCTCTCTCTCTCTCTCTCTCTCTCTCTCTCTCTCTCTCTCTCTCTCTCTCTCTCTCTCTCTCTCTCTCCCTCTCTCTCTCTCTCTCGCTCTCTCTCTCTCTCTCTTCTCTTCTCTCTCTCTCTCCTCTCTCCCTCTCTCTCTCTCTCTCTTCCACCCGTTTTCCTAGAGTACCCCCCAAGGTTGAGTGCCAGGAAGGGGTGGTGTGTTTATCCCGACAGTCGCATTGCAATCTACCCCCCTGCCCCCTACCCCCATCCCCCATCCCCCCACCCCCATCCCCCCATCCCCCCACCCCCATCCCATGGAGAAGAAGTTATTTTTATACAACCGAGTTCGGGGAATTTGTGCCGTGTTTTTGTTTATCTAATTGTCTCCCTATAGATATGCATAACACTGTTTTTTTTTTCTTTTTAACATATATATATATATATATATGTGTGTGTGTGTGTGTGTATGAAGGAGACAAAGGCATTCTCAGACAAAAAATGTATTATGTTTTTTTCCCTCGTCCTATGACTTAAATTGCCTCCGGCCGGGACACGATAAATGTACACATTTATCTCGAAGGGGAGTCTTGGGGTGTTTGTTTTTAAGCTTGATGGAGGTATAGGGAAAAAAAAAAAAAAAAAAAATACCAAGAAATATACTTGAGGTAATAAATACGCCCACCATCCCTCCTTAACCGGAACTGTTATGATAACGAAAGGTAGTGTGTGTGTGTGTGTGTGTGTGTGTGTGTGTGTGTGTGTGTGTGTGTGTGTGTGTGTGTGGTGTGTGTGTGTATGTGTGTGTGGATGTGTGTGTGGTGTGGGTGTGTGTGTGTGTGTTGGTAGGTGTGTGTGTGTGTGGTGTGTGTGTGTGTTTTGAATGTGTGTGTTGGTTGGGTGGTGTTAGGGTTTTGTGGTGTGTGATGTGTGTGGTGTGGTGTGTTGTGTGTGTTGAGGTTGTGTGATGTGTGTGTGTGTGTGGTCTGTGTGTGTTGTGTGGGTGTGGTGTTGGTGTGTGTGGTGTGTGGTGTGTGGTGTGTGTGTGTTTTGTGTGTGTGTGTTGTGGTGGTGGGTGTGTTGTGTGTGTGTGGGTGTTTTGTGTGTGTGTGTGTGTTGGGGTGGGTTCCAGTGTGTGTGTGTGTGGTGGTGGTGTGTGTGTTTGGTGTGTGTGTGTGTGTGTGTGGTGTGTGTGTGTGTGTGTGTGTGTGTGAGTAGGTGTGTGTGGTTGAGTGTATGTGTGTGTGTGTTGTGTGTGGTGTGGTGGTCTGGTGTGGTGTGGGTGTTGTGTGGTGTTCGTGGTGTGTGTGTGTGTGTGTTGTGTGTGTGGGTGTGTGTGTGGTGTGTGTGGTGTGTAGGTGTGTGGTGGTGTTGTGTGTGGGTGTGTGGTGTGTGTGTGGTGTGGTGTGTGTGTGTGTGTGTGGTGTGTGTGTGGTGTGTGTGTGTAAAATATAGATTGTACTTTGTAACTGTCACCTTAATAACAAAAGTGTGTGTGTGGGTGTGGCAGTTTTAAGGCCCCCCCCCCCGTTCCTCTACTCCCCACCCCCCGCCCCCGTCTTCTCTCATCTCTCTCCACTCTCTCTCGCTCTCTCTCTCTCTCGCTCTCTGTCTCTCTCTCTGTCTCTCTCTCTCTCTCTCTCTCTCTCTCTCTCTCTCCAGCTTCCTTGACCATTATTATCAGTAACAATTACTCATCTCCTTGCTCAAGGGAGATTGCAACCGCCGGACATACCTCAGTAAACACGAACCCTTTAGTTTAATTTTGGTCGAATTATGAATGACTGCATCTCATCTTCTCATTACAAACTGTCCTATCCACACACACACATCTTGGTCACGGTTCCATGTCATCTCAACCAGTAGACCATTTCAACCAGTAGCTCTCAACCAGTGCCAAATTAACCCAGACCAACCAAACCAGTGCCAAAATATAGTACTAACCTAACCTAACCTAACCTAACCAGTAGACCATTTCAACCAGTAGCTCTCAACCAGTGTCAAATTATCACAGACCAACCAAACCAGTGCCAAAATATAGTACTAACCTAACCTAACCTAACCTACCCAGTAGACCATTTCAACCAGTAGCTCTCAACCAGTGCCATATTAACCCAGACCAACCAAACCAGTGCCAAAATATAGTACTAACCTAACCTAACCTAACCGTATTGTTTGATTTGGCACTGGTTGAGAGCTACTGGTTGAAATGGTCTACTGGTTGAGTTGACCGGTCACCCTTGGTCACCTAGGAGAAGACCCAGAGACCAATAAGAAAAAGAACAGGATAGAATAAAGGATTTTTTTTTTTTTTTTTTTTTTTTTTAAATGTGAGTTATGAGAGGTTATAACGGTTACGATTCCTGCCCAACCTAGAATAAACAGACTATAGTCATAATGACCCATTAAGAGAGAGAACAGTCCCTTTTATATTATCTCAAGAGGTAAAACGTGTCATAAATTACGAACCCCTATTATTACACACACCACGGACATGGTGTTAGGGGTGGGGGGGGGGGGGATTATTTAAGGGCAGATTTCCACTTGAGGGATTTTTTTTTCTTTACCCCTTTCTCCCTCATGTTTAGCCCCATTGCTTTTGAGATTTTAAGACGATCGCCCCATTAGTTTGGCGATTTTAAGAACTTTCACCCCATTTATGTCACTTTTAAGACCTTTCGTGTCACT
>CM064578.1:37902687-37985187 GCA_032716605.1 Paralithodes platypus | reverse complement strand
GAGTTAATTTTCTCAAACACAATTTCGTTTTGGTCATGGTGAAAACGTACCTAACCCCGAGAGTGCCACGTCCGCATACATTCGGCCTTGCTGAAAATAATGTGTAGCTCCGGAAAAGTACATTTTGCCGGCATTGAGGTGACTCAAGGTTGATGTTAGGTCGGCCTTCTGCGGGTTAAGCCCTCTGTACCGGCGACGTCTTTTTAATTTTATTCTAGCTATAATTAGATGATTATATGCATTTAACGGAGGATCGGTGCTAGTAACAAGGTTTAACGGGGATAGTTCGAAGCCTGATAATTGCTGGAGGCCTTTTTGAAACTGATAATTGCTGGAGGCCTTTTTTAAACTGATAATTGCTGGAGGCCTTTTTTAAACTGATAATTGCTGGAGGCCTCTTTGACACTGATAATTGCTGGAGGCCTTTTTGAAACTGATAATTGCTGGAGGCCTTTTTGAAACTGATAATTGCTGGAGGCCTTTTTGAAACTGATAATTGCTGGAGGCCTTTTTGAAACTGATAATTGCTGGAGGCCTTTTTGAAACTGATAATTGCTGGAGGCCTTTTTGAAACTGATAATTGCTGGAGGCCTTTTTGAAACTGATAATTGCTGGACGCCTTTTTGAAACTGATAATTGCTGGAGGCCTTTTTTGAAACTGATAATTGCTGGAGGCCTTTTTTTAAACTGATAATTGCTGGAGGCCTTTTTTGAAACTGATAATTGCTGGAGGCCTTTTTTGAAACTGATAATTGCTGGAGGCCTTTAATTTTTTACTGGTGAGCGGTAGCGAGCCAGCATATTTTTTATTTTTGTTAGACAGCAGGCTAAATTTGTAAAAAAAAATCGATAGAAAAATTTCTCCGGCGAAGCCGGATTTCTTCATATAATGCTGGCTCGCTATCGCTCGCCAGGAAGAAATCGACACCTAGATGGGGATAAACGTCTTAAAATAGTTGGCTGAATGGGGCCGAATGGATACAAGCCAGAGAAAGAGAGAAAAGGACAGAAATAACAAAAAGCAGGTCACCCCCCTTAAGGGGAGATGGGCCATTTTAATGGTCGACTTTCTTCCTCATGCTTATCCCCATTAGTTTTGATATTTTAAGACGTTTGCCCCATTAGTTTGTCGATTTTAAGACCTTTCGCCCCATTTCTTTGTCAATATTAAGACCTTTCGTGCCCTTTAGGTGTCGATATTTTTCCTGGCGAGCGATAGCGAGCCTTTAATTGTAGAGGAACCGGCCTTCTGCCTTGACATTTTTCTACCGAAAAATTTACAAATTAATCTCGAAGGGGGAGTAATTTAAAGTTTGATGGAAGTATAGGGAATCAACTAAAAACCTCCCCTTAACTGTGGGAGTAGGGAGGGAGGGAAGAAGAGCACCTGTGTGGGATTGGGAGTGGGAGGGAGGGAGGGAATGTTATGATATGATTAGGGTAGTGGTGGTGGTGGTGGTGGTGGTGGTAGTGGTGGTGGTGGTGGTGGTGGTGCCCTTGCCAGCTTCAATGCCAAGGTCAAAATTAACAGTCTACCCACCAGATGGCCCACACCAGAGAGAGAGAGAGAGAGGATATTAATGATAATAATAGTATGTATGTATGTATGTATGTATGTATGTGTGTATGTATGTATGTATGTATGTGCTCAGGCCCAATTCCCACTTGCCCTATTTGAATTGTCATTTTCTATTTTACTTTTTTTTTTTTTGTTTTTTGTTTTTTATAATAATAGTAATGATAATAATACTATTGACATTATTAGTTCTACTCTGAAGTGGTTATTCTGGGTACATAATATTACATGAAGGGGAGGTATTTAGTTTCTTCCCTAGAACTCCATCAAACTTAAAATTACACCCCCTTTAGACCCCCTTTCAAGATAAATTTGTACATTTTTCGGTAGAAAAATGTCCCGGCCAAAGGCCGGTCCCTCTCAAATTACAGGCTCGCTATCGCTCGCCAGGAAAAAATCGACACCTAAATGGCACGAAAGTTCTTAAAATTGACAGAAATGGGGCAAAAGTTCTTAAAATCGCCAAACTAGAAGGGGCGATTGTCTTAATATCTAAAAAGCAATGGGGCTAAACATGAGAGAGAAAGGGGTCCAGAAAAAAATCCCTCAAGTGGAGATCTCCCCTTAACATAGTGTACACATAGACAGTTATACACGGTACAGTCGCGCTAATAAGTGATGTGTCGGCACCAAGTACGTTTTGATCAGTAATAAGTATCGGCAATATCTAAGCTTAATTTCTTCATATCGAGTGAAATATACAAACATGTTCCTACACCTACCCACCCTATTCAACATCTGACAGACATTAATACAGCACAGAGCAAGCCAAACGTAATGACAGCCGGAACATGACTTATTAGCGCGACCATACCCACCCTATTCAACATCTGACAGACATTAATACAGCACAGAGCGAGCCAAACGTAATGACAGCCGGAACATGACTTATTAGCGCGACCATACCCACCCTATTCAACATCTGACAGACATTAATACAGCACAGAGCAAGCCAAACGTAATGACAGCCGGACATGACTTATTAGCGCGACCATACCCACCCTATTCAACATCTGACTGACATTAATACAGCACAGAGCAAGCCAAACGTAATGACAGCCGGAACATGACTTATTAGCGCGACCGTACATTCCTATTTTGCGCAGTATGGGATAAAGGGATAAAGTGGTAAGTAAATATGTGTGTTTGTTCGTTGTTCTGTCTTGTGTTTTGTGTTTTCCCTGTTCTTGCTCTGTCTTGAGTCGGCCACCCCCAAGAAAATAACAACGAGAAAATAAAAAAATATATACTAAAATAGAGAATAAAAATACGAATAGGAACAGTGGGGATTGGGCCTGAGCATATACATACATACATACATACATACATACATACATACATACATACATACATACATACATACATAGTACATACATATACGTGCGCATTATGTCTTTATGAATAGTCGGCGCCAAACGTCCTGTCGCCTATCCTGCCTCACCGTGTCCCGCGATAATCATAGACTCTAGAATGTCAGGTGTACAAACGTGTGTATTTCTACCGCCAGATGGCTCACTGTGAGGTGTGTGTGGGTGTGAGGGCGGAGGGGGATGGGTTAGAATTGTTCGGGATCTGAAGGTGGGGTACGGAAGGGGACAACTTGTTTGAAGGTAAATATCGTAAACTTACATCCGTTTTCTTGATCTAATATCATAATGACAGGGATATTCTACAGAACTACAATTTCTCAATCATGGTATTTCATTTGTTCTGACTTTACTCATGGACCTTACAGTTGCGTGGACAAGTGCTACTTTTGTAATTGCGTAAATTCGGGCTCGCCTACATCATTTTGAGAGTCCACATTCCACAACTTTGTTTACCTGTTTGTCGACCGACCCAACAACAACAACAACAACAACAACAACAACAACAACAACAAGCCCATCGCCAAAGTCGTGGGACATGAAGATTATTAAGGGAGCCCACTCGCTTTTTTTTTTTCTCTTTCTCTCCCTCTCGCTTTGGCTTGTATCTATTCGGCCCCATTCAGCCTACTGTTTTAAGGCTTTTACCCCCATCCAGGTGTCAATATTTTCCTGGCGAGCGGTAGCGAGCCAGCGTATATGTATTTTTGTTTTGACAGCAAGCTAAATTTGTATATTCTTCGATAGAAAAAATTCTCCGGCGAAGCCGGATTTCTCCATACAATGCTGGCTTGCTATCGCTCGCCAGAAAGAAATCGACACCTGGATGGGGATAAACGTCTTAAAACAGTTGCCTGAATGGGACCGAATGGATACAAGCCAGAGAAAGAGAGAAAAGGAGAGAAAGCGAAAAAAAGGCAGGTGACTCCCCCCTAAAGAATGAAAAGTCGAGGAGGAAGAGACAGATTCCAATGCTGTAAATAAGGTCCTAATCTGGCACAACGAGGACACTAATGGAGCCGCGTGGAATATATGTTGAAGGGAGATGGGCGCTTTTTCTGGACCCTTTTCTCCCTCGTGTTTAGCCCCATTAGTTTAGACATTATAAGACGTTCGGCCCATTATGTTGGCGATTTTTACACCTTTACCTCTATTTCGTTGTCAGTTTTAAGACCTATCGTGCCATTTAGGTGTCTATTTTTTCCTAGCGAGCGCTAGCGAGCCTGTATTTGTAAGAGGAACCGGCCTTCGGCCTGGACATTTTTCTACCGAAAAATGTACACATTTATCTTGACGTTTTTTTCTCAGTTTGAGGAAGGTCTAGCGAGGAAATAAAAACTAAACGAATAAATAGACCAACAAAACAGCCACTGTCCCCTTAAGGGGAGGTATTTAGTTTATTCCCTAGACCTCCATCAAGCTTAAAATTAAACCCCCTTGACCCCCTTTCAAGATAAATTTGTACATTTTTCGGTAGAAAAATGTACCGGCCAAAGGCCGGTTCCTCTTAAATTACAGGCTCGCTATCGCTCGCCAGGAAAAAATCGACACCTAAATGGTACGAAAGGTCTTAAAATTGACTGAAATCGGGCGAACGTTCTTAAAATCGCCAAACTAATGGGGTGAACATCTTAAAAACTCAAAAGCAATGGGGCTAAACATGAGGGAGAATGAGGTAAAGAAAAAAAATCCCTCAAATGGAGACCTCCCCTTAATGGGTGCCAAAACCGGAAGGCCACAACGAGTTCAAAACGACTGACAGCAATGGGAACAAAGGGAGAGCATTACTGACACGAGAATAGAAACAAGGCCAAACGGGTGATAAGGGGTGGGGGTGGGGGGGGGGGGGGGGGAGACACGGAATAGTTGAAGCACCCTATATAACAGTGTATTCATGACCCCCATCAAACTTTTAGAAAATATCACCCCCCCCACCCCCACCCCCAAGACTCCCCTGCGAGATCAATTTGGGATATTTTCGGTAGAGGTGTCGATATTTCCAGGCGAGCGATAACTAGTGAGCAATCTATAAGGACATTTTTCTACCGAGAAATGTAAATATTTATATTGAAGGGGGTCTGTTTTTTTTTTTTTTTTTTTATTTATTTATTTTTTTAAGGGTGGTCTGTTGTACAAGTTTTAGTTTGAAGGGGGTCTGGTGATGTTGTTTTATTATATATATATATATATATATATATATATTATGTGTGTGTGTGTATTTATTTATTTGTTTATTTATTTATTTGTATTTATATTAATTTTAGTGGGCGAACTAAAACTGTCATCCTCGAAAGTGACTCCTGGAAAGTGGCTGTTTTAGTGATATTTTTAGGGATAATTTTTCTCCTGGTTATCGCCCTCCTTGTCTTAATCATGGTTGTTGTTGTTGTTGTTGTTGTTGTTGTTGTTGTTGTTGTTAATGGGGTGCGATTCCACTTTCGGCTTCATAACTGTCTGGGTGGTATTTTGCTGGATATTATGAGAGAGAGAGAGAGTGTGCGAGTGAGAGGGTGAGAGAGAGAGAGAAGGGGAGAGGGAGAGAGAGAGAAATAAGGGAGGGAGAGAGAGTGAGAGAGAGAGAGAGAGAGAGAGAGAGGGGGGGGGGGGAGTGTAAGAGAACTGTGGGCAGAAGGCATTATAGAGAGGTAAGCCTGGTTCACACATAGACGAGTTGGTGCCCGAGTCCAATACGAGTGATGAAATTTTGCTATTCGGCAATGACTCTTCAATACTCTGCAACACCCTTGTAGACTCTTGTTACACTCGGGTATACTCTCCGTGTATCGGGGTGTTTCCTGGGTACTCTTGTTACACTCGGGTATACTCTCCGTGTATCGGGGTGTTTCCTGGGTACTCTTGTTACACTCGGGTATACTCTCCGTGTATCGGGGTGTTTCCTGGTACTCTTGTTACACTCGGGTATACTCTCCGTGTATCGGGGTGTTTCCTGGGTACTCTTGTTACACTCGGGTATACTCTCCGTGTATCGGGGTGTTTCCTGGGTACTCTTGTTACACTCGGGTATACTCTCCGTGTATCGGGGTGTTTCCTGGGTACTCTTGTTACACTCGGGTATACTCTCCGTGTATCGGGGTGTTTCCTGGGTACTCTTGTTACACTCGGGTATACTCTCCGTGTATCGGGGTGTTTCCTGGGTACTCTTGTTACACTCGGGTATACTCTCCGTGTATCGGGGTGTTTCCTGGGTACTCTTGTTACACTCGGGTATACTCTCCGTGTATCGGGGGTGTTTCCTGGGTACTCTTGTTACACTCGGGTATACTCTCCGTGTATCGGGGTGTTTCCTGGGTACTCTTGTTACACTCGGGTATACTCTCCGTGTATCGGGGTGTTTCCTGGGTACTCTTGTTACACTCGGGTATACTCTCCGTGTATCGGGGTGTTTCCTGGGTACTCTTGTTACACTCGGGTATACTCTCCGTGTATCGGGGTGTTTCCTGGGTACTCTTGTTACACTCGGGTATACTCTCCGTGTATCGGGGTGTTTCCTGGGTACTCTTGTTACACTCGGGTATACTCTCCGTGTATCGGGGTGTTTCCTGGGTACTCTTGTTACACTCGGGTATACTCTCCGTGTATCGGGGTGTTTTCCTGGGTACTCTTGTTACACTCGGGTATACTCTCCGTGTATCGGGGTGTTTCCTGGGTACTCTTGTTACACTCGGGTATACTCTCCGTGTATCGGGGTGTTTCCTGGGTACTCTTGTTACACTCGGGTATACTCTCCGTGTATCGGGGTGTTTCCTGGGTACTCTTGTTACACTCGGGTATACTCTCCGTGTATCGGGGTGTTTCCTGGGTACTCTTGTTACACTCGGGTATACTCTCCGTGTATCGGGGTGTTTCCTGGGTACTCTTGTTACACTCGGTATACTCTCCGTGTATCGGGGTGTTTCCTGGGTACTCTTGTTACACTCGGGTATACTCTCCGTGTATCGGGGTGTTTCCTGGGTACTCTTGTTACACTCGGGTATACTCTCCGTGTATCGGGGTGTTTCCTGGGTACTCTTGTTACACTCGGGTTATACTCTCCGTGTATCGGGGTGTTTTCCTGGGTACTCTTGTTACACTCGGGTATACTCTCCGTGTATCGGGGTGTTTCCTGGGTACTCTTGTTACACTCGGGTATACTCTCCGTGTATCGGGGTGTTTCCTGGGTACTCTTGTTACACTCGGGTATACTCTCCGTGTATCGGGGTGTTTCCTGGGTACTCTTGTTACACTCGGGTATACTCTCCGTGTATCGGGGTGTTTCCTGGGTACTCTTGTTACACTCGGGTATACTCTCCGTGTATCGGGGTGTTTCCTGGGTACTCTTGTTACACTCGGGTATACTCTCCGTGTATCGGGGTGTTTCCTGGGTACTCTTGTTACACTCGGGTATACTCTCCGTGTATCGGGGGTGTTTCCTGGGTACTCTTGTTACACTCGGGTATACTCTCCGTGTATCGGGGTGTTTCTGGGTACTCTTGTTACACTCGGGTATACTCTCCGTGTATCGGGTGTTTCCTGGGTACTCTTGTTACACTCGGGTATATTCTCCGTGTATCGGGGTGTTTCCTGGGTACTCTTGTTACACTCGGGTATACTCTCCGTGTATCGGGGTGTTTCCTGGGTACTCTTGTTACACTCGGGTATACTCTCCGTGTATCGGGGTGTTTCCTGGGTACTCTTGTTACACTCGGGTATACTCTCCGTGTATCGGGGTGTTCCTGGGTACTCTTGTTACACTCGGGTATACTCTCCGTGTATCGGGGTGTTTCCTGGGTACTCTTGTTACACTCGGGTATACTCTCCGTGTATCGGGGTGTTTCCTGGGTACTCGCCATGTGGCCCAACAATTTCATACATGTATGAAATTTCTTGTCCCCGTCACGAGTCCGCAGGACATACGTGTAGACTCGTGTTGACTCTTGTTGACTCTTCGTGACTCTTGTTGACTCTTCGTGACTCTTGTTGAACTTTGCATAACTCTTTGTGACTCGTGTTGACTCTTGTACACTCTTGGGTGAATCAGGCACCTGCACAATGAGGGCCACTCTTGGGAGCACTCATTGTGACTCTTGTTCCACTCTTGTTACACTCTTGTTACACTCTTGTTGGCTCGTACCGACTCTTTGTTTTCGTACCCTGGAATTTGACCGTTATTTTTCAAATTTATGACGCTCGTGTTGGGTTCGTGTTACACTCTTTGTGACTCTTGTTGACTCTCCGTGACTCGTAGTGACTCTTGGATGAACACTTACTGACTCTTGTTGAATCGGGAACAGTGACCTTACTCGGGCTGGTTCTTGCCAGAGTCACGAAGATCCACGAAGAGTGGCAGTCTTCGCTCGCTCGTACTTGACTCTGGCGCCTACTCTTGAATGTGTGAACCAGGCTGTAGTCTTGATGGAGGTGGTGGGGGAAAGTGTGTGTGTGTGGGGGGGGGAGGGGGGGGGGGGGGCAGGGGGGTAATAGAGAGCGTAGGTGGGATCATGAGTGTATGAGAGAGAGAGAGAGTTTGAAGGTCAGAGAGAGAGAGAGAGAGACAGGTTAAGGTGGAGGGTTAGAAGGGGTAAGAGAGAGAGAGAGAGTGGTTAGGGGTAATTGTATGACGGGGGGGGGGGGGGGGGGAGTTACATAGATACACAGACTGGACAGGCCTTGCGGTCTCTACTTTCCCAGGTTGGAGGTGAATGTGAAGGGGAAAACAGAGGGGGGGCGAAGGTTAGAGAAAGAGAGGGGGGAGGGCATATAGACGTGAGAAATGGAGAGAGAGAGAGAGAGGGGGGAGGGAGAGGGAGGTGATAATGGGAGAGAGAGGGATGGGGGGAGATGATAATGGGAGAGAGAAGGGAGAAAGAGGGACATGGTGAAAATTGAAATAATGTATTTCTATTAAAAAGTGGATGTTCTTTCTACATGATGATGATGATGATGGCTATAGATAAGTTGGAATATAGAAGAGTTTGGAGAGAGAGGAAGATAAAGTGGAGAAATGCGAAGTAAAGTAGGAGATGAACAGTTCTCGAGCTCAACCAAGAGTACATATCCAATTATGTTATGTATATACAAAAATACTGAAATATTACATAGCTATCGAAAACCAATGCAGTTGTGTCAAAGTACTAAAATAACAGTAGCTTATGTGTTATAGATCTATATATCCCCATGCACCTCTGTCCCTAGTCAGTCGACGCCCCTCCTCCCAGCCAGCACCGCCTTCATCCATATACTTCCTCACTCCATCCTTATAAGTTTAGTCACCTATGACTACTTTGGCTGCACAATTGTGTAATTTCTGTCCACCGCTAGTTATGCCTTATGTTGCATGCCTTGTGGCCCATACCCGGATGCAGTAGTTTATTATACTGAGGACTAAGGATTGCACAACGATTATTATTCGAGAAGATTTATAGAGATTGTCACTTATGTGATATATAAACATTAGTGTACCAACAACTTTGCTGGATAATTCATTTGTATGTTTGTCGAAAAACATAAATCTATCAATGTACACGCCTAAATGTTGAACAAGGTTTCTTGGAGTTATAGTGTGTTTATCAATATTGATAACTGCAGAAGGGGGCATGTATGACTAAAGTGTTCTGTTACTAATGAAAATGTTGAACAAGGTTTCTTGGAGTTATAGTGTGTTTAACAATATTAACTGCATAAGGGTGCATGTATGACTAAAGTGTTCTGTTACTAATGAAAATGCATTGGGTTTTACTGGAGTTTAGCATTAGACCATTGCATAGAAAATACTTCTTGACTCTCAGTAAAGCTTCTTCGGTATTGCAAATAGCACCAGCAACTTCATCTACATTGCCGGTACGCAGTAAGAGAGAGAGAGAGGGGGAGAGAGGGGTACGGAGGTGAGCAAGAGAGAGAGGGGGGGGGGGGGGGGAGGGAGACGGAGGTGAGAAAGAAATAGAAGGGAGAGGGGGAGGGAGAGGGGTACGGAGGTGAGAAAGAAAGAGAGGGGGAGGGAGGGGGGAGGGGGACGGAGGTGAGAAAGGGGGAGAGGGGGAGGTGAGAAAGAAAGAGAGGGGGAGGGGAAGGGGGGAGAGAGAGGGGGAGAGGGGTACCGAGATGAGAAAGAAAGAGGGGGAGGGGGAGGGAGGTGAGAAAGGGGGAGAGAGGGACAGAGGTGAGAAAGGTGGGGAGAGAGAGAGAGAGGGAGGTGGTAGAGAGGGACGGACATGGGGACGGAGGTGAGAAAGCGAGAGATGGGGTGGGGTGGGGGGGAGAGGAGAGAAAGGAAGGGAGAGAGAGAGAGGGGGGGGGGACGGAAGTGAGAATGGGAGAGAGACGGGGATAGGAGGTGAGAAAGAAAGATGGAGAGGGGGAGAGGGGGGGGGACGGAAGTGAGAAAGAAAGATTGATAGGTGGAGAGGGGTACGGAGGTGATTACATAGAGTTACATATATAAACAGACTACGCAGGCATTGCAGTCCGGACTTAATGCGAACATAGAATTTGCTACAAAGTAAAAGGTAAGGATAGCAAAGCAGGAGAGAGAGAGAGAGGGAGGGAGGGAGGGAGAGAGAGAGGAGGTGAGAAAGAAAGAGAGAGAGGGGGGGGCGGAAGTTGAAGTGAGAAAGAGAGAGGGAGAGGGAGGGGCGAAGGTGAGAAAGAAGGACAGAGAGGGGGGGGAGGGGGGGGGGGTGCAGAGATAAGAGAGAGAGAGTGAGTGTGTATGTGTGTGTGTGTGTGAGAGTGTGAGTGTGTGTGGTATGGGGGGAGGGGAGGGGGGGTTCAGGGTTGGCAAGGGACTGAAGGGAGGGAGCGTGACTGTGGAAGATGATATGAGAGGACAAGGTCAGGGCATGGTAACTATGTCCTTGTAATGATGATGGTGGGGGGGTATGGTGGGGTGGGAGGGGGTAGTATTAGGGGGTATTGTGGTGTGGTGTGTGAAGGAGGGGGTGGGAGTGAGGGATGGGGGGTAGAGGTAGTATGGTGTGGTGGTGGAGGGGGTGGAAGGGGCTGGGGGTGAGGGAGGGGTTTGTGGTGGGGGTAGAGGTAGTATTAGGGGGGTATGGTGGTGTTGTGGTGGAGGGGAGGGAATGGGGTTGGGGGGCTAGAGGTAGTATTAGGGGGGTATGGTGGTGTGGTGTTGTGGTGGAGGGGAAGGGAGGGGGCTTGGGGTAGGGGGGTGGTGTGATGGAGGTGGAAGTGGGTGAGTACAAAGGATAATAAGCAACAACAGGTCATGCGACCCCTCGAGGTTGCTTGCCCTCCAAAATACTGCTGTCCCAAGTGTTGCAATAGTATTTCGGAGAGAATGTGGGAAACATGTGAGAAGGAAGTGCTGCCTGGGGCTTAGTCCATGGCAGGGGAAATTATAATAAGCTCTATTAGGTTACTGAACGAACACTACTAAAGAAATTGTTTATTCAATTACAAATGCAGTCAACCTTGGGTTCAGGGCAAGGTGCTTGTTTAGTTGACGACTCGATTAAAGAAGACATTTTTGGATTCGTTAGAGTTGAATTATTTACCAATGATTTTGCAGCCATTTTGCAGCCATTTCCCCACGTATAGTTTGATCGGTCAATCGTAAAATATTAACTACAGTTCATGTTGTCTATTCCTTTGGTGGTGGTGGTGGTGGTGATGGTGATGGAGGTGGTGTTGGTGGTTGTGGTGGTGATGGTGATGGAGGTGGTGGTGGTGGTTGTGGTGGTGATGGTGATGGAGGTGGTGTTTGTGGTGGTGGTGGTGATGGTGATGGAGGTGGTGGTGGTGATGGTGGTGGAGGTGGTGTTGGTTGTGATGGTGGTGATCTAGTTGTTGTGAGAGTGGTGAAGAATATTGATGATGGTGTGTTGAGAGGAGGTGCAGGCTGTTATGTGAGTTGTGTTGATGTTATGATGACCTTGTGATGTTGATGGTTGTGGTGGTGATGGAGGTGGTGTGTTTGGGTGAGGTGGTGTGGTGATAGCCTTAATGATTGTATTTTCTACTAATACAAATCAGTTATGTCATTATAGAGCCTTAATTATTGTATTTTCTACTATGATAAAGCATACAAGTCGATATGGAGCCCTAATAATTGTATTTTTTCCTAATACAAAATATGAAACCAAGAATATTTGGTCCTTAAGGGGAGATATCCACTTTAGGGATTTTTTTCTTGGCTCCTTTCTTCCTCATGTTTAGCCCAATTGCTTTTCTAATTTTAGACGATTTTTAAAACTTTCTGTCAATTTTAAGACCTTTCGTGCCATTTAGGTGTCAATTTTTTCCTGGCGACCGATAGCGAGCCTGTAATTTAAGGGGAACCGGCCTTCGGCCGGGAAATTTTTCTACCGAAAAATGTACAAATTTTGTCTTGAAAGGGGGTCAAGGGGGAGTAATTTTAAGCTTGATGGAAGTCTAGGGAATCAACTAAAAACCTCCTCTTAATGCATTTCTGCAATCCATTATGTTGAAAATATTATTTAACATAAACATCATACGTGGAGGAGCACTTTATTGACATAGTTTCTTACATACAGTAGTTTCTTCATGTCATTGGTTACATACAGTAGTTTCTTCATGTCATTGGTTACATACAGTAGTTTCTTCATGTCATTGGTTACATACAGTAGTTTCTTCATGTCATTGGTTACATACAGTAGTTTCTTCATGTCATTGGTTACATACAGTAGTTTCTTCATGTCATTGGTTACATACAGTAGTTTCTTCTTCATGTCATTGGTTACATACAGTAGTTTCTTCATGTCATTGGTTACATACAGTAGTTTCTTCATGTCATTGGTTACATACAGTAGTTTCTTCATGTCATTGGTTACATACAGTAGTTTCTTCATGTCATTGGTTACATACAGTAGTTTCTTCATGTCATTGGTTACATACAGTAGTTTCTTCATGTCATTGGTTACATACAGTAGTTTCTTCATGTCATTGGTCTAATGAAGCTATATGCGAAACGTTGTCAATAAAGTGCTCCTCCTCACAGGGTGTTTATATTAAAATTTAGGTAGCATTCAAGGAGACTACTCCAGGACTCTCCTTCTTCTTACCTCTGACTACTCCAGGACTCTCCTTCTTCTTACCTCTGACTACTCCAGGACTCTCCTTCTTCTTACCTCTGACTACTCCAGGACTCTTCTTCTTCTTACCTCTGACTACTCCAGGACTCTCCTTCTTCTTACCTCTGACTACTCCAGGACTCTTCTTCTTCTTACCTCTGACTACTCCAGGACTCTCCTTCTTCTTACCTCTGACTACTCCAGGACTCTTCTTCTTCTTACCTCTGACTACTCCAGGACTCTTCTTCTTCTTACCTCTGACTACTCCAGGACTCTTCTTCTTCTTACCTCTGACTACTCCAGGACTCTTCTTCTTACCTCTGACTACTCCAGGACTCTCCTTCTTCTTACCTCTGACTACTCCAGGACTCTCCTTCTTCTTACCTCTGACTACTCCAGGACTCTTCTTCTTCTTACCTCTGACTACTCCAGGACTCTTCTTCTTACCTCTGACTACTCCAGGACTCTTCTTCTTCTTACCTCTGACTACTCCAGGACTCTCCTTCTTCTTACCTCTGACTACTCCAGGACTCTCCTTCTTCTTACCTCTGACTACTCCAGGACTCTTCTTCTTCTTACCTCTGACTACTCCAGGACTCTTCTTCTTCTTACCTCTGACTACTCCAGGACTCTTCTTCTTCTTACCTCTGACTACTCCAGGACTCTCCTTCTTCTTACCTCTGACTACTCCAGGACTCTCCTTCTTCTTACCTCTGACTACTCCAGGACTCTTCTTCTTCTTACCTCTGACTACTCCAGGACTCTCCTTCTTCTTCTTCTTACCTCTGACCGGGTATAAGCTATCCTAGTGTTTACTAGCCTATACCCCTTTGAAAGTACATTAGCCTAACCTAACAACCTTACCTAACCTATCCTAGTATTGTGGGTGGGGGCTGCCGCCCCCACACCCCCGCTATTTGACATCTTTGGAGTATTTTTCTGTGAAAAGGGTATTTTTTCAATTTGTCGGTCGATAATGAAAATCCTCCATGCGGACTATATGGAGAAAAATATGGCGAATCTGTTGGTGCCTATTTTCCCCAATAAATTGTTTCTCATAACGTCGCACTAGTGTCCTTGAATATTATCAAATTTTATTCTGTCAACTTTTCTGAGTGTATCTTTGTCAAAAATAAAATTGGTCAGTAATACGAAGACTCATAAACCTCACTGAGAATTAAAACTATATCCGTTCAAAGCGAGCGGTAAGTGAAGGTGTTGAAAGTGCTTTACGAGTGATTACCGAGGGTTGATAAGAACCGAGATAGTGTTGTTGCCTTGAAATGGTGTATATATATGCTCGGGGGTGGGGGGGGGGGGGGGGGGGGGCTTATAATGTCTCGCTGGTGATGACTTAACGCGTTGATTTGGCTTGCGATAGTGTTGTTGCCTTGAAATGGTGTATATATATGCTCGGGGGGGGGGGGGGGCTTATAATGTCTCGCTGGTGATGACTTAACGTTTTGATTTGGCTTGCGATAGACCACAGCCAGCACTACATTGGTGACTGTTAAGGAGATTGCTTGTTTTTTAATCTTTTTGAGAAAATGTATATTATTTTGTCCCCTAGGTTAACAAAAATGACTTCCCGGATTTACTTCAAAATTAATAATGCCCACCCAGACACCCATCAAGCTAAATTTTTAAATTTTTCGGTAGCAAAATATCAAGGTCAAAGGCCGATTTTTTCTGAGTTACAGGTTCGCTATCACTCGCCCAGAACATATCGACACCTGAGTGGCGTGAAGCGTCTTATTATCGTCAAACTAATGGAGCTAAACTGGTGAGATTAAAAAAGACCTTCCTCGGACAAAATACGGTTAAGAGTGGGAATATTAACAAGGGAATAGGAAATGAGAGAGAGAGAGTGAGTGTGAGTGAGTGAGTGAGTGAGTGAGAGAGAGTGTTAGTGTTAGAGTTACACCGAGTTACATAGACACACAGACTGCACAGACCTTGTGATCCCTACGAGGTGGTCTGGACTTAATTTCAACACGGAATTTGCTACAAAGTGGAAGGTAAAATTAACAAAAGAGAAGGCTCTCTCCCCACCCACCACTCCCTCCGATCTTGGGTCGCTTTAAGCCACTCCAACAGCTTCCTTTCTCTCCAACACCCCTTCTCCCCTCGTTACACTTCTGAACATAGGACAAGTAGAAATTAGCTACGAGGTGCCGTTGTAAAGGCTTATCCCTCAATACCTTCACCTGACCTGACCTGAAATTTAGTTGGGAAGAGGCATGAAAAAATTGCTACTGGGAAAATCATAGTGAAGAAGGAAGTTGAGAATTATTGTATACTATTGATGCTTAAGGGGAGGTTTTTAGTTGATTCCCTAGACTTCCATCAAGCTTAAAATTACTCCCCCTTGACCCCCTTTCAAGACAAATTTGTACATTTTTCGGTAGAAAAATGTCCCGGCCGAAGGCCGGTTACCCTTAAATTACAGGCTCGCTATCGCTCGCCAGGAAAAAATCGACACTTAAATGGCACGAAAGGTCTTAAAATTGACAGAAATGGGTCGAAAGTTTTTAAAATCGTCAAAATAATGGGGCGAACGTCTTAAAATTAGAAAAACAATGGGGCTAAACATGAGGGAGAAAGGAGTCAAGAAAAAAATCCCTCAAGTGGAAATCTCCCCTTAAGGGGGTGGTACTCGCTTTTTCTGGGCCCCCTTCTCCCTCATGTTTAGCATATTAGTTTTGAGATTTTAAGACGTTCGCCCCATTAGTTGGGCGATTTTAACACCTTTCGCCCCATTTCGTTGTCAATTTTAAGACCTTTCGTGCCATTTAGGCGTCGATTTTTTCCTGGCGAGCGATAGCGAGCCTCTAATTTTAAGAGGAATCGGACTTCGGCCGGACATTTTTTTTCTACCGAAAAATGTACAAAATTGTCTTGGAAGAAATCGACACCTAGAGAGGGGGATAAATGTCTTAAAGCAGTAGGCTGAATGGGGCCGAATGGATACAAGCCAGAGAAAGAGAGAAAAGGAGAGACAAAAAAATAAAAAACAGGTGACTCCCCGTAAGTGAATATGAGTTATATCTCGGTGACGGTATATCAAGGGGAGATTTCCACCTGGAGGATTTTTTTTCTTTTCTGGACCCCCTTTCTCCCTCATGTTTAGCCCCCATTGCTTTTGAGATTTTAAGACGTCCGCCCCATTAGTTGGGCGATTTTAAGAACCCTCGCCCCATTTCTGTCAATTTTAAGACCATTCGTGCCATTTAGGTGTCGATTTTTTCCTGGCGAGCGAAAGCGAGCCTGTAATTTAAGGGGGTTCCCCTTAAATTACAGGCTCGCTATCGCTCGCCAGGAAAAAATCGACACCTTAACGGCACGAAAGGTCTTAAAATTGACAGAAATGGGGCAAAATGTCTTAAATATCCAAACTACTAGGGCGAAGGTCTTAAAATCTCAAAAGCAGTGGGGCTAAACATGAGGGAGAAAGGGGTCCAGAAAAAAATCCTTCAAGTGGAGATCTCCCCTTAAATAATGGCACTATAATGTGCTCGTTATATAAGTAGTATTTCTATTAACTCTTTCACGCACATATGACGCAGAGGTTGCCAGATTAGCAATAAGAAATAGAGTTCTCTCACTCTTATAATTACCTCTCCAAAATTAGTTTCTGCCCACAGCTAACTCAAAGACAACTGCAGAGGTTGAAGTAACTAAACTAAAGGTTTCTAAATACCCCTGATGGTAACAAAGGCTTTAAAGTATCCCCAATAGGCTCAACACAGCTAACTCAAAGACAACTGCAGAGGTTGAAGTAACTAAACTAAAGGTTTTTAAATACCCCTGATGGTAACAAAGGCTTTAAAGTATCCCCAATAGGCTCAACACAGCTAACTCAAAGACAACTGCAGAGGTTGAAGTAACTAAACTAAAGGTTTGTAAATACCCCTGATGGTAATAAAGGCTTTAAAGTATCCCCAATAGGCTCAACACAGCTAACTCAAAGACAACTGCAGAGGTTGAAGTAACTAAACTAATGGTTTCTAAATACCCCTGATGGTAACAAAGGCTTTAAAGTATCCCCAATAGGCTCAACACAGCTAACTCAAAGACAACTGCAGAGGTTGAAGTAACTAAACTAAAGGTTTCTAAATACCCCTGATGGTAACAAAGGCTTTAAAGTATCCCCAATAGGCTCAACACAGCTAACTCAAAGACAACTGCAGAGGTTGAAGTAACTAAACTAAAGGTTTGTAAATACCCCTGATGGTAATAAAGGCTTTAAAGTATCCCCAATAGGCTCAACACAGCTAACTCAAAGACAACTGCAGAGGTTGAAGTAACTAAACTAAAGGTTTCTAAATACCCCTGATGGTAATAAAGGCTTTAAAGTATCCCCAATAGGCTCAACACAGCTAACTCAAAGACAACTGCAGAGGTTGAAGTAACTAAACTAAAGGTTTCTAAATACCTCTGATGGTAACAAAGGCTTTAAAGTATCCCCAATAGGCTCAAAATAGCGTCATATGTCGGAGAGGGTTAATAAATCTCAAGGGTCTATTGGCCTTGTTCGCAGCTGCTGCATATTGATATGAAGTCTATATTAAGGTTTCAGATATTAGAATCGCCAGGTTTTTAAGGGTGAGCTGTTTTTTGTATTTCCGTTTCTCCCTTGTTCTAGCTTGTGTCCATTCGGTCCCATTCAGCTACTATTTTAAGACGTTTGTCCCCATCCAGGTGTAGATTTCTTCCTGGTGAGCGATAGCGAGCCAGCATTGTATGGAGAAATCCTTCCTGACCGAAGGCATTTTTCTATCGAAAAATTTACAAATTTACCCTGCTGTCAAAAACATGTGTTTATATATGCAGGCTCGGTTCCGCTCGCCACGAAAATATTAACACCTGGATGGGGCTAAACGTCTTAAAACAGTAGGCTGACTGGGGCTGAATGGGGCCGAATGAATACAACCCAGAGAGGGAGAGGGAGAGAGAGAAAAAAGCGAGGTGGGCCCCCTTAACTAATGAGCTTGAGAGAGAATGGGTGGTGGAGAGTGGAAGGGGGGAGAGGTGGAGGAAGGGAGGGGGGAGAGGTGGAGGAAGGGAGGGGGGGGGGAGGTGACAGGAGGGGGAAGGGGGGGTGACAGGAGGGGGCGAGAGAACGAATTGGGAGGTAAGAAGGGAGGGGGGGAGTGTGGGAGGGAAGGGGGGAGGGGGGAGAGATCAAGGGGGTGGATGAGAGAGAGAGAGGGGGGGGGGTACGAGAAGAGAGTAGGGGATATGGCAGTTGTGTTGAGAGAAGGGGGAGGAAAGAAAGAAGAGGGGTAATGTGGAGATGGGTGGGGGAGGGGAGGGGGGTGGGGGGAGAAAGAAGAGGGGGTAATGGATAGGAGGAGGGGGAAAGAGGGGGGTGGGGGGGCTCACCTGGAGGGCCACGTGAGGTGAGATTAAGAACACTCAGGTGACCTTGGCCTTGGTTAAGCACACACACCCACACATACACACGCACACGCTTACGTACACACTCACACACACATAAATTGACAGACACACGCACACACTTAAATATACATAGTTTAACACACACACACTCAAATATATGCAACGCAATACTCACACACACACACATACATACACAGTTAAACACACACACACACATATACACACACACATTCAAATATATGCAACACAATACTCACACACACACACACATACACACACACAACACACACACACACACACACACACACATACATACACACACACACACACACACACACACACACACACACACACACACACACACACACACACACACACACACACACATTCACATACACCCGTGACAATAAAACGCACACACATGTATACAAACCCATTTACCTGTATATTTAATAAGTGTTGACAATTACAGATATCGATGCCATTACCTTAACCCCTTCAGTACCGATGACATCCTTTCCATTATACTCTGGCAACTATTGGACTGTTTTATGCAGCTTAATGAGGACGTCTGACCCATTAAGGGGAGGTTTATTAAGGGGAGGTTTATTAAGGGGAGGTTTATTAAGGGGAGGTTTATTAAGGGGAGGTTTATTAAGGGGAGGTTTATTAAGGGGAGGTTTATTAAGGGGAGGTTTATTAAGGGGAGGTTTATTAAGGGGAGGTTTTTTAAGGGGAGGTTTTTTAAGGGGAGGTTTTTTAAGGGGAGGTTTTTTAAGGGGAGGTTTTTTAAGGGGAGGTTTTTTAAGGGGAGGTTTCTAGTGTGTTGCTTAGACCTCCATCAAACTTATAATTAAACTCCCTAGACCCCCTTTCAAGATAAATTTGTACATTTTTCGGTAGAAAAATGTCCCGGCTGAAAGCCGGTTCCTCTTAAATTACAGGCTCGCTATCGCTCGCCAGGATAAAATCGACACCTAAATTGCACGAAAGGTCTTAAAATTGACAGAAACGTGTTGAAAGTTCTTAAAATCGTCAAAATAATGGGGGCGAACGTCTTAAAATTAGAAACGCAATGGGGCTAAACATGAGGGAGAAAGGAGTCCAGAAAAAACTCCCCTCCAGTGGAAATCTGCCCTTAAAGGCGCTCAATGCATCCTTTTAACTACCATACATCATCATTGCTACTAAGCTTCACAAAATCGTCTACACTCAGTTGTTTATAAAAGACGCCCCTGGTACAGAGGGGGTAAATTAATTAATACATTTAAGGGAGCCCACCACCTCGTTTTTTTTCTTTTCTCTCTCTCTCTCGTTCTCTCCCTCTCTCTTTGGTTTGTATCCATTCGGCCCCATTCAGCTTACTGTTTTAAGACGTTTACCCCCATCCAGGTGTCAATATTTTCCTGGCGAGCGGTAGCGAGCCAGCATATATATATTTTTGTTTTGACTGCAAGCTAAATTTGTACACTTTTCGATAGAAATATTTCTCCGGCGAAGCCGGATTTCTCCATACAATGCTGGCTCGCTCTCGCTCGCCAGGAAGAAATCGACACCTGGATGGGGATAAACGTCTTAAAACAGTTGGCTGAATGGGGCCGAATGGATACAAGCCAGGGAAAGAGAGAAAAGGAGAGCAAGATAAAAATAGCCGGTGACCCCCCTTAAAAAAAAAAAAAAAATACAATAATACGACAATTGTTATTTCTTGTATTTGTAGATTTATTTGTGTATGTTTTCGATTTTCTTCATTTATTAGTGAAATATTAATGTTTATTTAAATATTAATGTTTATTTAAATATTAATGTTTATTTAAATATTAATGTTTATTTAAATGTTAATGTTTATTTAAATATCCCCTGCGCGATTGTGTTTAGATATGCTAGATGCAAATAGGTACAACACATGCGATGACTGGAATATATGCAAATTTAACCACACACACACACACACACACACACACACACACACACACACACACATATACATACACAACCACATGCACACACACACACACACACAACCACATGCACACACACACACACACACACACACTATGGTCCAGTGGTCTAGAGCGCTGTGTCTTGTGCGCTGAATACGAGGGCCGGACCAGGGCGGGCGTTCGAGTCCCCATCAGAATGCTAAATGTTTTTTCGGCCATAGCGGTGGAGAGAATTGTATCGTGGTTCCTCCCTAACCAAGCTGCTATCAGCCTGTGTTAGCCTACACATCTTCTCACCAATACAAAGTGCATCTGCGTATGTACTTGGTGAGAAGCCAGGCACCTCACGGGTCGCCAAAGTTGCATGTGACCTCTTAAGGGGAGGTATTTAGTTTGTTTCCTACTCCTCCAGCAATCTTAAAATGTCACCCCCTTGACCCCCTTTCAAGATAAATTTGTACATTTTTCGGTAGAAAAATGTCCCGGCCGAAGGTCGGTTACTCTTAAATTACAGGCTCGCTATCGCTCGCCAGGATAAAATCGACACCTAAATGGCACGAAAAATCTTAAAATTTACAGAATGGGGTGGAAAATCTTAAAATCACCAAACTAATGGGGCAAACGTCTTAAAATCTCAAAATCAACGGGGCTAGACATGAGGGAGAAAGGGATCCAGAAAACAATCCCTCAAGTGGAAATCTCCCCTTAAAGGTAGAATTAATATTGCACTGGACCTAGGTAAAAGAAAACTATGTAGATTTTTAGCTTCAGGGCTGCAATGACCTATAAACCGACATTTATTATTATTATTAAACACACACACAGACATACGTACACACACACACACACACGTACACACGCGCATACGTCCCCACACACACACACACACATATACACGCATACGTACACACACATATTGCCACTCACAAGGAACCCACATATTGACCTCGGTAACCTTCTATTATCTCTCTCTCTCTCTCGCTCTCGCTCTCTCTCTCTCTCTCTCTCTCTCTCTCTCTCTCTCTCTCTCTCTCTCTCTCTCTCTCTCTCTCTCTCTCTCTCTCTCTCTCTCTCTCTCTCTCTCTCTCTCTCTTCTTCTTCTTCTTCAGCTGCTATAAACAGCCTCCTTAAATTTGCTCAAGAATAAACTCGACAAGATTAATGCAGAAGCGACTAAAAATGCGCTTCCAAATATTTAACTTTTTTTTGTTGCCTGTTTTGGCAATTAAATGGAGATGGCGTTATTATGGACTGACCCTTTTGGTAATTAATGATATCCTTCAGAATGACATAGACGAGAGTGTACATATAATTTTCATTGGATGTATTTGGAGGTTTCGGTCGATTTTTTTGTTTGTATATTTGGGTAATTGTTTATGTATTTTGAGGTTTCGGTCGATTTGTTTTGTATATTTGGGTAATTGTTTATGTATTCGGGTCTTTACTTCTTGTCATGCCCCACAATGTAAACGTAATGCTTTGTCTTTATATATTCATCCGTGTCCTTGAAAATTTGGAGGAAGCTAGAAGGATTTAAGAGAGAGAGAGAGAGAGAGAGAGTACAAAGGAGTACAAAGGAAATCAAGCAACAACAGATCTAGTGACCCTTCTAGGTTGCTTGTCCTCCAAAACACTGAGGATCAAGTGTCCAAACAGTGATTTAGAGTGGGTAAGGGAACATTGGAAAGGGAATTACTGCCCTGGAACTAATGTCCGTGGCAGGATTAGGAAGTTAGTAGGGGACAGATGGGTTAGTAACTGAGGGGGGGGGGGGAGAGAGAGAGAGAGAGAGAGAGAGAGAGAGAGAGAGGGAGAGGGAGAGTTCTGGACCCCTTTCTACCTCATCTTGATTTTTTTTTTTTTTTTTTTTTTTTCAGACATTCGCCCCAATACTTTGGCGATTGTGAGGAACCAGCCTTCGGCTCAGGCATTTTTCTACCGAAATATTTACAAATTTATCTCGAAGAGGGGTCTTGGGGATATTTCACTAAGTTTGATGGAGGGTTAGGGAGGAAACTAAACCAAAAAGAATTGTCAATAAATAATTCAATATATTAACAAATAAAAAAATGTGTGTGTTCAGTGCACTTGACTAAATCCCCCCCCCCCCTTTCCTCCCACTCCCACTCTCTCTCTCTCCCTCCCTCTCCCCCCCCCCACACCCTCTCGCACACACTCTCTCTCTCTCTCTCTCTCTTCCCCCCCACACCCTCTCGCACACTCTCTCTCTCTTTCTCTATTTCTCTCTTCCCCCCCCCCTCCACACCCTCTCGCTCTCTCTCTCTCTCTCTTTTTTATTCACGCGTACTATATGAGTATGTATGTATGTATGTGTGTGTACGTATATTTGTGTGCGTGTGCGTGTGTATGTGAATATAATTATATACTGTACCTGTGTGTGTGCGTGGGTTTAAAAATGTATCCCTCTTAATGTTTTAACAAGCTGTATTTTTAGCCCGTTTTCCTGCGAAGCTAATAACGCCTTTTGTACAGTCACGCTAATAAGTCATGTTCCAGCTGTCATTACGTTTGGCTTGCTCTGTGCTCTATTAAGGGAGGTCACCGGATTTGTTCTCTCTTTCTCTCCTTTTCTCTCTTTCTCTCCTTTTCTCTCTTTCTCTGGCTAGTATCCATTCTGCCTCATTCAGCCTACTGTTTTAAGACGTTTACCCCCATCCAGGTGTTAATATTTTCCTGGCGAGCGGTAGCGAGCCAGCATATATATATTTTGTTTTGACAGCAAGCTAAATTTGTACATTTTTCGATAGAAAAATGTCTCCGGCGAAGCCGGATTCCTCCATACAATGCTGGCTCGCTATCGCTCACCAGGAAGAAATCGACACCTGGATGGGGATAAACGTCTTAAAACAGTTGGCTGAATGGGGCCGAATGGATACAAGCCAGGGAAAGAGAGAAAAGGAGATTAAGATAAAAATATCCGGTGTCTCGCCTTAATGTCTGTCAGATGTTGAATAGGGTGGGTAAGTGTAGGAACAGGGTTGTATATCTCACACTCAAAAAGAAGAAATCGTGTGTCAATATTGCTGATACCAATTATTGATCAAGAACATAACTTGGTGCCGACACATGACTTATTAGCGCGACTGTACCAGCGACGTGTTTCATATTTATTGTCAGCCTCATTTAGACAATTTTATGAAACTTAGGATATATATATGGTAGCTAAACGAATTAACCCCTTCAATACCGCAACGTTTTTCAATTTTATTCTAGCTATATTTAGACGATTTTATGCAGTTTAAGGAGGATCTGTGGTGGTAAAAAGGGTTAAGTGAGGTCATTCGAAGCCTGTTAATTGCTGGAAACCCTTTTTAAACTGAATATAATCGTGTAATATTAGCTAGAATAAAGTCAAAACACGTCGCCGGTACCGAAGGGGTTATAAGGCTACACACTATCTCAATTAACCCCTTCAGACTCATATGACGCAGAGGTTGCCAGATTAGCAATAAGAAATAGAGTTGTCACTCTTATAATTACCTCTCCAAAATTAGTTTTCTGCCCACAGCTAACTCAAAGACAACTGCAGAGGTTGAAGTAACTAAACTAAAAGTTTCTAAATACCCCTGATGGTAACAAAGGCTTTAAAGTATCCCTAATAGGCTCAACACAGCTAACTGAAAGACAACTGCAGAGGTTGAAGTAACTAAACTAAAGGTTTCTAAATACCCCTGATGGTAACAAAGGCTTTAAAGTATCCCCAATAGGCTCAACACAGCTAACTCAAAGACAAGTAACAAAGGCTTTAAAGTATCCCCAATAGGCTCAACACAGCTAACTCAAAGACAACTGCAGAGGTTGAAGTAACTAAACTAAAAGTTTCTAAATACCCCTGATGGTAACAAAGGCTTTAAAGTATCCCTAATAGGCTCAACACAGCTAACTGAAAGACAACTGCAGAGGTTGAAGTAACTAAACTAAAGGTTTCTAAATACCCCTGATGGTAACAAAGGCTTTAAAGTATCCCCAATAGGCTCAACACAGCTAACTCAAAGACAACTGCAGAGGTTGAAGTAACTAAACTAAAGGTTTCTAAATACCCCTGATGGTAACAAAGGCTTTAAAGTATCCCCAATAGGCTCAACATCGCGTCATATGTCGGAGAGGGTTAAGCAGAATTACCAGCTATAATATGGTTACAATTATTTTTATTTTTATTTATTTTTTGTATGCGTGTTTATAAAAGGAAACAAAAGGCAAATCTCGCGTGTAACAAGTGTCTCCCCCAAAGTTGACAGTGATGAGATCCAAATAATACAAATATAAAATACGTAAACATGAATTAAGAAACAAAATTATTACGAAATCCTATATATAATCCTATATATAATCCTATATATAATCCTATATATAATCGTTGTAGCGCTGCTAAATATATAAGTTTACGACTCCAACTTCCTTATGGACTGAATTTCACAAGTGGTCAATTATCTAGGGTACACATTTTATGATGACTGGACAACTCGAGCAGTAGACCATTTTTGTTTTCAACCAGATCTCAACCAGGGCCAACTAAATATTCTAACCTAACTCAACCTACAGTATGGTCCTGTCCAGAGTGAGGTTTGGCATCCTCTACCCAACCTTTGCCGTTTCTGTCTGTCTCTTTTACTGTACTACTTTTCCTACTTCGGGGGCGGGTGGCTAGGAATCCTCCTCCCCTTGTAAAATTAACCTACTAGACGAGACAGAGAAAGGGGCGAGGGAACGCGAAAGTGGTCCCGGACTCTAAGAATTGGAAATTTAAATGTTGTTTCTGTTCGGGCTCTGTCTCGAGTCGGCCACCCCCAACTATGGGGTTCTTTACCCCTGCACAGCTTCTTGCTCTGTATAGGGGCACAGTGTGTCCTTGTATTAAGTATTGTTCACATGTGTGGGGAGGATCCTCTCACACCGCACTCCTAGACAGGAAAGACTTTCGTATTATTAACTCCCGTCCACTCACCAACTATAGCTATCTCTCTTCGCCGCAATGTTGCATCTCTCTCGCCATTCTATCGCTACTACAATAATCAGTGTTTCTCAGAGCTATCCCCGTATATACCACCTCCTCTACGTAGGGTACGTAGTACCCGTCTTGCAACACAATCCCACCCCTATTCTGTGCAACTCTCAGGGCTGCTACTGCTATTACTACTACTACTACTACTACTACTACTACTACTACTACTACTACTACTGAAACTACTATCACTATCACTACTACTACTACTACTACTACTACTGAAACTACTACCACTACTACTACTACTATTTTTTTTTTTTTTTTTTTTAAACCACTCAGCCTGTGCATCCCCTCTTTGGACCCTAAACCAGGTCAGAACAGTCATCAAAGCGTCCGACTTGGTAGTCATTCAGCTACTTACTATTCCGGGGTCAGCACTCAGACTCATCATCGTGGATTACTACTACTACATTGATTTTTATTTAATATTGTTCATACATTTTATTTTACAAGCATCAGATATTACTATTCTGCACCATGCAACTTCAATCCAGTCTCCTTCCTATGCGACCCTCTGCCACTGCTGCCTCCTAGTCCACTTCTGCCACCGTCGCTGGTTGTGGTGCAAACAGTCTTGTTCCCCGCAGGCATAGTAGTGCTGATCTGAGCAACGAGAAAGATAGACGGCACCTCATCCAGGCTACAACGTGGCTCCTGGGCTGTTTCTTCTTCTCTGCAATGATCTCTGCAAGCCTTGAATAGAAGCATTGGGCCCTAGGTCCCATCCCTCCATATGTGGTGAAGACTAGTGGGGTAAAGCTGCCATGTTCGATATTTAAGATCCTTTCCCCATATGCCCTGACCTTCTCTTGTTCATTCCTCTTGTGTGCAGCCTCCAGAGACATCTCGCTGTAGCTATGGGCCATTGGGTCAAATATTCTTAAGTCAAAGAACACTCGCTGTGCTCTTGTCCAAAAACTTCTTGTACTAACGTCCACTCGTGCTTCGTTGGATGTGTTGGCCGTCCTGTGCTGCAAGATCTCTCCCTCCAAGGGAATCAGTGATGGTTTGCGCACTACATCTCGACACACCTCCCTGAGCATGTTCGCCGTTACATCTCTTACTTCATCGTGCCTGATGCTGATGAATCCTCCCTTCTTACATATCATGCTGTGGTCTGCATCGTTGTTGATTCCACAAACGCATCGATCGGGCAGTCCTTCAATCGGCCAATCATACCTCAGTGCAATAGCATCATTAAATTCTTGTTTGTTTAGATTGAAGCCTTTTGCCTTGATTGGTAGTGTTGTCAGCCAATTTGAAGCACCCGTTTCTTGTGCTATTTGTACTTTTCTTGTTAGTCTCGGGGAAAGTTGTCGCATCAATTGTGCCAGGTCATTTCTCTGTGAGTTTTGCCTCTCTGACGTGATGGTCTTTCTGATGTTGTAGATGTCCGCCTGGTCCACTTCACCGTCAGGATCTTGCTACTACTACTGTACTATAAGATATAATTTGTGTGTACATTATTGATGAAAGGGTTCCGGCGAGTGCGTGCGTGCATGAATAAGCGGATTGTTACGGCCAGGCTTCGAACTCAGAACATCAGGGTCGATGATTTAAGATCTTGCCGTGGGAACTATATAATTATAATAGTAGTTAGGCCTCTTATTAACCCTTTCACGCTCATATGACGCAGAGGTTGCCAGATTAGCAATAAGAAATAGAGTTCTCTCACACTTATAATTACCTCTCCAAAATTAGTTTTCTGCCCACAGCTAACTTAAGACAACTGCAGAGGTTGAAGTAACTAAACTAAAGGTTTATAAATACCCCTGATGGTAAAAAAGGCTGTAAAGTATCCCTAATAGGCTCAAAATCGCTTCATACGTCGGAGAGGGTTAAGCACACATTATCTCCTTCTACAAGAGATATATATATATATATATATATATATATATATATATATTTTTTTTTTTTTTTTTTTTTTTTTTTCCCTATGTGATTGAGGGAGGCAAAAGGCCTATAGCGAGTGCCTCCCCCATAGCTGAAAGAGTGACAGGGCCAAAATCAAGGGACGTTCGAGCCAAAATGCCTGGACACACGGAGTTTGAAGCAATTTAAGTCATAGGAAGAGGGAAAGACTGAATCTGGGAGAGAGTTCCAGAGCTCAGCTGTTGAGTAGAAGAAAGTTTGAGAGTAACGTATCACTCTTGGGTTGGAGAGTTGCACAGAGTAGGGGTGGGATTGAGTTGCAAGACGGGTACCACGTGCCCTACGTAAAGGAGGTGGTATGCACTGGGATAGCTCTGAGGAACACTGATTATTATAGTAGCGATAGAATAGCGAGAGAGATGCAACATTGCGGCGGAGAGAGAGAGATTGCAGAGAGTTATATATATATATATATATATATATATATATATATATATATATATATATATATATACAGTATACTGTATATATTAGCCAGTGGGGATACTGTCGGCACCAATCGAGCAGAGCAGTGCCCAAGGGAGGCCACACAGGTATATGATGAAGAGTTCCTGGAACTCCTGTTCCATTTGCTTGGCTTCCACCACTGTTTCTATTTGTGCCTCACCTACACAGAGAGTAATCCAGCACCTCCGCCTCCTATATTCATTTCACTACACTTAAGGGGAGGTTTTTAGTGTGTTTCCTAGACTTCCATCAAGCTTGAAATAACACCCCCTTGACCCCCTTTCAAGATAAATTTGTACATTTTTCGGTAGAAAAATTTCCCGGCCGGAGGCCGGTTGCTCTTAAATGACAGGCTCGCTATTGCTCGCCAGGAAAAAATTGACACCTAAATGGGACGACAGGTCTTAAAAGTTACATAAATGGGGGTGAAAGTTCTTAAAATCGCCAAACTAATGGGGCGAACGTCTTAAAATCTCAAAAGCAATGGGGCTAAACATGAGGGAGAAAGGAGTCCAGAAAAAATCCCTCAAGATGGAAATCCCCCCTTAACAAACATACCAGACTTATTTCCATCACACCTAAATTACCTCTAACGTACCTTGATTTCTCTCTCTCTCTCTCTCTCTCTCTCTCTCTCTCTCTCTCTCTCTCTCTCTCTCTCTCTCTCTCTCTCTCTCTCTCTCTCTCTCTCCTTGTATACGTATTTCCAAGGACCAATCATCGTGCGTTTTGACCCCCTTGGGCGTCAATAATACTGGAGAAGTAGGTCAGGCAGTACAGTGTGGGTGTGTGTGTGTGTGTGTGGATGAGGAAATGGTGTGTGGTGGAGGGTGGTATGTGTGTTTGAGGAGGTGGGTGTTTGTGTTGTGTCTTGTGAGGAGAAGGGTAACGTATGTGTGTTGGAGGGTGTTCTGTGTGTGTGTGTGTGGATGAGGAAATTGTGTGTGGTGGAGGGTGGTATGTGTGTTTGAGGAGGTGGGTGTTTGTGTTGTGTCTTGTGAGGAGAAGGGTAACGTATGTGTGTGTTGGAGGGTGTTCTGTGTGTGTGTGTGTGTGGGTGTGAGGAAATGGTGTGTGGTGGAGGGTGGTATGTGTGTTTGAGGAGGTGGGTGTTTGTGTTGTGTCTTGTGAGGAGAAGGGTAACGTATGTGTGTGTTGGAGGGTGTTCTGTGTGTGTGTGTGTGTGGATGAGGAAATGGTGTGTGGTGGAGGGTGGTATGTGTGTTTGAGGAGGTGGGTGTTTGTGTTGTGTCTTGTGAGGAGAAGGGTAACGTATGTGTGTGTTGGAGGGTGTTCTGTGTGTGTGTGTGTGTGTGTGTGGGTGTGAGGAAATGGTGTGTGGTGGAGGGTGGTATGTGTGTTTGAGGAGGTGGGTGTTTGTGTTGTGTCTTGTGAGGAGAAGGGTAACGTATGTGTGTGTTGGAAGGTTTTCTGTGTGTGTGTGTGTGTGTGTGTGTGTGTGTGTGTGTGTGTGTGGAAATGGTGTGTGGTGGAGGGTGGTATGTGTGTTTGAGGAGGTGGGTGTTTGTGTTGTGTCTTGTGAGGAGAAGGGTAACGTATGTGTGTTGGAGGGTGTTCTGTGTGTGTGTGTGTGTGTCTGTGTGTGTGAGGAAATGGTGTGTGGTGGAGGGTGGTATGTGTGTTTGAGGAGGTGGGTGTTTGTGTTGTGTCTTGTGAGGAGAAGGGTAACGTATGTGTGTTGGAGGGTGTTCTGTGTGTGTGTTGTGGGGGGAGGGGATGGCTTTTGTGTAGTGTGAGGATAAAGGTTGTGTATATGTGTGTTTATGTGTGTGGTGTGTACTGTTGTGTTAGTGGAATGTAGGTGTATGTGAGTGTGATTTGAGGAGTAGGAGGTTAGTGTGTGTGTGTGTGAAAATATGTGTTTGTCTGTGTTTTTGTTTGTGCGTGTGTGTGTATTATGTGTGACAGGGGAACGTTTGGGTACAAGATGAAAGCTATTTTATAAGCAATATGTAGGCAAATTTAGGATAAATAGGATACTGACAAGACCGATTGTTTTGTTGTTGTCTTAAAAAATAGTCAGTCAGTCAGTAACCAACCCTTACTCCCAAAAGGGGTAGGGAGGATCAGCAAGAGACTCGAAAAAGGAAAGAGAGGTGACAGGAAGAGAACCCATAAAAGTTCGCCCACAAAAAACAAACCCACAAGCAGAGAAAACCTTGTTGGCTTTAAGGGGAGGTTTTTAGTGTTTCCTAGACTTCCATCAAGCTTGAAATTACACCCCCTTGACCCCCTTTCAAGATAAATTTGTACATTTTTCGGTTGAAAAATGTCCCGGCCGAAGGCCGATTCCTCATAAATTGCAGGCTCGCTATCGCTCGCCAGGAAAAAATCGACACCTGAATTGCACGAAAGGTCTTAATATGGGGTGAAAGTTCTTAAAATCGCTAAACTAATGGGGCAAACTTTTTATAATATCAAAAGCAATGGGGCTAAACATGAGGGAGAAAGGGGTCAAGAAAAAAGTCCCTCAAGTGGAAATCTCCCCTTAATGCTTCCAAAACTCAATTTCTCCATCTATCTAACCATCATGAGCTCCCAGAAGAGTATCCCTTATACTTCAACAATACAAAAATCAACCCTTCATCCTCTCTCAGTATTCTCGGTGTCTCTTTTTCTTCTGCTCTCTCTCCTGGAAGGACCATATTACCAGCCTCCCAGAAGCTGGGTGTGCTCAACCGCCTCAAGGGGTTCTTTACCCCTGCACAGCTTCTTGCTGTATACAGAGGCACAATATGTCCATGTATTGAGTATTGTTCACACGTGTGGTGAGGATCCTTTCACAGAGCACTTCTAGATAAAGTAGAAAAGAAAGCCTTCCGTCTCATTAACTCACCAATTCTCTGCAGTCTCTCTCTCTCTTCGCCGCAATATTGCATCTCTCTCACTATTCTACCACTATCACAATAATTAGTGTTCCTCAGAGCTCTCTCAGTGTATACCACCCCCTCTATGTAGAGCACGTAGCACCCGTCTTGCAACACAATCCCACCCCTACTCTGTGCAACTCTCCAACCCAAGAGTGAAACGTTATTCTCAGTCTTTCTTCTATTCAACAGCTGAGCTCTGGAACTCTCTTCCAGAATCAGTTTTTCCTTCTTCCTATGACTTAAATTGCTTCAAACTCCATTTGTCCAGGCTTTTTGGCTCGAACTTCCCTTGATTTTGGCCCTGTCACTCTTTCAACTCTGGGGGAGGCACTTGCTACAGGCAGCATTGCCTTTTGTCATCACGAACATAGAGAAAAACAATATCAGAAGGACCAATCATTCATCAGCACCCGAAATCAATGGCTTCACCTCAGATGCTATACTGTACTTCCGGACAAGGGGCCGGATACTCAAAACTGTCCTAACTTGAGGCACTTAGGACTTCCTAACTGCACCCTAAGATATGAACAGGTTAGGACATCTTTTCTTGTGTCCTAAGTTGTATACACGAACAAAATTTAGGATGTCCTATCCTGTTCTTAACCCTCTCCGACATATGACGCGATTTTGATCCTATTGGGGATACTGTAAAGCCTTTGTTACCATCAGGGGTATTTATAAACCTTTAGTTTAGTTACTTCAACCTCTGCAGTTGTCTTTGAGTTAGCTGTGTTGAGCCTATTGGGGATACTTTAAAGCCTTTGTTACCATCAGGGCTATTTAGAAACCTTTAGTTTAGTTACTTCAACCTCTGCAGTTGTCTTTAAGTTACCTGTGTTGAGCCTATTGGGGATACTTTAAAGCCTTTGTTACCATCAGGGGTATTTAGAAACCTTTAGTTTAGTTACTTCAACCTCTGCAGTTGTCTTTGAGTTAGCTGTGTTGAGCCTAGTGGGGATACTTTAAAGCCTTTGTTACCATCAGGGGTATTTAGAAACCTTTAGTTTAGTTACTTCAACCTATGCAGTTGTCGTTGAGTTAGCTGGCTGTGGGCAGAAAACTAATTTTGGAGAGGTAATTATAAGAGTGAGAGAACATAATTTCTTATAGCTAATCTGGCAACCTCTGCGTCATATGTGCGTGAAAGGGTTAAATGGTTAGGTGCCCTATGTTCAGCCAATCACGGGGCTCCTTATATCCCATTGTTTGGGGAGATCAACCAATAACGGGATATTAATCTCGGCTGCTCAAAATAAACAAAAGCCACTGTGGCAGAGAGAACTCCCTAGTTGTGGAATTACCTTAACCCTTTCAAGCTCTTATACGTGTTCCTGTTTTGTTTTCTGGTAATTAATAGACGATTTTCTTCAGATTAGGAAGGGTATATGGAAGTCAGAGGGTTGATTGGGATAGTCTTTACCCTTTTAATACCCACAGATCCTTCCTAAGCTGCATAAAATCGTTTAATGATAGCCAAAATAAACTTCTAAAACGCTTCAGAGCTTCAAGGGGTTAATTATTGTCCATGTATCTATATAGTTATAATATATCTTGCAATATCCAATGTTTAACCCCCTAAAAAAAAAAAATTGAGAGAATGTTGAGGAAGTGAATCTTAGTGTAGGCTTGCGTGTGTGCTTGCTTTTTGCAGGCAAACTGTATAGGCTAGGCTCTGTGCTTCCCCGGTCACCTCTTTTTTTCCCTACCCTCTGAGGGAACAAGGGCTGGCTACTGCTTGAGGAAGTGAACGTTGTAGGCTATACTCTATTGTTTTCCAGCTGAGAGTAAATTGTCATGTTTCTACCTTTGTAACTCAGCTATAAGGTGGATTTTGTAGCGAAATATGATGTTAATTATGAAAACTTGGCATTAAGGGGAGATCTCCACTTGAGGGATTTTTTTTCTGGACTCCTTTCTCCCTCATGTTTAGCCCCATTGTTTTGCTAATGTTAAGACGTTCGCCCCATTATTTTGACGATTTTAAGAACTTTCAACCCATTTCTGTCAATTTTAAGACCTTTCGTGCCATTTAGGTGTCGATTTTATCCTGGCGAGCGATAGCGAGTCTGTAATTTAAGAGGAACCGGCTTTCAGCCGGGACATTTTTCTACCGAAAAATGTACAAAGTAATCTTGAAAAGGGGTTAATGGGCCGTATTTTAAAGCTTGATGGAGGTCTAGGGAATAAACTGAATACCTCCCCTTAATACGACACACAGCCATAGTAGTGTCATATATTGCCATTAAGCATCGAGAAATCAGCTACTAAGAGATTGAGAGAGAGAGAGAGAGAGAGAGAGAGAGAGAATGAGAAAGAGAAAGAGAGAGAGAAAATTACATAGATTTACATAGATACACTGGCCGCGCAGACTTTACGATCCCAGCGAGGTGGTCCGGCTTTAATTTTTAGTAGAGATAGCAGACCCGATAGTAAGGGAGAGTGGAAAGAAAGGATAGCAAAGAAGAGAGAGTGAGTAATGTAAACATATAGTGAGCAATAATATAAGAATGAGGGATAGTAAGATAGTGAGAGATAGTAAGATAGTGAGAGATAGCAAGATAGTGAGAGATAGTAAGATAGTGAGAGATAGTAAGATAGTGAGATATGCTAAGATAGTGAGAGATAGCAAGATAGTGAGAGATAGTAAGATAGTGAGATATGCGAAGATAGTGAGAGATAGCAAGATAGTGAGAGATAGTAAGATAGTGAGGCGTAGTGAGATAGTGAGAGATAGCAAGATAGTGAGATATGCTAAGATAGTGAGAGATAGCAAGATAGTGAGAGATAGTAAGATAGTGAGATATGCTAAGATAGTGAGAGATAGCAAGATAGTGAGATATGCTAAGATAGTGAGATATGCTAAGATAGTGAGAGATAGCAAGATAGTGAGAGATAGTAAGATAGTGAGATATGCTAAGATAGTGAGAGATAGTAAGATAGTGAGAGATAGTAAGATAGTGAGATATGCTAAGATAGTGAGAGATAGCAAGATAGTGAGAGATAGTAAGATAGTGAGATATGCTAAGATAGTGAGAGATAGTAAGATAGTGAGAGATAGTAAGATAGTGAGATATGCTAAGATAGTGAGAGATAGCAAGATAGTGAGAGATAGTAAGATAGTGAGATATGCTAAGATAGTGAGAGATAGTAAGATAGTGAGAGATAGCAAGATATAGTAAGATAGTGAGAGATAGTTAGATAGTGAGGCATACTAAGATAGTGAGAGATAGCAAGATAGTGAGGCATACTAAGATAGTGAGAGATAGCAAGAGAGTGAGGCATACTAAGATAGTGAGAGATAGCAAGATAGTGAGGCATACTAAGATAGTGAGAGATAGCAAGATAGTGAGGTATAGTAAGATAACGAAAGATAGTAAGATAGTGAAGTGTTGTAAGATACTGAGAGATGAGAGATAGAAAGATAGTGAAGCATAGCAAGATAGTGAGAGATAGAAAGATAGTGAGAGATAGCAAGATAGTGAGAGATGGCAAGATAGTGAAGCATAGCAAGATAGTGAGAGATAGAAAGATAGTGAAGCATAGCAAGATAATGAAGCATAGCAAGATAGTGAGAGATAGAAAGATAGTGAGAGATAGCAAGATAGTGAGAGATGGCAAGATAGTGAAGCATAGCAAGATAGTGAGAGATAGAAAGATAGTGAGAGATAGCAAGATAGTGAAGCATAGCAAGATAGTGAGAGATGGCAAGATAGTGAAGCATAGCAAGATAGTGAGAGATAGCAAGATAGTGAGAGATAGCAAGATAGTGAAGCATAGCAAGATAGTGAGAGATAGAAAGATAGTGAGAGATGGCAAGATAGTGAGAGATAGCAAGATAGTGAGAATTTGTAAGATAATGGGAAGGAGTGGGGAGGTGGAAGGCACACGGGGGGAGGGGGGGGTTGTTTACAGTAAGATGTTGTGTCTACCCCCCCCTCCCCCTCCCCCTCACACCACCCAAGGCCATAGCTGTTAACCCTTTCCAGATTACGATTACGCCTAGCCTCTCTGTTGTAAAGCCACTCCAACAGCTTCCTATCTCTCTCTCTCCAACACCCCTTCTCTCCCCTCTCTATACACTCTTTAGAAAACAATAGGAAAAGTAGAAAGTAGTTACGAGGCGCCTTTGTAAAGGCTTATCCCTCAATACCTTCATCATCAACCCTTTCAGTACCAGAGACGTGTGTTATATTCTAGCTATATTTCGACAATGTTATGCAGTTCAAGAAGGATCTGTGGCCTCAAAGGGTTGGTTGATGTAGTGTGAAGCCTTTATTATTGCTTGAGGTCCTTCCTAAGCTGAATAAACCCGTCTAATTTAGGTTTAGGGTATATGGAAGTCAGAGGGTTAACCGAGATCACCTTTAACCGAGATCACCTTTAACCGAGATCACCTTTACCCTTCTAATTCCCACTGATCCTTCCTAAGCCGAGTAAATTCGTCTAATGATAGCCAAAAATTAATGTTTGGTCTACCCTTTCGCTCCTCCTCACTTGCGAGTTTCAGGCTACAAGGAAGTTGGAGCCGTAAACATCGGTATACAACAGAAATACAATAATAAAATAGATGTCTAATGGATAAAATCGTGTGTTGAATTTAGTGGGATGTATTTATAAATGCACTACAACCGCATTTTAGCTGGCAATGCTGATAAATATCGATGTAAACAACTCCAACTTCCTTATAGCTTGAAACTCGCAAGTGGTTAATTATTCTACGAGCCACATTAACCCCTTCACCACCATTACTTAACCCCTTCACCACCATTACTTAACCCCTTCACCACCATTACTTAACCCCTTCACCATTACTTAACCCCTTCACCACCATTACTTAACCCCTTCACCACCATTACTTAACCCCTTCACCACCATTACTTAACCCCTTCACCACCATTACTTAACCCCCTTCACCACCATTACTTAACCCCTTCACCACCATTACTTAACCCCTTCACCACCATTACTTAACCCCTTCACCACCATTACTTAACCCCTTCACCACCATTACTTAACCCCTTCACCACCATTACTTAACCCCTTCACCACCATTACTTAACCCCTTCACCACCATTACGTAACCCCTTCACCACCATTACTTAACCCCTTCACCACCATTACTTAACCCCTTCACCACCATTACTTAACCCCTTCACCACCATTACTTAACCCCTTCACCACCATTACTTAACCCCTTCACCACCATTACTTAACCCCTTCACCACCATTACTTAACCCCTTCACCACCATTACTTAACCCCTTCACCACCATTACTTAACCCCTTCACCACCATTACTTAACCCCTTCACCACCATTACTTAACCCCTTCACCACCATTACTTAACCCCTTCACCACCATTACTTAACCCCTTCACCACCATTACTTAACCCCTTCACCACCATTACTTAACCCCTTCACCACCATTACTTAATTTGTATCGTTATCCTGGGTACCATTAGACGATTTTCTTTAGTTTGTAATCTACCTCACCGACTCCAATGGGTAAATACGAGCTTAAGGGGAGATTTCCACCTGAGGGAGTTTTTTCTTGACTCCTTTCTCCCTCATGTTTAGCCCCATTGCTTTTCTAATTTTAAGACGTTCGCCCCATTATTTTGACGATTTTAAGAACTTTCAACCCATTTCTGTCAATTTTAAGACCTTTCGCGCAATTTAGGTGTCGATTTTATCCTGGCGAGCGATAGCGAGCCTGTAATTTAAGAGGAACCGGCTTTCAGCCGGGACATTTTTCTACCGAAAAATGTACAAATTTATCTTGAAAGGGGGTCTAGGGGGTGTAATTTTAAGTTTGATGGAGGTCTAAGCAACACACTAGAAACCTCCCCTTAATAAACCCTCTTTTTGTAAGGTAGGTCATTCTTAAGGGGAGGTTTTTAGTTGATTCCCTAGACTTCCATCAAGCTTAAAATTACTCTCCCTAGAGCCCCTTTCAAGATAAATTTGTAAATTTTTCGGTAGAAAAATGTCCCGGCTGAAAGCCGGTTCCTCTTATATTACAGGCTCGCTATCGCTCGCCAGGATAAAATCGACACCTACATGGCACGAAAGGTCTTAACATTGACAGAAATAGGTCGAAAGTTCTTAAAATCGTCAAAATAATGGGGCGAACGTCTTAAAATTAGAAAAGCAATGGGGCTAAACATGAGGGAGAAAGGAGTCCAGAAAAAAATCTCTCAAGTGGAAATCTCCCCTTAAACTGCATACAATCCTCCAATTTTAGTCACAATCTAAGGCTTAAAGACGTCATGGTGTTGAAGGGGTTAAGGACAGGTTTTCATTTAAGGGGGAGGGGGGAAGGGGGGCTTTGTCCCTCATGTTTAGCCCCATTAGTTTTGAAATCTTAAGACGTTCGTCCTATTAGGTTGGTGATTTGAAGTCCTTTTACCCCATTTCTTCGTCAAATTTTAAGACCTTTCCTGCCATTCAGGTGTCGATTTTTTTCCTGGTGAGCGATTGCAAGCCTACAATTTTGGAGGAACCCCCAAAAAAGTTAAAAATTATCTAGAAGGGTTGTCTTGAGGGTTTTTTTAAGGGGAGATTTCCACCTGGAGGATTTTTTTCTGAACCTCTTTCTCCCTCATGTTTAGCCCCATTGCTTGTGAGATTTAAAGACGCTTGCCCCATTAGTTAGGCGATTTTAAGAACTCTCGCCCCATTTCTGTCAATTTTAAGACCATTTGTGCTATTTAGGTGTCGATTTTTTCCTGGCGAGCGATAGCGAGCCTGTAATTTAAGGGGAACTAGCCTTCGGCCGGGACATGTTTCTACCGAAAAATTTACAAATTTATCTTGAAAGGGGGTCAAGGGGGAGTAATTTTAAGCTTGATGGAAGTCTAGGGAATCAACTAAAAACCTCCCCTTAAAGGAATCATCGAGAGGCAGAATGTAGCGCACTAAACAGTCTCTCTCCTTCCAGTTCCAGTATCTCCTCGGAATGGACCGCAAGGTCTCGGGAGATACTAACTATGCCTTGTAACTCTTTGTAACTCTCTCTCTCTCTCTCTCACACACACAGCTGAACACTGCCAAGGTCACACGAAAGGGGGTAGGGAGGGGGGGGGGGGGGGAGGCACTGTTTGATAAGGCAGGAATCTCGACCTTATACCCGGGTCACGGTAGAGGTCAAAGTTGCTTGTAGTGCAGGTTATGTTATTGCATGTATACAAAGGAATATCAACCTTATATCAGGGTGACTTTAGAGGCCAAAGTTGCTTGTATTTGAGGTTATGTTATGTCACGTGTACAAAGGAATCTCAAACTTATACCCTGGTGACTTTAGAGGCCATACTTGCTTGTAGTGGTGGATATGTTAAGGGGAGATCTCCACTTGAGGGATTTTTTTCTTGACCCCTTTCTCCCTCATGTTTAGCCCCATTGCTTTTGATATTATAAAACGTTTGCCCCATTAGTTTAGCGATTTTAAGAACTTTCACCCCATATTAAGACCTTTTGTGCTATTAAGGTGTCGATTTTATCCTGGCGAGCGATAGCGAGCCTGTAATTTAAGAGGAACCGGCCTTCGGCCGGGATATTTTTCTACTGAAAAATGTACAAATTTATCTTGAAAGGGACTCAAGGGGGTGTAATTTTAAGCTTGATGGAGGTCTAGGGACCAAACGAAATACCTCCCCTTAAGCCACGTGTCCGAAGGGTGGCACTGGGCGGATACAGCACCGTCACTATCGGCTTGATCAGGGCTCTGGGACATTCTCTTAGTTGGCATGCTGATGATGACTACTACTACTACTATGCTCAATGATATACGATATAATATAGGGGTCTTATATATAGCAGTAGACCATTTGTATATATATATATATATATATATATATATATATATATATATATATATATATATATATATATATATGTAAACTAATAGGCCGACCATCTTCAAATCTCAAAAGTAATGGAGCTGAAGATGAGGGAGAAAGGGGCAGGGGAGAAGGGGGGGGGGGGGGAAGAAAAACAGGCTCATCCCCCCCTTAAGGGGAGGTGTTTAGTTTCCTCCCTAAACTTCCATCAAGCTTAAAATTACACCCCCTTGAGTCCCTTTCAAGATAAATTTGTACATTTTTCGGTAGAAAAATGTCCCGGCCGAAGGCCGGTTCCTCTTAAATTACAGGCTTGCTATCGCTCGCCAGGATAAAATCGACACCTGAATGGCACGAAAGGTCTTAATATGGGGTGAAAGTTCTTAAAATCGCTAAACTAATGGGGCAAACGTTTATAATATCAAAAGCAATGGGGCTAAACATGAGGGAGAAAGGGGTAAACAAAACAAAAATCCCTCAAGTGGAGATCTCCCCCTTAAACCATCATATGATTAGTTTGTAATGCATAAGTAGCCTACACGGGCTATGCAACACGGGCTATGCAACACGGGCTATGCAACACGGGCTATGCAACATTAACAACACAATCGGATTCGTAATTGTTTGCAAATGCTCTCTCTCTCTCTTCTCTCTCTCTCTCTCTCTCTCTCTCTCTCTCTCTCTCTCTCTCTCTCTCTCTCTCTCTCTCTCTCTCTCTCTCTCTCTCCTTTTCTATCCTTCAACTTTCCTTTTTTATCGGATATGCCATCTTTACTAGAATTAAGTCCTGACCACCTCGTTTGGATCGTAAGGTCTGTGTGGCCAGTTTATATATATATAAATCTATGTAAATCTCTCTCTCTCTCTCTCTCTCTCTCTCTCTCTCTCTCTCTCTCTCTCTCTCTCTCTCTCTCTCTCTCTCTCTCTCTCTCTCTCTCTCATTACTCACCATAGGTTATCGAAGCCCCTACACCTGAAACACCTGGCAGCGAGATTACGCTTTGTCACCATCATTATGTCCTATAATATATAATATATATATATATATATTGTATTGTATGATAACATTCACCGGGAGAAGCATTAAGGACAGATATATATATATATATATATATATATATATATACATACGGTATTAGTTTGTTTTTAATTATTAATTAATTTATTATTATTACTGTTTTATTATTATTATTATTATTATTATTATTGTTTATTATTATTATTATTGTTTATTATTATTATTGTTTATTATTATTATTATTGTTTTTTATTATTATTGTTTATTATATTATTATTGTTTTTTATTATTATTATTGTTTATTATTATTATTGTTTATTATTATTATTATTATTGTTTTTATTATTATTATTATTATTATTGTTTATTATTATTATTATTATTGTTTATTATTATTGTTTATTATTATTATTATTATTGTTATTTTTTATTATTATTATTGTTTATTATTATTATTATTATTATTATTATTATTATTGTTTATTATTATTATTATTGTTTATTATTATTATTATTATTATTGTTTTTATTATTATTTGTTTGTATTATTTTTTTGTTTTTCGTTTCCTCCCAAGACCTCCAACAATCTTAACAAATAATCCTAGGATACTCGAGATAACTTTGAGCATATTTCGGCCTGCCAAAGAACGGTTTCTCATAAATTACAGGCTCGCTATCGGTCGCCAGGAACAAATCGACACTATAAATGACAAGAAAAATCTTAATATTGGCCAATAAGTGGGGGCGCAGGGTCTTAAAATAAGTGGGGGCGCAGGGTCTTAAAATAAGTGGGGGCGCAGGGTCTTAAAATAAGTGGGGGCACAGGGTCTTAAAATAAGTGAGGGCGCAGGGTCTTAAAATAAGTGGGGGTGCAGGGTCTTAAAATAAGTGGGGGTGCAGGGTCTTAAAATAAGTTGGGGCGCAGGGTCTTAAAATAAGTGGGGGTGCAGGGTCTTAAAATAAGTGGGGGTGCAGGGTCTTAAAATAAGTGGGGGTGCAGGGTCTTAAAATAAGTTGGGGCGCAGGGTCTTAAAATAAGTGGGGGTGCAGGGTCTTAAAATAAGTGGGGGTGCAGGGTCTTAAAATATGTGGGGGTGCAGGGTCTTAAAATATGTGGGGGTGCAGGGTCTTAAAATAAGTGGGGGTGCAGGGTCTTAAAATAAGTGGGGGCGCAGGGTCTTAAAATAAGTGGGGGCGCAGGGTCTTAAAATAAGTGGGGGTGCAGGGTCTTAAAATCTCAAAAGTAACGGGCTAAACATAAGAGAGAAGGGGGTCCAGAAAAAAGCGAAAATCCACATTAACTACTACTACTACTACCACCACTACTACTGTAACATATATTTTTCTTTGTAAATCTATGTATTGCGCAATAAAGTTGATTGATTGATTGACTACTACTACTACTACTACTACTACTACTACTACTACTACTACCACTACTACTACAAACATGGAATTATGAGCAGTCCTATTTCCTAGATTATAACGTAATGATATGCTTGGCAAGTATGCCTATTATAACCGCTTGAAGAGTAGGCCGCATTTTGATCGTTTATTCCGGCTCTCACTAGACGATTTTATATAGCTTACGAAGGATCTGTGAGAAATAACAGGGTAAAGACTATCTCCATGAATCCTCTGACTTCCATATTTAGTAACACCCCGTTCTTAACTTTAATCATCAATTACAAACCCCAATGTACTTGAATACACTAATGAAAGCATATGGTCCTCCCGGGATTCGAACTCGGGACACCACACCCAGAATATAAGAATCAAAACCATTACACCACCAACACAGTTAACCCTCTCCGACATATGACGCGATTTTGAGCCTATTGGGGATACTTTAAAGCCTTTGTTACCATCAGGGGTATTTAGAAACCTTTAGTTTAGTTACTTCAACCTCTGCAGTTGTCTTTGAGTTAGCTGTGTTGAGCCTATTGGGGATACTTTAAAGCCTTTGTTACCATCAGGGGTATTTAGAAACCTTTAGTTTAGTTACTTCAACCACTGCAGTTGTCTTTGAGTTAGCTGTGTTGAGCCTATTGGGGATACTTTAAAGCCTTTGTTACCATCAGGGGTATTTAGAAACCTTTAGTTTAGTTACTTCAACCTCTGCAGTTGTCTTTGAGTTAGCTGTGTTGAGCCTATTGGGGATACTTTAAAGCCTTTGTTACCATCAGGGGTATTTAGAAACCTTTAGTTTAGTTACTTCAACCTTTGCAGTTGTCTTTGAGTTAGCTGTGTTGAGCCTATTAGGGATACTTTAAAGCCTTTGTTACCATCAGGGGTATTTAGAAACCTTTAGTTTAGTTACTTCAACCTCTGCAGTTGTCTTTGAGTTAGCTGTGTTGAGCCTATTGGGGATACTTTAAAGCCTTTGATACCATCAGGGGTATTTACAAACCTTTAGTTTAGTTACTTCAACCTCTGCAGTTGTCTTTGAGTTAGCTGTGTTGAGCCTATTGGGGATACTTTAAAGCCTTTGTTACCATCAGGGGTATTTAGAAACCTTTAGTTTAGTTACTTCAACCTTTGCAGTTGTCTTTGAGTTAGCTGTGGGCAGAAAACTAATTTTGGAGAGGTAATTATAAGAGTGAGAGAACTCTATTTCTTAGTGCTAACCTGGCAACCTCTGCGTCATAAACGCGTGAAGGGGTTAAAGGTTGAGTACACGATCATGTAATGTATGTATTTACTTAGCGTATGTATCTATATATATATATATATATATATATAGATGTTATTAAGAGGAGATTTCCACTTGAGGGATTTTTTTCTGGACCCCTTTCTCCCTCATGTTTAGCCCCATTGCTTTTGAGATTTTAAGACCTTCGCCCTAGTAGTTTGGATATTTTAAGACATTTTGCCCCATTTCTGTCAATTTTAAGACCTTTCGTGCCGTTAAGGTGTCGATTTTTTCCTGGCGAGCGTTAGCGAGCCTGTAATTTAAGAGCAACCGGCCTCCGGCCGGGAAATTTTTCTACCGAAAAATGTACAAATTTATCTTGAAAGGGGGTCTAGGGGGTGTAATTTAAAGCTTGATGGAAAAGTAGGGAACAAACTAAATACCTCCCCTTAACCCCTTGAAGCTCTGACGCGTTTTAGCAGTTTATTTTGGCTATCATTAGACGATTTTATGCAGCTTAGGAAGGATCCGTGGGTATTAAATGGGTATAGAGACTGTCCTTCCTAACCTGACTTCCACATGTCCTTCCTAACCTGACTTCCACATGTCCTTCCTAACCTGACTTCCACATGTCCTTCCTAACCTGACTTCCACATGTCCTTCCTAACCTGACTTCCACATGTCCTTCCTAACCTGACTTCCACATGTCCTTCCTAACCTGAAGAAAATCGTCGAATAACAGCCAGAACACAAAAGAAGTGCATCATCGTGCCTGAGAGGGTTAATTTATATATTGATGTGTGTATATTGATGTGTGTATATTGATGTGTGTATATATATAGGGATTGATTTGCTTAGTTTAATTAAAGAAAGAAAGATGAAACTGGATCTAAACCGGACCTCTATAAAATGCTTTGGGGTCAAGTTGGAATCGTCATAGGTCAGTGAGGTCATCCCCTGAAGGTCAAGAGGCGCTGGTTTAAGGGGGGGATGGGCTGGTTTTCTGGACCACTTTCTCCCTCATGTTTAGCTCCATTAGTTTTCAGATGTTATGATGTTTGCCCCATTAGTTAGTCGATTTTAAGACCTTTCGCCCCATTTCTTCGTCAATGTTTAGACCTTTCGTGCTATTTAGGTGTCGATTTTTTCCCTGGCGAACGATAGTGAGCCTGTAATGTTGGAAGAATTGGCCTTTGGCCGGGAAATTTTTTCTACCGAAAAATGTACAAATTAATCTAGGAGGGGGATCTAATGGATTTTTTTTTTTTTTTTAATGTGATGGAGGTTTAGGGAGGAAACTAGAAAAATAATGAATACATGCAAAAATCGCCCAAAAAGTGAACCAGGGATCTAATAGATGTTTGTTGTTAATTTGATAGAGGTCTAGGGAGGAAACTAGAAAAATAATGAATACATGCAAAAAGTGAACCATCCCCCTTTTTAAAGAGCAGGACCTGGATTGACGTCATAGGGAGAGGTCACACACGATCCCGGGTCCAAAATAACTGTTACGTTGACCTTTAATGCTCCAGAGGTCAAGGGGAATGGGGTCAAACTAGGTCATCTAAAGGTCACCCGGTGTAAAACTAGACTGCTCACTTATTTTCAAAGATGTCAGAGGAGGATATCGATGGCAATCTAGGTCACTTTAAGGGACAAGAGGCCTTTTTTCTTTTTTCTTTTTTTTTTTCATTAGTTTATTCAAGTGCATAATTGGGGTGTGTAATTGATGATTAATGTTAAGAACGGGGTATTACTTAATATTAATTAATTTATTCATTTATTTTTTAGTTTCCTCGCTAGACCGCCCATCAAGCTTAAAAAAACACCCCCTAGACCGCCCTTCAAGATAAATTTTTCGATAGAAAAATGTACCGGCCAAAGGCCGGTTCCTCTTAAAATGACAGGCTCGCTACCGCTCGCCAGGAAAAAATCGACTCCTAAATGGCACGTAAGGTCTTGAAATTGACAACGAAATGGGGCGAAAGGTCTTAAAATCGACAAACTAATAGAAGTAACGTCCTAAAATCTCAAAACTAATATGCTAAACATGAGGGAGAAGGAGGTCCAGAAAAAGCGAGTAGTACCCCTTTAAAGCATTGTTGACATCAGTGTTTTGATACGGGTAATTATGACGTCACGGAAATACAATCAGGTGAATCCGTTTTCTTTGGATATGTCACGGAAATACAATCAGGTGAATCCGTTTTCTTTGGATATGTCACGGAAATACAATCAAGTGAATCCGTTTTCTTTGGATATGTCACGGAAATACAATCAAGTGAATCCGTTTTCTTTGGATTAGTCACGGAAATACAATCAAGTGAATCCGTTTTCTTTGGATATGTTACGGAAATACAATCAAGTGAATCCGTTTTCTTTGGATATGTCACGGAAATACAATCAAGTGAATCCGTTTTCTCTGGATAAGTCACGGAAATACAATCAAGTGAATCCGTTTTCTTTGGATATATCACGGAAATACAATCAAGTGAATCCGTTTTCTCTGGATAAGTCACGGAAATACAATCAAGTAAATCCGTTTTCTTTGGATATGTCACGGAAATACAATCAAGTGAATCCGTTTTCTCTGGATAAGTCACGGAAATACAATCAAGTGAATCCGTTTTCTTTGGATAAATCACGGAAATACAATCAAGTGAATCCGTTTTCTTTGGATAAGTCACGGAAATACAATCAAGTGAATCAGTTTTCTTTGGATAAATCATGAAATACAATCAAATGTATTCTTTTTATTTGGATATGTCATGAAATACAATCAAGTGTATTAATTTGCTTTGCATAATGCCATGTGGCTGACATTATGTAAGAGTTATTGTTAAGGGGGGTGACCTGCTTTTTCTTATTTCTGTCCTTTTCTCTCTTTCTCTGGCTTGTATCCATTCGGCCCCATTCAGCCAACTATTTTAAGACGTTTATCCCCATCTAGGTGTTGATTTCCTGGCGAGCGATAGCGAGCCAGCATTATATGAAGAAATCCGGCTTCGCCGGAGAATTTTTTCTATCGAAAAATGTAAAAATTTAGCCTGCTGTCAAACAAAAATAAAAAATATGCTGGCTCGCTGCCGCTCACCAGTAAAAAATTGACACCTGGATGGGGATAAACGTCTTAATACAGTAGGCTGAATGGGGCCAAATGGATACAAGCCAGAGAAAGATAGAAAAGGACAGAACAAAAAGAGGTCACCCCCCTTAAATCTCTGGGTGCAGTGTCACCTTTACATTTTTTTTTTTTTTTTTATTTTGGAGGTCTCGGGAGGACACTTTAATCCTCTCTGACATATGACGCAATTTAGAGCCGATTAGGGATAGTTTAAGGCCTTTGTTACCATCAGGGGTATTTATGAAACCTTTAGTTTAGTTACTTCAACCTCTGCAGTTGTTTTTGAGTTAGCTGTGTTGAGCCTATTGGGGATACTTTAAGGCCTTTGTTACCATCAGGGGTATTTATGAAACCTCTAGTTTAGTTACTTCAACCTCTGCAGTTGTTTTTGAGTTAGCTGTGTTGAGCCTATTGGGGATACTTTAAGGCCTTTGTTACCATCAGGGGTATTTAGAAACCTTTAGTTTAGTTACTTCAACCTCTGCAGTTGTCTTTGAGTTAGCTGTGTTGAGCCTATTGGGGATACTTTAAGGCCTTTGTTACCATCAGGGGTATTTATGAAACCTTTAGTTTAGTTACTTCAACCTCTGCAGTTGTCTTTGAGTTAGCTGTGTTGAGCCTATTGGGGATACTTTAAGGCCTTTGTTACCATCAGGGGTATTTATGAAACCTTTAGTTTAGTTACTTCAACCTCTGCAGTTGTCTTTGAGTTAGCTGTGGGCAGAAAACGAATTTTGGAGAGGTAATTATAAGAGTGAGAGAACTCTATTTATTATTGCTACTCTGGCAACTTTTGCGTCATATGAGTCTGAAGGGGTTAATCTAGTTACTAAATAAATGATAGATGAAATACGTAAATAAATACCTCCCCTTACCCCCGTCTTTACCGGTGACATCTTTGTAACCTCATTCTGGCTACTATTAGACGCTTTTATTTAGTTTCAATAGGGTCTCCAGTAATTAGCAGGCTTCGAACTATCTCTTAACCCTCTATACTACCACAGATCCTTCTTAAGCTGCACAATATGGGCTAAATTTAGCTAGAATGAAATACAAAAGTCGTCGCCGGTACAGAAGGGGTTAAAGGTGAACGGAGTACACGAAGGTTGAAGTTACTATAACCCGCGCGCGCGCGCTCTCTCTCTCTCTCTCTCTCTCTCTCTCTCTCTCTCTCTCTCTCTCTCTCTCTCTCTCTCTCTCTCTCTCTCTCTCTCTCTCTCTCTCTCTCTCTCTCTCTCTCTCAGCCCCTCTTCTCTGCCACCCACCTTGGTGCAACATACAATAGGCCTACATCAATGTTATCAACAAAATATATTACAAGAATAAAAAACAAAATGACACCAAGACCATAAACGCCTTCCTTCTCTCCCTCCTCCTCCTCCTCCCCCCACCCCTTCTCTCCCTCCTCCCTCCCCCCTTCTCAACCCCCCCCCCCCCCCTCGCGAACACGTGACCCCAACACGTGACAGCAGACCTCTGACGTAAACAATCCCCCAATAACATTTTCACCAGCAGGGCCAAAGGTGAAGCTTGATGAGGAGTTTACAGGGGTTTACAGGAGTTTACAGGGGTCTACATGGACTTACAGGGTATACAGGGGTTTACAGGAGTTGAGAGGGGTTTACAGAGGTCTACAGGGGTTCAAAGGGGTCTACAGTGGTTTACAGAGGTCTACAGGGGTTTACAGAGGTTGACAGGGGTCTAGAGAGGTCTACAGGGGTTCATAGGGGTCGACAGTGGTTTACAGACGTTTACAGAGGTCTACAGAGGTTTACAGAGGTCTACAGAGGTTTACAGAGGTCTACAGAGGTATACAGTGGTTTACAGAGGTCTACAGGGGTTTACAGAGGTCTACAGAGGTTTACAGAGGTCTACAGAGGTATACAGTGGTTTACAGAGGTCTACAGGGGTTTACAGAGGTCTACAGGGGTCTACAGGGGTTGACATAGCTACACTCACCACATACACCTCACGATCAAAACGAGGTGGTCAGGACTTATTTCTAGTAGAGATAGTTGACCACACAGACCTCACGATCTAAACAGGGTGGTAACGACTTATTAACTATAGATAATCTAATTTATTAATCTCACTCCCAGCACCAAACACCTCCCAATGAAATAAATGAAAGCATAATTATGATCCACCTGGGATTCAAACCTGGGTCACCACATACATATTATGGACAGTCTAACCATTACACCATAAAGACAGTTAAAGGGTTAAGGGGAGGTATTTAGTTTGTTCCCTACTTTTTCATCAAGCTTAAAATTACACCCCCTTGAGCTCCTTTCAAGATAAATTTGTACATTTTTCGGTAGAAAAATGTCCCGGCTGAAAGCCGGTTCCTCTTATATTACAGGCTCGCTATCGCTCGCCAGGATAAAATCGGCACCTAAATGGCACGAAAGGTCTTAAAATTGACATAAATGGTTCGAAAGTTCTTAAAATCGTCAAAATAAAGGGGCGAACGTCTTAAAATTAGAAAAGCAATGGGGCTAAACATGAGGGAGAAAGGAGTCAAGAAAAAAAAATCCCTCAAGTGGAAATCTCCCCTTAAGTTAAAGGTTATAACATTATTACGATTATACAGTACAGGTATATCCTATCATCGATTACTGGATATCAATCTAATATAGCAGAGAGAGAGAGAGAGAGAGCGAGAGAGAGAGAGGAGAGGAGAGGAGAGGAGAGAGAGAGAGAGAGTAGAAAGGAGTACAAAGGAAATCAAGCAACAACAGATCACTGGACAAGATTGTTGTGGGGTTTCGTTAAAAAAACCTGGGTGTGTAAGTAAAATACTGTCTCCATATGGAGCAGGTACTTCATGTGACAAACCAGTGAGTAAAATAGAAATAATTAGTCAAGATAGTGCGGATATAGTGATGTGTAATAGTAGTATCGATAACACTACACATGTAACTGATAGTAAAGATGAGATTACTGATAGAGTAGAATTTCCGTCTAGAGCTAGTAGTTCAACAGGAAATAATAAGTTAGCTAAACACAATAGAAAATTAGTTGCAAATAAAAGTAATAGGTTGAGGGTATATTATACAAATTGTAGGAGTTTATGTAACAAAATGAACGAACTTAGAGCACTCGTTAGCACAGAAAATATAGACATAATAGCGCTAACTGAAACGTGGATTAATACAGAATCTAGGCATTTTTTAGCAGAATTTGATATTCCAGGATATAGTTTGTTTAAATATGACCGAACAAGTAGGAGGGGCGGGGGTATAGCAGTGTTTGTCAGGAGTACATTAAAAAGCTGTATTAAATCAGGTATTAGACCAAATAATGATAATGAAAGTGTTTGGGTAGAGGTTAACGAAGGTAGTGAGACCATAGTTATTGGAGTTATATATAGATCGCCTAATATGAGTAGAAATGGCGGAACATCGTTATGGGAGGAAATTAAAATAGCATCAAGGTTTAGCAATGTGTGCATTATGGGGGATTTTAATTTTCCGAACATTGATTGGCAGCACCAAATAGGCGACTCCGATTCAGTAGAGTTTATTGAGGTAGTACAAGATAGTTTTTTATTTCAATTCATAGATACGCCGACTAGAGGTATTAATATTCTTGATTTAGTTTTCAGTAACAATGAATATATGATAAATAATGTAGAGATTGGTGACCACCTAGGAAATAGCGATCATAAATCTATTTATTTTAATATACAATGGACAGGGAATGCTAAAGAGAATACGACACTTATCCCAGATTTCAGAAAAGCCGATTATGGTGGGCTAAGAAGAGACTTAAGGGTGGACCCTATTGTTAAGCAATTAAGTCAGGATATGCCAGAGTTAAACTTGCCACCTACATATAACCAGTTTATTGCTTCACTCCACAATGCTCAAAATAAATATATCCCTAAAAGAAAATTTAGATCGCCGCAGAACCAACCAAAATGGATGACTAATAAGCTAATAGATCTTATAGGAAAAAAGAAAGGAATATATCGAAAAATAAAGAAAGGCGAAAATCATCTACATATATACTATCAGACTCTATCAAGACAGGTCAAAAAGGAAATCAGGAAAGCAAAAAGAAATTATGAAATAAGGATAGCCAGTGACTCAAAAATAACCCTAAAGCTTTTTACCAACTATATAAATCTTAAGTTAGAGATGTAATAGGCCCCCTAAAAACTTCAATAGGAGAAATAACAGAAAATGATTTAAAAATGTGCAGTACATTAAATAGTCAGTTTCTTTCCGTTTTCACTAATGAAAATTTGGCACAGATTCCAGAAGTCAATATGGTATATAGTGATAGTATAGAAAATATGTTAAGTACAATTAGTATAAGTAGAAATGATGTGCTTAAGGAAATTGACAGACTGAAACCTCAAAAATCGCCTGGTCCTGACGAGGTATATGCTAGAGTATTAAAAGAATGCAGAGATGAGTTAAGTAGCCCATTAGCATTTTTATTTAACAAGTCTTTAGAAACAGGTTTAGTTCCAGAAGCTTGGAAGCTTGCAAATGTAGTTCCGATCTTCAAAAAGGTGATAAATCGATAGCATCCAATTACCGTCCCATTAGTCTCACATCAATCATAGGAAAGTTGCTAGAGTCTATTATTGCTAGGAAAATTAGAAGCCACTTAGACAAATTTAACTTAATAAATTCTTCTCAGCATGGATTCACTCAGGGACGTTCTTGCCTTACTAATTTGCTTAGCTTTTTCTCAGAGGTATATGAAGCAGTAGATAGTGACAAGTCATATGATATTATTTATTTAGATTTCAGTAAAGCTTTCGACAGAGTCCCTCATGAGAGATTGATGAGAAAGGTTGAGGCACATGGAATAGGAGGATCGTTGTTGGGATGGATTAGGTCATGGCTAATTGGTAGGAAACAGAGAGTCAGCATAAATGGTACCAAGTCAGAGTGGGGAGCAGTCAAAAGTGGTGTCGCCCAGGGATCGGTATTAGGTCCCCTGTTGTTTCTTATATACATAAATGACCTAGATTTAGGTATATTAGTAGGATAAGTAAATTCGCAGACGATACTAAAATGGGGAGATCAATTGATTCAGATAGAGATATAGAGTGCCTCCAAAGGGATCTAGATACCTTACACGAATGGTCAGTAAATTGGCAGATGAAGTTTAACATTGACAAATGCAAGGTATTAAAGATAGGGAAGATGCATACAAATGTTAAATATAAACTAGCTAATTTAGAATTAGAAAATTCAGACTGTGAGAAAGATCTAGGTGTGTTTGTTAGCAATGATTTGAAGCCTAGAAAACAGTGTATAAGCGTTCGTAATAAGGCAAACAGGATTCTCGGGTTCATCTCTAGGAGTGTGAGTAACAGAACTGCTGATGTTATCTTAAAACTTTACTTGTCATTAGTGAGACCCCATATGGATTATGCTGTCCAATTTTGGTGTCCTTATTACAGAATGGACATAGATTCATTGGAGAGAGTACAGCGTAGAATGACAAAAATGATCCATAATATTAGAAATCTTTCGTATGAAGAAAGGTTGAAGAAATTAGGTTTACATTCGTTAGAGAGACGCAGAGTTAGAGGGGATATGATAGAGGTGTTCAAGTGGGTTAGTGGGATTAACAAAGGGGACATGACAAATGTACTAAAGCTCAGTGATAGCGAAAGAACTCGTACCAATGGTTTCAAATTAGATAAATTTCGTTTCAGAAAAGATATAGGCAAATATTGGTTTGGTAACAGAGTTGTAGATGGGTGGAATGGACTACCAAGTACTATAGTGGGATTAAAAACGATAGGGAGCTTTAAGATAAAATTGGATAAGCATATGGACGAGAAGGGTTGGGTGTGAAGGGGGATCAGCAGGGTTGGGCCAATCAGCGCTGTGCAGACCACCGTAATCCTGCGTTAATCGCTAACCGTTTTGGTAAGATGATCCTCAGGGTATTAGAGTGTTGAGCCTATAATTGGGCTTTGTAATTGGGGTTGTGTGGGACAGGGATCTGCCTTGCTTAGGCCAATCGGCTTTCTGCAGACTCCCATTTTCTTATGTTCTTATGTTAACAGGTCTAGTGACCCTTCTAGGCTGCTTGTCCTCCAAAACACTGAGGATCAAGTGTCCAAACAGTGGTTTAGAGTGGGTAAGGGAACATTGGAAAGGGAATTACTGCCCTGGAACTAATGTCCGTGGCAGGATTAGAGAGAGAGAGAGAGAGAGAGAGAGAGAGAGAGAGAGAGAGAGAGAGAGAAGAGGAGGCTGAGAGGGGAGAGGAGGAAGGTAGAGAAAAGGCATGTGAGTGTCTGCATGTGTGTGTGTATGTGTGAGTGTCTGCATGTGTGTGTGTGTGTGTGTGTGTGTGTGTCTGTCTGTACGTTTATTGGAAAAGAAAGGGAATGTTTGTGTGAATGAAAGGAGGAAAGATAGAAGAAGCAAAATAGTGAAACTGCAGGAAGTGAGAAATTTATTAAAACAATGAATTATATTATATATATATACTGTATAATCGTATATATCTCTCTCTCTCTCTCTCTCTGAGTTGTATCCATTCGGCCCTATTCAGCCTACTGTTTTAAGACGTTTATCCCCATCCAGGTGTCGATTTTTTCCTGACGAGCGATAGCGAGCTATATTGTATGGAGAAATCCGGCTTCGCCGGAGACTTTTTCTATTGAAAAATATACAAATTTAGCTTGCTGTCAAAACATTTTTAAAAGTATGCTGGCTCGCTACCGCTCGCCAGGACAAAATTGACACCTGGATGGAGATAAACGTCTTAAAACAGTTGGCTAAATGGGGCGAAATGGATACAACCCAGAGAGACAAAAACCCAAAAAAGCGAGGTGGGCCGTCTTATAGAAAGAGACAACAAGTCTCTAGCTTCCGGTATAGCAATTTTACGGTCACGGTGGCCGAGCGCGCTTAGTACTCTGTATTGGGAGCACTAGCTCTGGTGTCGGGGGTTCGATCCCACGCGCCGGCAGGGGAAGTTCTCTCAAAAACTTTCCCTGGCCGTGAAGGCAAGATCTGGGCGGATCGTCTCGGGGGACCCACAAAGTCTCCTGCCCACGTCCTACTCCCTCGGGAGTATGTAGGCGCTCTCGTTAGCTGCCCGGATCAGTCTGTTGATCCATTAGGATAAGATCTAGGTTAAGTCTGTGTATTTTCAGCCCCATTGGCTGCCGGCTTGAAATAAACCGATTATTATTATTATTATTATTATTATTATTATTATTATTATTATTATTATTTTATCTATAGATTATAGCTTACTGTTAAGGGGAGGTATCCACTTGAGAGATTTTTTTTCTTGACGCCTTTCTCCCTCATGTTTAGCCCCATTGCTTTTCTAATTTTAAGACGTTCGCCCCATTATTTTGACGATTTTAAGAACTTTCGACCCATTTCTGTCAATTTTAAGACCTTTCGTGCCATGTAGGTGTCGATTTTATCCTGGCGAGCGATAGCGAGCCTGTAATATAAGAGGAACCGGCTTTCAGCCGGGAAATTTTCTACCGAAAAATGTACAAATTTTTCTTGAAAGGTGGTCTAGGGGGAGTAATTTTAAGCTTGATAGAGGTCTGGGGAATCAACTAAAAACCTCCCCTTAAACTCCATTTTCTGTACCGATACGTCTTTTTAGTGTTATTCTTGCTATATTTAGACGAGCTTTTGTAGTTGAAGAAGGATCTGTGGTGGTACAATGGGTTAAGGGAAAATTTCGAAATTTGCTGACGATACAAAAATTACTAATAAAGTAACCTCAACAGTACATTGGCAAAAACTACAAGGTGACCTAGACACTTTAGTAAACTGGGCAGAAAAATGGCAAATGAAATTCAACATAGAAAAATGCAAAGTATTACACATCGGTAGTAACAACGCTAAAAAAGATTACTCAATGAACAACATTCAACTATCAAATACAAATAATCAAAAGGATCTGGGAGTTATAATATCAAGTGACCTGAAGCCGAGTAAACAGTGTACAGAGGTAATAAAAACTGCTAATAAATTGGTGGGTTTCATCGGCAGAACATTCAAATTCAAATCAGAAAAAATCATACTTACTCAATTCAACTCATTGGTGCGTCCCAATCTCGAATACTGCGTGTAATTCTGGTCACCGTACTACCGAAAGGACATAAATAAACTTGAAAAGGTGCAACGCAGAGTCACTAAAATGATACCTAGATTGCGTAATAAACCGTACGAAGAGCGCTTAAAAGAACTAAATTTGTTTAGCTTAACAAAGTGCAGAATGAGATAATAGAGGTGTTCAAAATCTTCAAGGGATTCAGCAACCTAAATGTAAGCGAATTATTTACGATCAATCAAGCAAACACGAGAAACAATGGTTATAAGATTATAGGCAAGCGTTTTCATTCTCACGAGGCGAAGCATTTCTTCTTCAATCGCATTGTGAATAATTGGAACAGACTACCCTCGAACATTGTAAACTGTAATACTGTCGAAACATTTAAGAACCATCTGGATAAACACATGGCAAATAACCCCCGATTAACACAGTTTCTTTCAGAATAACGCGCAACGAAATGTCAACGCATACCGCAATGTATATTGATTTTCATACATCTGTTTCCCTTTCAGAATTGTAGTAAATAGAGTTAGCTTAGATTACAAATCAACTTCTTTTTTCTCCCTGTCCTGTCCGAATTTCCGTGTCAGTTTTTCAATACTACATGGTATTTCTCCTATCTGTTTCCATGCCAGCATTAGCTGGAGGGAGTGGTGGGTGGGGAGGAGCCTTCTTCTTTGCTATCCTTTTCTCTACCTCGTAGTCAGTAGATTAGTAGTTTTAGATATCCAAACTGCCCCGTAAGGACCAATAGGTCTGTTGCAGTTTGTTCTCCTTTGTATTCCTTTGTATAGTTCCAAGCTTCTTAATTGCTGGTTACCCTTTTTAAGGGGAGGTATTTAGTTTGTTCCCTACGTTTTCATCAAGCTTAAAATTACACCCCCTAGACCCCCTTTCAAGATAAATTTGTACATTTTTCGGTAGAAAAATGTCCCGGCCGGAGGCCGGTTGCTCTTAAATTACAGGCTCGCTATCGCTCGCCAGGATAAAATCGACACCTTAACGTCACGAAAGGTCTTAACATTGACAGAAATGGGGAAAAATGTCTTAAAATATCCAAAGTACTAGGGCGAAGGTCTTAAAATCTCAAAAGCAATGGGGCTAAACATGAGGGAGAAAGGGGTCCAGAAAAAACTCCCTCAAGTGGAAATCTCCCCTTAAGCTTAATAAATTCGGTTAATTGTTGCCAGAATATAATTAAAAGGATGTCGCCGGTACAGATGGGGTTAACTCCATTTTCTATTTTCCACAACGAAAGCAATTCAATGGTACACCAGCCAGCTCGTTGCAACTCCCTGACAATACTGAACTGTGCGAGAGAGAGTTAATGTGAGGAAATAGGTCAAACTAGTGTTATCAAAAGCTCTATTTCCGTCGCTTAAGAGGGGGGGGGGGGGGGGGCGGGTGACCTGCTTATTTAATCTCCTTTTCTCTCTTTCTCTGGCTTGTATCCATTCGGCCCCATTCAGCCTACTTTTTTAAGACTTATCCCCATCCAGGTGTCGATACTGGCGAACGATAGCGAGCCAGCATTGTATGGTGAAAACCGACCTCGCCGGAGACATTTTTCTGCCGAAAAATGTACAAATTTAGCCTGCTGTCAATTTTGTTTTAGAAAATATGCTGGCGAGCGGTATCAACACCTGGATGGGGATAAACGTCTTAAAACAGTAGGCTGAATGGGGCTGAATGGATACAACCCAGAGAGAGAGAGAGAGGGAGAGATATAAAAACAAAACAAGGTGGGCCCCCTTAAACAGTGACAGGTTTTTGCTTTAGGGAGAGGGAGAGGGAGAACGTAAGAACATAAGAAAACGGGAGTCTGCAGAAAACCGATTGGCCCACCATGGTAGATCCCTTTCACACCCAACCCATCTCGTCCATATGGCTTATCTAATTTGATCTTGAAGCTCTCTATCGTTCTTGATCCCACTATAGCACTCGGTAGCTTATTCCACCCATCTACAACTCTGTTACCAAACCAATATTTGCCTATAATTATCTCTTCTGAAACGTAATGTATCTATTTTGAAACCATTTGTTCGAGTTCTTTCGCTATCAATGAGCTTCAGTACATCTTTCATATCCCCTTTATTAATCCCAGTAAGAACAGCCAGAGAATTATAAAGAGCAAGAGAGAGAGAGAGAGAGAGAGAGAGAGAGAGAGAGAGAGAGAGAGAGAGAGAGAGAGAAGCTGTGATCGACCGTTACTTAAGCTGACCTTGACCGTCCGTCCCCCCCCCCCCCCTCTCTCTCTCTCTCTCTCTCTCTCTCTCTCTCTCTCTCTCTCTCTCTCTCTCTCTCTCTCTCTCTCTCTCTCTCTCTCTCTCTCTCTCTCTCTCTCTCTCTCTCTCTCTCGCTCTCTCTCTCTCTCTCTCTCTCTCTCTCTCTCTCTCTCTCTTTATAATTCTCTAAACACATGTACATTCTAGTGGTGCCTTACAGGCCACCCTGGGTCAGCGAACCTACGCTCCCTAACCATACTGCTGTATTGTCCTCAATATTCTCGGCTAATGGCTTGATGTACAAGTACCTCCGGATATGCGGCACATCCCTCCCGGAGGACTACTTGCACCTTCCCTCCGAATATTATTTTATGGAAATAAAATAATATGAATCTGAATCTGAATCTGTATGGCTGTATGTTTTGGGTGCTGGGGTCTGGTGACTGGGTCACGACGGTTAGGGTCCCTCTAGGATGTTTAAGGAGGGATTAACACGGTCGGGGCTCAGTTGGGGGTCTTGTGGGACAGCATGCGTGTTTAAAAAACAAAACACAATCTGATCAAGGTCTATAACGGGGACTCATGTATTTTAGATATGTCTTTATTATAATACTGTCTATACTAAACTTAGGTAGTGTTAAAATTAATCTTCAATATCAATGTATTACTCATCTAACTATATATGTAATGACATAGTTTAAGCCAGAAATAGGGTGAAGATTGCGTATGCACCTTCGCCCTTTTGAGATAATGTAACTATGATACTTGTGTAACATTTGTACTTTTCTCAATAAAACAATCAAATCAAATCAAATCAAATCTCTCTCTCTCTCTCTCTCTCTCTCTCTCTCTCTCTCTCTCTCTCTCTCTCTCTCTCTCTCTCTCTCTCTCTCTCTCTCTCTCTCTCTCGTGTGCTTATGTGTGTCTATGTGTGTACTGCTTCTATGTGTTTTGTGTGTGTGTGTGTGTGTGTGTGTGTGTGTGTGTGTGTGTGTGTGTGTTGCTTCTGTGTTTTTGCTCCTGTGTATGTGTGTGTGTTTGTGTGCTGTTTTTGCGTGTGAATTTATGTGTGTGCCAGTATGTGATGATGTGTGTGTGTGTGTGTGTGTGTGTGTGCATACTGCTTCTATGTGCGGGTTTTATGTGTGTGTTATAATTGTGATAGTTAAGTGTTTGGTATTGTGCACGTGTGTGGTGTAAGTGTGTGTTTGTATGTGCTTTTTCTGGTGTGTGTGTGTGTGTGTATATTTGCCCTGTGGTACCAGCTACTCCTGTGTGTGTGTGTGTATGTATGTATGTGTGAGTGTGTGTGCGTTATAGATGCGTAGTAAACACGAGTATATTTCTGTGTGTACAGAACTGAACCCTCTATATAAGGGGAGGCTGAAGCTTTGACCCCGAAGTCAGCCTGTATAAGAGATAGTGTTTTTCTTCAAGTATACCATCTTATTACCAATGGAAATACTAAGACTCGCTGAACAAAAAATCAGCTCTCTATGTGCGCGTGCGAGCGCAGAATTTCATTGAAATATTTGTAAAATCATCTCACTCAAAATTGTTCAAATTTCCTGCAATTTTTGCATGGCGTATTCTACCTGCATCCCCTACAAGAAAATGCATTAGTTTTACCATATTGCATAATAGAAGGGGCTGAAAAAACTATATAATATATATATATGTTTTTTTTAGCCAACATTTCAACCTAAACAATGTCGAATCTTGAAAAATATGTAAGATAATGCCATTATCTCTACATTTTCCAGTTGCTATATAGTCCTAAATGTAGTGTGTAGAAGGGGAATGAATTTGAGCAATAAACACAAAAGTAGATGATCTCGTAAGTGCCAAAATAGGATCTCTGGCAAGCTAAAATCAAACATTTTCACACACGAAAGTAAAATTTTGGAGAGATAGAATAGTTAGTCCTCCTTAGAAAACGTTTTCTACCATAGCGCGCACATAGAAGATCGAGATTGATGACCAACTAAACAACATTTTCATCAAGGGAAAACATTATAGAATTATTTTAGATTTTTTTTAACCAAAATCCATGATTTTGGGGCCCCCCCAAGGGGGCCCTAGGGATGTCATATGGGGGTTTATGCCCTCATATGATCATTTCTATTGCTTACAGCAGCCCTTTAGACTACAGACACAAAAAAAAAATTGGGTGGCTGAAATATTTTTTTTTAGTTTTTCGGGGGTCGAGGTCGAACCCCCGGCCCACGGGGTTATGGATGCGATATTTTTTTTGTTCCTTCCTATGCCATTCTCCTATGTTGAAAGAAGCATTATAGAACAAGAACACAAAAATTAGACATTTTGATATCTGGGCTCAGCGAAGGTTCAGCCTCCCCTTATTAATGTACCTCTGTGTGTATGTTGTAGTTAATGTGTGTATGGGTGCTACTTTTGTTTGTTGATTCATTATCATAGTGCATATAATTTGTATGTTTCTTTCTATGTGGATGAGGGAGACAAAAGGCAGAACTGCCTCTAATGAGTGCCTCCCCCAGTTGAAAGAGTAACAGTGCCAAAATCAAGGAGTGTTCGAACTAAAATGCCTGGACACGCGGAGTTTGAAGCAATTTAAGTCATAGGATGAGGGGGAAATAAATTCAGGGAGAGAGTTCCAGAGCTCAGCTGTTGAATAGAAGAAGGATTGGGAATATCGTTTCACTCTTGGATTGGAGAGTTGCACAGAGTAGGGATGGGATTGTGTTGCAAGACGGGTGCTACGTACTCTACGTAGAGGACGTGGTATACACTGAGAGAGCTCTGAGGAACATTGATAATTGTAATAGTGGTAGAATAGCGAGAGAGATGCAACACTGCAGCGAAGAGAGAGAGATTGCAAAAAGTCAGTGAAAGGACGTGAGTTAATGAGACAAAAGCCTTTCTTTTCTACTTTGCCGAGAAGTGCTGTGTGAGCGTATCCTCCCCACACATGCGAACAATACTCAATTCATGGACTCACTGTGCCCCTGTACAGAGCAAGAAGGTGTGCAGGGGTAAAGAACCTCCGGAGACGGTTGAGCACACCCAGCTCCTGGGAAGCTGTTTTAGCAAGGGTGGTAATATGGTCTTTCCAAGTGTATGTATGTATGTGTTTTTGTAAATATGTGTGTGTTTGTATGTGGGTGTGTTTGTATGTGTGTGTGTGTGTATGCGCGTGTGTTTGTGTGTGTGTGTATGTGTTTGTGTGGGTATGTGTGCTAATTTGCGAGTTACATTCACATCACGTAATGTGTATTAATGTGTGTGTGTGTGTGTATGTGTGTCTGTGTGTGTACATGCATATATGGATGTGTGTTGTGTGTGTGTTAATTTGTGGGTTGAATTTCCATCACACGTAATGTGTATTTATGTGTGTGTGTGTACATGAATATATGGATGGATGTGTGTAATTCACTTGCTTGTTCGTCAAGGGGAATCCACGCAATGCGAGCTAAGCTCATTATTATCGCGCCTCCTTAACTGGGAATGTATTGCGTGAAATGCATGTTAAGTGTTTATGTATCGTTGGAATGGCTGTGGATGTGTGTGTAGTCTGTATTTTTAGCCAATTGGCGACATCTGGAAACGAAGGCTTAGGGTTAATCTGTACGGTACCATTCTCACTACGGTACTAGTCTCACCCGAAGGCTTAGGTTGACCAGTAGCTTAGGTTGACCAGTACGATACCCATCTCACCTTGTAACCGATCACCAACCCTAGATGGGACGTCACAACTTCGTCCACTTATACCAGGTTCCTATTTATAATGCTAGGTGAACAGAGGCTACACCGTTAGGAGACTTGCCCAAATGTTCGAGACCCGGGACCTTCTGGTTGTGAGCCAGACGCGCTATCAGTTACGCCACGGGGAGGTGTGTATGTTACTCAGTTACTTGTTCGGCAAGGGGAATCCACACAATGCGAGCTAAGCTCATTATTATCGCGCCTCCTTAACTGGGAATGTATTGCGTGAAATGCATGTTAAGTGTTTTATGTACTGTTGGAATGGCTGTGGATGTGTGTGTAGTCTGTATTTAGCCAATTGGCGACATCGGAAACGAAGGCTTAGGGTGGATCTGTATGGTACCATTCTCACTATAGACGGTACCGTCTCGCCCGAAGGCTTAGGTAGCCATCAGCTTAGGTGAACCATATGATACCCATCTCGCCTTGTACCATTTGTGTGTGTGTGTGTGTGTGTGTGTGGTCAGGTCCTGGATATTAGTGTGTGCGTGTGTGCAAGTTGTCACCTACTTGCAATATATACATTCCAACACACACACACACACACACACACACACACACACACACACACACACACACACACACACACACCACACCACACGTGACTACCCCCTTCTCTCTCTCTCTCTCTCTCTCTCTCTCTCTCTCTCTCTCTCTCTCTCTCTCACAGGCTTATATATTGGTTCATATTCCGCTAAAAGATTGTGTCCGTTTAGGAGTGTGGCCGTTTAGGATTGTGGCCGTTTAGGAGTGTGGCCGTTTCAGAGTGAGACCGTTACGGAGTGTAGCCGTTATGGATTGTGGCCGTTTCGGATTGTGACCTATTTTGGAGTGTGGCCGTTTCAGAGTGTGGCCGTTTCGGAGTGTGGCCTTTTTGACACACTTGATCCTTTACGCCGCCTCACAGACTTTCATCCGTCCTGGGGAGAATAATATGATCGGAGAGTTGGGGCTTGGTGTTGTGTGGTGGACGCAGAGTTGGGGCTTGGTGTTGTGTGGTGGACGCAGAGTTGGGGTCAAATGGGCCACGCAACTAAATTGTCACAGCCAGAAAAGCCACAGGCAAAACAGCCAATTAACCTAACATGGCCACAGTCTTCAATGGAAATAATTCCTTCTTAGCCTCCCCTCTCTCAACCAACCTGTTCCCCTCCCTCCCCCCTCCTGTCTTAACCAACCTGTGCCCCTCCTTCCCCCATTCTCTACCTGTTCCTCTCCTTCCCCTACCTCCCCCCTCCTGTCTTAACCTACCTGTTCCCCTCCCATATCGCCCTACCCTCTCCCTCACCCCTCACTCATTTATCTACCCACCCCTCTCCCCCACCCCCCTCCCTTCCTCCCATTTTGCCTCTTGTCTCAATCTAGCTGTTCCCCTCCCCTCCCCCCCCCCCTCACCCCTTTCCAATTGCCCCCCTTTCCTAACTATTCCCCTCCCTCTCACCCCCTCCCCAATTATCTCCCTACCCTTCTGCTCTCCCCTCCTCCTTTTAATCGGTTACACCCCTCTTCCCCTCCCACATAATTCTCCCCCTTCCCCCTACCCTCGTAGCCCTGTCCTCTTCCCCTCCCCTTCCTTTCCCTTGTACCAACCATGTCTGTCCCCTTCCCTCCCCTCCCACTTAAGGGGAGGTTTTTAGTTTGTTTCCTACTCCTCCAGCAATCTTAAAATGTCACCCCCTTGACCCCCTTTCAAGATAAATTTGTACATTTTTCGGTAGAAAAATGTCCCGGCCGAAGGCCGATTACTCTTAAATTACAGGCTCGCTCTCGGTCGCCAGGATAAAATCGACACCTAAATGGCACGAAAGGTCTTAAAATTGATAGAATGGGTCGGAAATTCTTAAAAATCACCAAACTAATGGGGCAAACGTCTTAAAATCTCAAAAACAATGGGGCTAAACATGAGGGAGAAAGGAGTCAAGAAAAAAATCCCTCAAGTCGACATCTCCCCTTAAACCCAACCCCCCTCCCCCATCCCTATTTCTCCTAACCCTTCTTCCTGTCTTTACCCTATTACTTCTTACACCTTCTCTTCGTCACTCCACCCCTCTCCTTTCATCCCCTCCCTCACCCCTCTCCTCCCCCTCCCCTCCTAATGCATCTTCCCCCCTCCCGCCCTCCCCTCCCCACCTACCGCCAGCCTACCTACCTACCTCCACCCCCTCCCTCCCTCCCTCTCTGTAACCTTGACCTTGACCAGAGAATCAGTGCCAACTTACGTATCCCCCCTCCTTCCCTCCCCTCCCCTCCCCCTTCTCTCTCTCTCTCTCTCTCTCTTATGAGATCTTAAGACGTTCGTCCCATTAGTTTGGTGATTTTAAGACCTTTTACCCTATTTCTTTGTCAATTTTAAGACCTTTTGTGCCATTTAGATGCTGTTTTTTTGGTCCTAACGAGCGACAGCGAGTCTGCAATTTACGAGGAACCGGCCATCGTCTGGTGCATTTTCCTACCGAACAATGCACAAATTTATCTCTTCGTATTTATTCATTTATTGCCTTTTATCCATTGTTTTTCATTTCTATTGCCTTTCTTATTCCATCTTTATCCTTTCTTCTTCTCTTCCAGTCTTGCTTATTCCACTGTCTTTATTATCATCCTTGCTTAATTAAACTTTATCCCACTCTTTATTATCATCCTTGCTTACTTAAACTTTATTCCACTCTTTATTATCATCCTTGCTTACTTAAACTTTATCCCACTCTTTATTATCATCCTTACTTAATTAAACTTTATTTCACTATTATCATCCTTGCTTAATTAAACTTTATTCCACTTTCTTTATTATCATCCTTGCTTAATTAAAATTGATTCCACTATTATCATCCTTGCTTATTTAACTTTATTCCACTCTCTTTATTATCATCCTTACTTAATTAACTTTATTCACCTCATCTTTCATTTTATCCAATATTCTCAAGTTCTTCTTTCCTTCTTATTATTTTCCTTATCCCATCTTTCTCTTCTTTCTTTTGTTTACCTCCGTTCTTGCTTATTCCACTTATCTCATATCCTTCTTTATCAAGCTTCTCTCTTTCCTCTGTCCTTCGCATTTTGTTCATTTCTCACGTTATCCAGTATTCTGTCTCTTCTTTCTTGCTATTTCACCTCCCTTCTTTCTTTCTTTCTGTCTTCTTCTTTCTCTAGATGCTTTACTTGTCTTACCCCCCCCCCCCCCTCCCTCCCCTCCCTTTCATTCTCTCCCTATCACTCATACAGAAACGTCACGTGGAAGGGGGGACGCGTGACCTCACTTTACACTCTCTCTCTCTCTCTCTCTCTCTCTCTCTCTCTCTCTCTCTCTCTTTCAACAATGTCACAAAGAGGCCTACTGCAAAAGCCTATTGCATGGCTGTACACAACGTTAGTTAATAATAATAATAACAAAAATAATAATAATAATAATAATAATAATAATAATAATAACAAAAATAATAATAATAATAATAATAATAATAATAATAATAATAATAATAATAATAAATATACCCATACATGAGTACATTAATAAAAATCTATATATTGTCAAATGTTAACCAGAAAACATAATTATTAGTTGCCGGAACTCTAAGATCGACTTAAGGGGAGGATTTTGGCTTTCCTGACCACCACTTCTCCCTCATATTCAGCCCCATTGGTTTTAATAATTTTAAGACGTTCGCCCCATTAGTTTGGCAATTTTAAGACCTTTCGCCCCATTGCTTTGTCAATTTCAAGACCTTTCATGCAATTTAGGTGTCGATTGTTTCCTGGCAAGCGATTGCAAGCCTGCACTATAGGAGAAATCAAGCTTTTTCCACCGAAAAATACACAAATTTATCTCGAAGAGGAGTCTTCTTGTATTGAAGCTTGGTGGGATTTTAGGGAAGACACTAAACATTAATAATATACTTAATAATAAATAACATGAACAATAATTAATAAAATGAAAAATAATTAATAAAATGAAAACAAAATGAAAAATAATTAATAAAATTAAAAATAATTAATAAAATGAAAAAAAGGAAAAATAATTAATAAAATTAAAAATAATTAATAAAATTAAAAATAATTAATAAAATTAAAAATAATTAATAAAATTACAAATAATTAATAAAATGAAAAATAATTAATAAAATAACATAAATAATAAATACAATGAAAAATAAATAATCAATCAAATGAAAAATAATGAATAAAATATGATAATAAAATAACCGGTAATACCGGTATATAAAAAAGTTATTAAATACAATTTTCCTCTCGATATTTTGTTTTCTTGTTTGTCCCATAAACTTAGGAAATAAAAAGCATCCCCATACCCTCTTCACTATCGCTCGCCCAGAGATAATTAATTAACAACGCCAAGTTGTTCATTCTCCATCTATCTACCCGTAAGGAACTCCCAGCATCCCTTATTCTTCAACAATACAAAAATCAATCTTTCATCTTCTCTCAATATTCTTGGTGTCTCCTTTTCTTCTGCTCTCAGTTGGAAGGACCATATTACTAGTCTTGCTAAGGCAGCCTCCCAGAAGCTGGGTGTGCTCAACCGCCTTAGGGGGTTCTTTTCCCCTGCACAGCTTCTTTGTCTGTACAGGGGCATAGTGCGTCCTTGTATTGAGTATTGTTCACATGTGTGGGGAGGTTCCTCTCACACCGCTCTCCTAGACAAAGTTGAAAGGAAGGCCTTTCGTATCATTAACTCCCGTCCACTCACCAACTCTCTGTAATCTCTCTCTCTCCGCCGCAATGTTGCATCTCTCTCGCTATTCTATCACTACTATAATAATCAGTGTTCCTCAGAGGTTTCCCAGTGTATACCACCTCCTTTACGTAGGGCAAGTGGTACCCGTCTTGCAACTCAATCCCACCCCTACTCTGTGCAACTCTCCAACCCAAGAGTGAAACGTTACTCTCAAACTTTCTTCTACTCAACAGGTGAGCTCTGGAACTCTCTCCCTGGATCAGTCTTTCCCTCTTCCTATGACTTAAATTGCTTCAAACTCAGTGTGTCCAGGCATTTTGGCTCGAACGTCCCTTGATTTTGGCCCTGTCACTCTTTCAACTATGGGGGAGGCACTCGCTATAGGCAGTTCTGCCTTTTGCCTCCCTGAATCACATAGAAAAAAAAAAAAAAAAAAGTAATGATGTGGGAGGTAGTAAAATGGCCAAATTAATGGGGCGAAACAAGGGTGGAGCGAAAAGCCCACTCTCCAAGTTGACAGTGTTTAATAAGGTCAGTCACCGTAGATGGGCCGGTTCCTTCTAAATTGTAGGCTTGCTATCGCTCGCCAGGCAACAATCGACCCGTAAATGGCACGAAAGGTATTAAAACGAAAACAAATGCAACCAAAGGCCATAAAATCGTTTAACTAATGAAGCAATTGTCTGAAATTCTCGAAACTATTGGGGCTAAGCATGAGGGAGAAGGGGGTCCAGAAAAAATATAACTCTCCTTAACCCTCTCACCACGGAAGGGCTCTTGAACGCCCATAAAAAAGCATATAACAGGTACCCGGATGGTATCTTGAACGCCCAGTGGTTGAAAGCCTGTGAGCTTCGTGTGCGAGGCGTCGGTCCGACGCATGTAAACAACAGCCGGCTGGACCGTCGCCCCGCATCTCCGGCCACAAGAAGGAGAGCGTCGCTTGTTCGTGTGTGCCTGTATGTTGTTGTTAAGTATCGAAAAGTGGTGTAAAGTGGCTGTTTTGGCCATAAAGTTATCTCCAATGAAATTATCATCACAGCTCAACCAGTTGACTTAGAGAGCTCTACTTAATGCCATTCTACAGGTAAATAACACAGCTACGCTTGGGGATGCGCGGGGGGGGGAATGCGGGACAGCAGTCTGGATTAAACAATTATACGGTAGCCTAGCCTAGACGTTTTTCGGCCAAAACACCCGGGTTTCGAGGAATATATATATAATACATAGCCGGGGCTGGAGGGTTAAGTTGGGTAAAATCGTTTGGTGTTAGAATGCACCTGACACGGTAACATCACTTATTTGGTACAAGTTAATATTGTATTTACTGAGAGTGAGTGAGTGTGTGTGTGTGTGAGAGAGAGAGAGAGAGAGTGTATATGTGTGTGTGTGTGTGTGTGTGTGTGTGTGTGTGCATGCATGATTGAGAGACATAGAGTGCGTGTGTGTGTGATTGAGTGAAAGAGATAGAGAGTGTGTGTGTGTGTGTGAAAGAGAAAATGTGTATATGTGAGATGGTATACTTGTGTGTGACAATATGTGTATGTATGTGTAAAGAGAGAGAGAGAGAGAGCAAGTGGGAGAGGGGGGGGGGGGGGAGAAAGACGTCATTGGCTTAAAGGTCATGTTATACTTGGGTTTTCCTCTTATCTCTCTCTCTCTCTCTCTCTCTCTCTCTCTCTCTCTCTCTCTCTCTCTCTCTCTCTCTCTCTCTCTCTCTCTCTCTCTCTCTCATCTCCTTTTACTCTGTTCTACAACTTCCCATTTTCATTTCATTCATCTCGGTTTTACTCGTCAAATATTGCTGCTCCCATTCACCGTTTTCTTTCCTTCCTTTACGCCTATTCCTCTGCATTCTTCACCCTTCTCTTTCTCTCATTTCCCCGCCTCCCTCTTCCTTCCTCTTCTTCCTATCTCCTCTGTTCGCTGTATCTTGATTGCCTTTCTATATCTAGTTTTGTTTACGCTTCCCGTACGTGTCTCGCTTCCCATTTTCTGTTCTTTCTCCATGGCGTCCCCGTTTTCTGCCGCTTCCTCATACGTGTTCCCATTTTCTTCCTTTTGGACCTACCCTGTTATGCTCCATTAGTTGGGTGATTATAAGACGATTCACCCTATTCAGGTGTCGATCTGGGCGAGATATAGCGGGTTTGTACATTAGTAGAGGAAATAGGCCTTCAGCCAGGACATTTCTATCGAAAACAACATTTATACATTTAGGTTGAAGGGGGTTTAAGATGGGCATATTTAAGTTTGAAGCAAGTCTGGAAAGGCGTTTTTGTTAGCCTTGGGGACAAACTAAAATAAATTGCTCGAAAATCTCAAAAACAAGCCGAATCCCCAGGAATAATTCGACACAATATCCTACTAGCCCCCAAGACGTCGGGTCAGCTAGTGTTAATTGAGCCTTTACTGTTCCTTTGTACAGTCGGCCAAATAAGTCATGTCTCAGCTGTCATTACCTTTGGCTCGATCTGTGCTGTATTAATGTCTGTCAGATGTTGAATAGGGTGTGTAAAGGTAAGATCATGTTTGTATATATCACTCGAAACGATGACATAAAGTTTAGATAGTACCGATACCATTTTAATGATCAAAATATACTTGGTGCCGCGACATCACTTATTTGACCGACTGTGCTATATAATGGCGGTATTAGTGCACTAATTACGTCATCAAGCCCCCCTCTTGACGGGCCCCGAGAGGTGAACGGTCCAATATTATGCAACTATGGAAGTCAATGGCTCTCTCTCTCTCTCTCTCTCTCGCGCTATCTCTCTCTCTCGCGCTATCTCTCTCTCTCTCTCTCTCTCTCTCTATCTATCTATCTACTGTATATCTATCTATCTATTATATTTCTCTCTTTCTTTCTCTCTCTCTCTCTCTTCTCTCTCTCTCTCTCTCTCTCTCTCTCTCTCTCTCTCTCTCTATCTACTGTATATCTATCTATCTATTATATTTCTCTCTTTCTTTCTCTCTCTCTCTCTCTCTCTCTCTCTCTCTCTCTCTCTCTCTCTCTCTCTCTCTCTCTCTATCTACTGTATATCTATCTATCTATTATATTTCTCTCTTTCTCTCTCTCTCTCTCTCTCTCTCTCTCTCTCTCTCTCTCTCTCTCTCTCTCTCTCTCTCTCTCTCTCATGTTTCTTCTCCTCTTCTTCCTCCTCCTTCTCCTTCTATCTACCTTCTTCCTACCGAAAAATGTACAAATTTATATCGAAGGGGGGTCTTGTGGGTGTTTTTAAAAGTTTGATGGAGGTTTAGAAAGCAAACTAAACCCCTTCCTTAAACCATTGAGCCGAACCAGTAAATTATGCTGCACAACACCGTCTGGGCTCCCTTAAGGGTCACCGGCTTTTCTTAACTTTCTCTCCTTTTATCTCTTTCTCTGGCTTGTATCCATTCGGCCCCATTCAGCCAACTATTTTAAGACGTTTATCCCCATCCAGGTGTCGATATTTTCCTGACGAGCGATAGCGAGCCAGCATTGTATGGAGAAATCCGGCTTCGCCGGTGACATTTTTCTATCGAAAAATGTACATGTTTAGCTTGCTCTCAAAATAAAAAAAATATATATGGTGGCTCGCTACCGCTCACCAGGAAAATATTGACACCTGGATGGGGGTAAACGTCTTAAAACAGTAGGCTGAATGGGGCCGAATGGATGCAAGCCAGAGAAAGAGAACACAAAGCTGGTGACCCCTCCTTAATGTTACGGGTGTGCAGGTAACCGGACTTGTAGCTACCTGACCTGCGGACCTGGTGTTAAGGGGAGATTTCCACTTGAGGGACTTTTTTCTTGACCCCTTTCTCCCTCATGTCTAGCCCCATTGCTTTTGAGATTTTAAGACTTTTGCCCCATTAGTTTGGTGATTTTTAAGAATTTCCGCCCCATTCTGTCAATTTTAAGACCTTTCGTGCCATTTAGGTGTCGATTTTATCCTGGCGAGCGATAGCGTGCCTGTAATATAAGAGTAATCGGCCTTCGGCCGGGACATTTTTCTACCGAAAAATTTACAAATTTATCTTGAAAGGGGGTCAAGGGGTGAAATTTTAAGATTGCTGGAGGAGTAGGAAACAAACTAGAAACCTCCCCTTAATGCCTTTAGAGTTCAGGAGAGGTCACACGCGTAGAGGGAAAGGTCAGGGCTGTGTGTGTGTGTGTGTGTGTGTGTGTGTGATTGATTCTGTGTAATAGAGATGCTCGCTACCGCTCGCCAGGAAAATATCGACACCTGGATGGGGGTAAACGTCTTAAAACAGCAGGCTGAATGGGGCCGAATGGATACAAGCCAAAGAGAGAGGGCGAGAAAGAGAAAAAAGCGAGGTGGGCTCCCTTAAATAAATAATATTAATACCCCTTGTCAGGTTGCAGTCGGGTTGCGTAAGGTATTGAGCCGTGACCTTGAACTTGATATCGTGTTAAGGGGAGGTTTTTAGTTTGTTCCCTACGTTTTCATCACGCTTAAAATTACACCCCCATCATCATCCTTACTAGCAACAACAACAACCACAACAACAACAACAACAACAACAACAACAACAACAACAACAACCACAACAACAACCACAACAACAACCACAACAACAACCACCACAACAACAACCACAACAACAACAACCACCACCACAACAACAACCACAACAACAACCACAACAACAACAACCACAACAACAACAACCACAACAACAACCACAACAACAACCACAACAACAACAACCACAACAACAACAACAACAACAACAACAACAACCACAACAACAACAACCACAACAACAACAACCACAACCACAACCACAACAACAACAACAACCACAACCACAACAACAACAACCACAACCACAACCACAACAACCACAACCACAACCACAACAACCACAACCACAACAACCACAACCACAACAACAACCACAACAACCACAACCACCACAACAACAACCACAACAACAACAACAACAGTTACTATTCATAAATGCAGATGATCTCATTCCAATAATTTTCCTATCGCTTCCCCATGACTTGCACTTGGGCAAATTTTTCCTATTTTCTTATAGTTGATTTTCTTGTTTTTTGTTCTCTATATTTTTGCTCTTCATTCACTTGGGTCTCCTATTTATTATTAGTTTCATTATTACTTGTTATTATTATTATTATTATTATTATTATTATTATTTGTATTACTATATTATTTATTTCATTATTATTATTATTATTATTATTATTATTATTATTAAGTCTCTCCACTGTATTATTTGGCATCGTTATGTAGCCAACCTGACCTTCGTGTTCATATCTCACTATTCTCTCTCTCTCTCTCTCTCTCGCTGTATATAATTCCTTTCAAAATATCCATCTACCTATCTATCTATCTATCTATCTATCTATGAATCTATTAATCTCTCCTCACATTCATTTCATCTCTCTATCTCTCCATCTCTCCCTCCTTCCTACACCAATACTACCCTCCCTCTCCCCCCCCCCCTTTTTAAACCCCTCCCTCCCGCCCCTCCATCTCTCTCTTTCCCCCCCCCCCCCAACTCCATAACCCTCTCCCCCTCTCACCTCACTAACCCTTACCCCTTTTCCTTCCCTCCTACCCCCCCCCCTCCCTCTAACCCCCTCCCTCCCTCCTCCCTCCTACCCCGCCTCCTCCCTCTAACCCCATACCTCCCCCTCCCTCCCCCCCCTTGCTTCACCCCTCCCTCCCTCCCTCCACTCCATCTCTCTCCCCTCACCTACTCCCTAACCTCATACCTCCCTCCCTCTCCCCCCTAACTCCCTAACCCCATACCTCCACTCCCTCCCTTCCCCCCCCCTTACCCCTATCCCTATACCTCCCCCCTCCCTCACCTTCCTAACTCCCTAACCCTACTCCTCCGTCCCCCCTCCCTCCACTCCCACCCCCTAACCCCATCCATACCGCCCCTCCTCCCACCCAAGCCCCCCTCCCTTAAATACGTAATACGGTATGACGCAAACCCTGACCTTGGCCTTCAGTGAATCACGGACATTGGTGCCGCTGCTGCAGTGGTGGTGTAACGAAAGAGAGAGAGAGAGATTTGTTTTTGTTTTTTTCCTATGTGAGTGAGGGAGGCAAAAGGCAGAACTGCCTATAGCGAGTGCCTCCCCCATAGTTGAAAGAGTGACAGGGCCAAAATCAAGGTGGGATAAGTAAAAAGGTTGAGAAGAAAGTGATTGTATTAAATAACACACACACACACACACATACCCAGAGAGAGAGAGAAAAGAGAGAGAGAGAGAGAGAGAGAGAGAGAGAGAGAGAGAGAGAGAGAGAGAGTAACGTAGGATAAGTAAAAGTTTGAGAAGAAAGTGATTGTATTAAATAACACACACACACACACACATCTTTAATAATACTATAATAATACAATGTACACTCGCTCCAAGAAGTATCTGCACTATATCCATGTGTCAGAGAGGATCGTCTCTGACACATGGATATAGTTGCAGGCAGATGTGCCAACCCTATCGAGCTGAACACACCAGATGATCAGCGTAGGGGTGCAGATACTTCTAGGCGCGAGTGTATAATAAATAAGGATAATACATGATAAATAAAGAAGGATAATAAATAATAAATAAAGAAGGATAATAAATAATAAATAAAGAAGGATAATAAATAATAAGTAAAGAAGGATAATAAATAAAGAAGGATAATAAATAAAGAAGGATAATAAATAATAAATAAAGAAGGATAATGAATAATAAATAAAGAAGGATACAAAAATAAAGAAGGATAATTAATAATAAATAAAGAAGGATAATAAATAATAAATAAAGAAGGATAATAAATAATAAATAAAGAAGGATAATAAATAATAAGTAAAGAAGGATAATAAATAAAGAAGGATAATAAATAAAGAAGGATAATAAATAATAAATAAAGAAGGATAAAAAAATAAAGAAGGATAATTAATAATAAATAAAGAAGGATAATAAATAATAAGTAAAGAAGGATAATAAATAATAAGTAAAGAAGGATAATAAATAAAGAAGGATAATAAATAAAGAAGGATAATTAATAATAAATAAAGAAGGATAATAAATAATAAATAAAGAAGGATAATAAATAATAAATAAAGAAGGATAATAAATAATAAGTAAAGAAGGATAATAAATAAAGAAGGATAATAAATAAAGAAGGATAATAAATAATAAATAAAGAAGGATAATGAATAATAAATAAAGAAGGATAAAAAAATAAAGAAGGATAATTAATAATAAATAAAGATGGATAATAAATAATAAATAAAGAAGGATAATAAATAATAAATAAAGATGGATAATAAATAATAATAAATAAAGAAGGATAATAAATAATAAATAAAGATGGATAATAAATAATAAATAAAGATGGATAATAAATAATAAATAAAGAAGGATAATTAATAATAAATAAAGATGGATAATAAATAATAAATAAAGATGGATAATAAATAATAAATAAAGATGGATAATAAATAATAAATAAAGATGGATAATAAATAATAAATAAAGATGGATAATAAATAATAAATAAAGATGGATAATAAATAATAAATAAAGAAGGATAATTAATAATAAATAAAGATGGATAATAAATAATAAATAAAGATGGATAATAAATAATAAATAAAGATGGATAATAAATAATAAATAAAGATGGATAATAAATAATAAATAAAGAAGGATAATTAATAATAAATAAAGATGGATAATAAATAATAAATAAAGATGGATAATAAATAATAAATAAAGATGGATAATAAATAATAAATAAAGAAGGATAATTAATAATAAATAAAGATAGGTATAAAGACAAAATACAGCAATGGAGAGACAAAGAGGAATATGCAATTGATCAGGTTTATTGTTTATGTTCTGTCCTTTTCTATCTTTCTCTGGCTTGTATCCATTTGGCCCCATTCACCCTACTGTTTTAAGACGTTTATCCCCATCCAGGTGTAATTTTTTTACTGGTGAGCGGTAGCGAGCCAGCATATTTTTAATTTTTGTTTGACAGCAGGCTAAATTTGTACATTTTTCGATAGAAAAATGTCTCCGGCGAAGCCGGATTTCTTCATATAATGCTGGCTCGCTATCGCTCGCCAGGAAGAAATCGACACATAGATGGGGATAAACGTCTTAAAATAAGTTGGCTGAATGGGGTCGAATGGATACAAGCCAGAGAAAGAGAGAAAAGGACAGACATAACAAAAAGCAGGTCACCCCCCTTAAGGGACTGCGGTTATTTTTTGGGGGGTCTAATTACTTATATATTTTGGGGGGTCTAATTACTTATATATTTTGGGGGTCAAATTACTTATATATTTTGGGGGTCTAATTACTTATATATTTTGGGGGTCAAATTACTTATATATTTTGGGGGTCTAATTACTTATATATTCGTTTATTTTGTAGTTTCCTCGCTAAACCTTCATCAAGCTTTAAACCCCCCCCCCCTCCCCTTCAAGATAAATTTGTATGTTTTTCGATAGAACATTTTAAATTACAGGCTCGCTATCGCTCGCCAGGAAAACAATCGACACCTAAATGGCACGAAAGGTCTTGATATTGATATAGAAATGGGATGAACGGTTTTTTAAAATCGACAAACTAATGGGGAGAACTTCTTAAGACCTCAACACTAATATGCTAAACATGAGGGAGAAGGGGGTCCAGAAAAAGCGAGTCCTACCCCCTTAAGGGGAGATTTCCACCTGGAGGATTTTTTTCTGAACCTCTTTCTCCCTCATGTTTAGCCCCATTGCTTTTGAGATTTTAAGACGTTCGCCCCATTAGTTTGACGATTTTAAGAACTTTCAACCCATTTCTGTCAATTTTAAGACCTTTCGTACCATTTAGGTGTCGATTTTATCCTGGCGAGCGATAGCGAGCCTGTAATTTAAGAGGAACCGGCTTTCAGCCGGGAAATTTTTCTACCGAAAAATGTACAAATTTATCTTGAAAGGGGCTCAAGGGGGTGTAATCTTAAGCTTGAAGGATATCTAGGGACCAAACTAAAAACCTCCCCTAAATAACATCATATATATTTGTTTTCTTTGCAGATTGTGGGAGAAGGCAGCTACGAACACCACCAGGTCAGAACAATGGACATGCTTTCTTTATTGTATAGACATAGATTTGCAGAATAGAGAGAGAGAGATGTGTGTGTCCCAATAATACATAGTTACCTAGATTATATAGATCAACATTACTATACATTGGCATATAGAAATGAGGTGACGCGTGAATATATTGGAAGAGAGAGAGAGAGAGAGAGATGTGTGTGTGTGTTCCAATAATACATAGTTTCCTAGATTACATATGGTAGATCAACATTACTTTTCATTGGCATATAGAAATGAGGTGACGCGTGAATATATTGGGAGAGAGAGAGAGGGGGGGGGGGGGGAGGGGAGGAGATGCGTGTGTTCCAATAATACAGTTACATATAGTTACATAGATTAACATTATTTATCATTGAGATTTCATGACGAATGGTTGGCGTTATAGTCAGATAAAGTTGGTGGTGTATAGTTGCGCATTATATTTCTATGTATAAGATCACGGAAGAACAGAACTTGTGTGGCCAACTGTTACTGATGGGCGATGTGCCTTCCCTGACACACACACAGACCCCCCCCCCCCCCACACTCACTCACTATACCATACTGTACTCTCCCCTTCTAGATCTATCATTCCCCCCTACACACAAACACACACTCACTCTTTCCCTACTATACCGTACTGTACTCTCTGAGTCTGAATGAGGACGGGGAGGTAGGAAAGGTTAGCGGGCAGTGGCGAGGGCAGGAGGGGAGTCTGAATGAGGACAGGGAGGTAGGAAAGGTTAGCGGGCAGTTGCGAGGGCAGGAGGGGAGTCTGAATGAGGACAGGGAGGTAGGAAAGGTTAGCGGGCAGTGGCGAGGGCGGAAGGGGAGTCTGAATGAGGACAGGGAGGTAGGAAAGGTTAGCGGGCAGTGGCGAGGGCGGAAGGGGAGTCTGAATGAGGACAGGGAGGTAGGAAAGGTTAGCGGGCAGTTGCGAGGGCAGGAGGGGAGTCTGAATGAGGACAGGGAGGTAGGAAAGGTTAGCGGGCAGTTGCGAGGGCAGGAGGGGAGTCTGAATGAGGACAGGGAGGTAGGAAAGGTTAGCGGGCAGTGGCGAGGGCAGGAGGGGAGTCTGAATGAGGACAGGGAGGTAGGAAAGGTTAGCGGGCAGTGGAGAGGGCAGGAGGGGAGTCTGAATGAGGACAGGTAGGTAGGAAAGGTTAGCGGGCAGTGGAGAGGGCAGGAGGGGAGTCTGAATGAGGACAGGGAGGTAGGAAAGGTTAGCGGGCAGTGGAGAGGGCAGGAGGGGAGTCTGAATGAGGACAGGGAGGTAGGAAAGGTTAGCGGGCAGTTGCGAGGGCAGGAAGGGAGTCTGAATGAGGACAGGGAGGTAGGAAAGGTTAGCGGGCAGTTGCGAGGGCAGGAGGGGAGTCTGAATGAGGACAGGGAGGTAGGAAAGGTTAGCGGGCAGTGGCGAGGGCAGGAGGGGAGTCTGAATGAGGACAGGGAGGTAGGAAAGGTTAGCGGGCAGTGGAGAGGGCAGAAGGGGAGTCTGAATGAGGACAGGGAGGTAGGAAAGGTTAGCGGGCAGTGGAGAGGGCAGGAGGGGAGTCTGAATGAGGACAGGGAGGTAGGAAAGGTTAGCGGGCAGTGGCGAGGGCAGGAGGAGAGTCTGAATGAGGACGGGGAGGTAGGAAAGGTTAGCGGGCAGTGGCGAGGGCAGGAGGAGAGTCTGAATGAGGACGGGGAGGTAGGGAAGGTTAGCGCACTTAGCGGGCAGTGGCAAGGCGGGAGGGGAGTCTGAATGAGGACGGGGAGGTAGGAAAGGTTAGCGGGCAGTGGCGAGGGCAGGAGGGGAGTCTGAATGAGGACGGGGAGGTAGGAAAGGTGTTATCACACAGGGTGATGTGATGCGACTAGTGCAGTAGCATGTTGGTGCAGTGCTGCTTGCTTGCATGCAATTCTCGCTTTCAGCTGCTGCCGCTGGCTAACCCTTGTGGTGAAAAGGGGAGCCGAGTGCGTAAGTCTCCCTCTGCCAGTACATAGCCTCTCCATCACCGAGACTCCTATTGTGCCTCCCCGGGGCCACATATGGTAACTGGGTGTCTTGCGACCCCAGGCTAAATCAATAGGGAATCTCGGGGCATGCGGTGGCCCCCAGAGGTATGATGTGCATCCTAGTCATCTACCAACAACCGCACACACCCACTGCCTTGTGGTTTAGTCTAGAAAGACAAAGGCTAGGGGAGCACACCCTGAGAGAAAAGCAGACGTTGGGGTCACGTCCTGGCGGTTTCCGACAAACTGGAATCCCGGCAGTCCCCTGCAGTATTGAGCAGGAGCTGGTCGTCTTGGGTCACCCCCTTGCCATCAGCAACCCCTGTTCAGTACCAAGATAGTGAAGTTGGAACTGCGCACCTCCCTCGGCACTCTAAACTCTTCTATGCGCAGGTTTTCTCTTCCTGCTTTGCAGGAAGGGAACGTCATCATCGGACTACGATGGACTACCATAAGCAATGACTGTGTTTGTGAGTGAGTTAGTGTGTGTGAGGGGGTTGGGGGAATTTGTTAGCATTTATTCCTTTAGCCTGTAAAGATGTAAACACAATCACCCTTTTAAGCCATTGGAAGCTTTCAATGGACAGGTAAATAAATATAATTATACATACATACATATATTGAATGATTGACAAGAGGTAGATAATTATACAGAGTTGCAAGGAATACTTGTTTTCACAAATTCGTTGTGAACATTCCAGTGAGTTATTATTATGTTCTCTCCACCAACCGACTTTACTCCTAAACTCAATTAATGAAATCAACAAATACATGTGGCAGTCCAGGGATTCGAACCTAGGATGCTCACACCGAAATTCAGTGCATTTATCCATTGCGCTACGAAGACAGTTAAATAATGGTGGACAAGCCTACGATTTATTATGCAGTTTCGAATCCTGCATATCAATCTAAGAATGTACACACATTCCAACTGCGCTATCCTAGGCTATGGATAGATGAATGGGGGCAAACACTGCAGAGTGCAGAACAGTTATTGCAAACTATGTATAATGCTAGCTACTCTTCTCATAAACTAATATGCTTTAGACCTACTTACAACTTAAGGGGAAAGTTGTTCAATGTAAAAGTATTTATATATATTAACGTTGAATACTTTAAGTTCTAACTCCAGACCAGACCAGATGGCTGGAGTAAAATAGGAAAGAAGAGTAATTGAAAAGAGGAAGAACAATTAAGCTAATCATGATTGCATGTTATATACTTACATAAGAACATAAGAAAATGGGAGTCTGCAAAAAGCCGATCGGCCTATACAAGGCAGATCCCTGTCACACCCAACCCCAATTTCAAGGCCCAACTCACTAATACCTTGAGTACTGACCCCACCAAAACGGTCAGAGATTAACACAAGATAACGGGGGTCTGCTGAGCGCCGATTGGCCCACACCTGATAGATCCCCCTTCTTGTTACCGAAGTCATCAAACCTATTTAATAGTTTATATAGTTTAAGGGGAGATGGGTCGTTTTTATAGTCCCATTTTTCCCTTGTGTTAAGCCCCATTTGTTTGAGAGATTATAAGACGTTCGGCCCATTAGTTTGGCGATTTTAACATCTTTCGCCCCATTTTGTTGTGAAATTTAAGACCTTTCGTGCCATTTAGGTGTTGATTTTTTCCTGGCGAGCCTGATATTTTAAGAGGAACCGAAAAAATTTACAAATTAATTTTAAGACCTTTCGTGCCATTTAGGTGTTGATTTTTTCCTGGCGAGCGATAGCGAGCCTGATAATTTAAGAGGAACCGAAAAAATTTACAAATTTATTTTTGAAGGGGGGGTCTAGTTTTTTTTTGTCTTTTTCGCTCCATGGAGGTGTAGCGAAGAAACTAAACAGTAAAGGAATAATTGAATTAAGGGGAGATTTCCACTTGAGGGATTTTTTTTCTTGACCCCTTTCTCCCTCATGTTTAGCCCCATTGCTTTTGAGATTTTAACCACGTTCGCCCCATTATTTTGACGATTTTAAGAACTTTCGACCCATTTCTGTCAATTTTAAGACCTTTCGTGCCATTTAGGTGTCGATTTTATCCTGGCGAGCGATAGCGAGCCTGTAATATAAGAGGAACCGGCTTTCAGCCGGGACATTTTTCTACCGAAAAATGTAAAAATTTATCTTGAAAGAGGGTCAAGGGGGTGAAATTTTAAAGATTGCTGGAGGAGTAGAAAACAAACTAAAAACCTCCCCTTAACAGACCCAAAACACGGCCCATTTCCCCTTAACGAGTTGAACTAATTATAATTGACGCGTTTCCAGCGAAAATCGAAAGTCCTCAACGAAAAAGAGAGAGAGAGAGAGAGATTTACATAGATTTACTTATATACACTGACCACACAGACCTTACGATCCCAGCGAGGTGGTCAGAGAGAGAGAGAGATTTACATATAATTACTTATATACACAGACCTTACGATCCCAGCGAGGTGGTCAGGACTTAATTCTAGTAGAGAGAGAGAGATAGGGAGTGAGAGAGAAAGAGAGTGAGAGAGAGATTTACATAGATACACTGACCACACAAACCTTACGATCCTAGCAAGGTGGTCAGAACTTAATTCTAGTAGAGAGAGAAAGAGATAGAGAGTGAGTGAGAAAGAGAGAGAGAGTGAGAGTGAAAAAAAATATATATATATATATATTTACATATAATTATTTACATAGATACACTGACCACACAGACCTTACGATCCCAGCGAGGTGGTGAATCAGGACTTAATTCTAGTAGAGAGAGAGAGAGAGAGAGTGTGTGTTTGTGAGAGTGAGAGATTGCAATAAATTTGAACCAAGTTGCAATAGTAGAAACAAACAAAAATTATCTTAGTAGACTAGGGATGGTAATAAACCCAACATTTGCATCTTATAACTTATGATAATGCAATACAAACACACACACACACACACACACACACACACACACACACACACACACTATCATTGTTTAAAGTGGAAATGGCGGCAGACAAAGAGTTGGATGACCTTTAAGGGGCAGGTAGTGGGCTTTTTCTGGACCCCTTTCTCCCTCGTGTTTAGCATATTATATTAGTTTTGAGATTTTAAGACGTTCGGCCCATTACTTTGGCAATTTTGAGACCTTTCGCCCCATTTTGTTGTCACTTGTAAGACCTTTCGTGCCATTTAGGTGTCGAATTTTTCCTGGCGAGCGATAGCGAGCCTGTAATTTAAGAGGAATCGGCCTTTGGCCAGGAATTTTTTCTACCGAAAAATGTACAAATTTATCTTGAAGGTTTAATCAAGGAGGTTTAATTTTAAGCTTGATGGAGGTCTAGGGAATAAACTAAATACCTCCCCTTAAGCTGCAGTCATCCCCTTCCTCCTCTGTGAACTCTCATCTCTCTCTCTCTCTCTCTCTCTCTCTCTCTCTCTCTCTCTCTCTCTCTCTCTCTCTCTCTATCTCTCTCTCTCTCTCTCTCCTAGTTTCATTTAAGATTTATACTCATCGTGACACATCTAAATATTATCCATTATCTCAGTTATATCTTTATATTATAGAATATTATAGTTAAGTTATAGTTCTATCAGTTAATATACAGTTAATATTATAGTTATTGATAGTTTTTGTACAGTTAATATTATAGTTAATATTATACAGTTAATATTATAGTTAATATTATAGTTAATATTATAGTTAATATTATACAGTTAATATTATAGTTAATATTATAGTTAATATTATACAGTTAATATACAGTTAATATACAGTTAATATACAGTTAATATTATACAGTTAATATTATACAGTTAATATACAGTTAATATACAGTTAATATACAGTTAATATTATACAGTTAATATTATAGTTATTATAAGTTATATTATAGTTAATTTTTTTTAATTATTATATAGTATATTAGTCAAAAAGAATTTGTATTTTTTTTTATTAGTATATAGGTTATAATATAGTGGGAATAATTTTATTATAGATATTTTTAGTATAGATTTTAATATAGTTTTAAAGTTATAGTGTATATATATAGGGTTTATTAGGTGTATTATATATCGAAATAATTAAAATTATATATTTTTTAATTTAAATTTTTATAGTATAGTATAGTATAGTTAGTTTTAGTTATATAGGTTTTATAGATAGTATTATAGTAGTATATATTTATATATAGTAATTTATATATAGGTAAATTTTTATATGTATTTTATATAGTATTGTATATTTTTATATAATTTATATATTTGTATTTATTATATAGTAGAGTATAGTAATATTATAGTATATTTTATAGTATATATAGTTTTAGTTTTATATAGTTTAGTATTTAATATTTAATATTTTTTATATAGGTATTATAGTATTTTTTATATTTTATTTATATATTATAGTAATTATTTTTATAGTATTTATAGTATTTAGTTATTATTATTAGATTATTTATTCGTTTTTAAGTATAATAGTTAGATACGGAGTTTTATTTATTAAGTTTAATAAATTTTATTTTTTATTAATACTATTTTTTTTTTTTTATATTGTTATAAAATTTAGTTTATTGAATATTTATTTTTCTAGAAAAGTTTATAAATGTTATTTTATTATAAGTTTATTAGAAGATTATATTTTATTATAGTTTATAGTTTAGATAGTAATTTAATTTATTTTTTTTTTTTTTTTTATTTTTTATTTTTTTATATATAGTATTTATATATATTTAGTTATATAGTTTTTATTTTTATTATAGTTTTTTTTTAGTATTATAGTATTATATTATTAGTATAGCTACACTATTATAGTTTTATTATAGGAATTATTGTTTAAAGTATTTAGTAGAAATATTTAGGATTAGTAGTTTATTTTTCTAGATAATATATAGTTAGAGATGTTAATATTTATTTTATATAGAATATAGTTTAATAGTATTTTATTTATAGTATTAGATAGATATTTTATTAGAGTATTTTGTAATATGTAGTATTTATTTTATAGTTTTTTATATGTAGTATATTATGAAAGAGCGTAATTATAGAAGTATAGTATTAATTTTATTTAGTAGATTATATAGGAGTAGAGCCCCAAATATTTAAATTTTAGTATTACAGAATTATATTTTTATAACTATGGGATTTTTACTATAAGTTTTTTATACTGGAGAAACACCATCCCACCAACCCCACCCATTTATTTTTCAATACCGACATAACACTTTGAAAAATACACCATTTTGTTTTTTTAAACCCCCCCAAAACCCCCAATACCACCATTTTTCCCACCTAACCATAATCGCATTACAAACATCAACTATACATTTTTTTCCGTTCTGCATTAAGTATTTATAAATAGTAGATTACTTTTATTAGTAGAAGAATTGATTAGCATTTAGAACATATATATTAAATTTAAGTGAATTTTATATTTTTATGTAGATTTTTTTAAGTTTATATTTTAATTTGAGTAGATTTTTTATAGTAATAGATAGAATAGTAGGGTAGTAGTAGTAATTATAGAAATTTAGTATATCACTTTTATGAAGTTAGATATTTTATTTTTTACCATATTTTTTAGCTTAAGTTATAGAGCATTGAGTAGGATTATTTATTATTATTAATTTATGAGGTTTTTTTTTTTTTATTTATTAAGAGTTGTTATAGTATGATATATAATATAGTTATGATAGTTTTTTATAAATTTTATTTTTTTTTATTTTTTAAATAGTAAGTATATTTTATTTTAAATTGAAGTTTTATATTTTCTTTCAGAATGGTTTTTTTTATTTTTATAATTACATTAGTTAGAGGAGTATTAGTTTTTTATTAATAGTAATTTTAAAGTAAATTAGAGAGATATTAAATATTATATTATTTATTATAATTTTTTTTATTTTTTTATTTATAGTTTTTAATATTTTATTTTTGATAGTTTTGTGAGAAAATTATATAGAGATACGAGCCCCATACACCTGTATTCATAATTAGTTAGAATTTTTTATATTAGAGAAGAAGAATATAAGATGATAATAGATTTTTTTTGGTAGGATTTAGAGCCCTTATAGTATTTAATATTATTGTAGTTTTTTTTATTAGGAATTTTTTTTTTATTATTTTTTAAGTATATGAGTGTAATTTTTTTTATTTTATAGATATTTTAATTATTATAATTTATTATTTTTATATAGTATAATTTAAAGGTTTTTTTATTACATTTATTATTCTTTTTAGATAGTGTGATAGATTAAGTAACGGAATTTAATTATTTTATTAGTATATTTAGAAAACATCATTAAAGAGATTTTAGATTTTATTTAAGGATTTTATGTGATTAAGTTTATTAGGAGATTAATTAGTTGTTTATTTTTAATAGAAGAATAGATTTAGAAGTTAGGAGAGAAGACTTATAGAGAGTAATTTATTTTAGATATTTTTTTTTAAAATTGTATATTTTTAATATAGCATCATTTATTATTTTAAGAATCAGAAGGTTTCAATGATTTATATTAAGATTACGAGTTAAATTATTTTTTAATTAGTGAAGTTTTTTTTTTATTTTTTTTTTTTTTTATTTTTTTATTAAAATTAATTTTCATTGATAGAGATTTATAAATAGATATAAGTATTTAATTATTTAGTAAGAAAAATTTAATTAGTAAAGAATTTTTTTTTTTTTTTTTTTTTTTTTTTTTTTTTTTTTATTAAATATTTAATATTTATAAAGAAAAGTAGATTTATAATAGATTTAAGAAAATAGTTATTTATAGGGGGGGGGGTTATACGAGTTTATGTTTAGATTTAGAGGATTTTTTTTATATATATAATAAGTTAGGATTTTATCAGGAAGAATTATCAGTGTTTAGATATATAGTTTTTTAAGAGTAGTTTTAGATATTAGAAGTTTTATTATAGGGATTATTTTTTTTTTTTTATAATTTTAGATTATTTTATTATTTTTATTAGTAGCAGGATTAGAAGTTTATATTTTTTTTTCAATTAAATATTTTTTAATATATAGGTTTTTTAGAAGCTAGATTATTAAAGTTAGGATTTATTTTTTTTATTAGTTTAGTAGAGAAGATTTAATATTTATTAATTATGTAAGATTATTTTATTAGATTTTATTTTTATTTAGAAAGTTAGTTTAATATTTTTTTTATATTTATAGTTTTAGATTTTTATAGAAGTCAAATTTAGTAAGATTATTTTTTTATATAGTAGGTTTTATAGTCATTAAAAGAGTTATTTTTTCATAATATAGATTAATTAGAAATAAGATAATTTTATAATTAGAGTTTAATACTTTATTCATAGTATTTTTATTTATATTTTTATTTATAGTAGAGCTTTTTTATTTTAATTATTAATTTATTAGAGATATAGATCGTTGTTTATTTTATTAGATATAATTATTTAGTAAGTTTATATTTATTAATAGTTATTTTTTTTAATATAGATAA
>CM064578.1:37869381-37902587 GCA_032716605.1 Paralithodes platypus | reverse complement strand
GACCTCATAAGCTGTCAGACCAGTGTTTGCAGGATAAATTGTTGAGGTGAAACCTTGCTCGTGTGGATAACCGGCTTAATTACGGGGAGGTTTTTTAGTTGATTCCCTAGACTGTCCATCAAGCTTAAAATTCCCCCCCCTGGACCCCCTTCCAAGATAAATTTGTACTTTTTCCGGTAGAAAAATTCCCCGGCCGAAGGCCGGTTCCCTGTAAAAATTCCAGGCTCGCTAATCGCTCGCCAGGAAAAAAAATCGACCACCTACAAATGTCACGAATGGTCTTAAAAATTGACAGAAATGGGGCGAGGGTTCTCTTAAAATCGCCAAACTAATGGGTCTAAACGTTCTTAACATCTCAAAAAACAATGGGGCTAAAACAGGAGGGAGAGAAGGGTCCAAAGAAAAAGTCCCTCAAGTGGATATCTCCCCGTTAAGGGTGAGGAAACATTTTGAACCGCAAAATATTTTGGTTTTTTCCCTCTATAGATATACAGTATGTTGTTATTAATTATTATTATTTATTCTTATTATTATTATTATTATTATTATTATTATTTTTATTATTAATTTTTTTTTATTATTTTTTTTTTTTTTTTTTTTTTTTTTTTTTTTTTTTTTTTTTTTTTTCGGATTGTTTGGGGTGAGCAATCGAAGCTTCTTTTGTATTTGGAGTTCAGAATATTAATTTGTTGCCCTGCGTTAAAAAAAGTGACTCATCTCGCATCAAAAGTGTAATTTGCGTTAGAAGTGTAACCTGTGATTGACCTGTAACCTGTATCTGTCCTGTACCTGACCTGTACCTGTGTCTATCCTCTAACCTTCATGTATCCTGCCCCTGACCTGTAACCTGTATCTGACTTGTAACCTGTATTTATCCTGTACCTGACCAGTAACCTGCAGCTATCCTGTAACTGACCTGTAACCTGTATCTATCCTGTAACCTGTATCTATCCTGTAACCTGTGTCTATCCTGCCCCTGACCTGTAACCTGTACCTGACTTGTAACCTGTGTCTAACCTGTACCTGACCTGTAACCTCTACCTGACCTGTATCTATCCTGTAACCTGTGTCTATCCTGCCCTGGACCTGTAATATCTGTACCTGACTTGTAACCTGCGTCTATCTCTGTAACCTGTACCTGATCCGTAACCTGTAACTGACCTGTAACTTGTATCTAGCCTGGAACTGACCTGTAACCTATAAAGTGAATTTTAACGCTGTGTCTATCTTGTAACCTGTTAACCTGACCTGTATCTATCCTGTAACTGACCTGTAACCTGCATCTATCCTGTAACTGACCTGTAACCTGTTCCCCTCTATTTCTTCTTCACCCCCACAAAAAAGTGAACCGCGTGACCCCCACCACTAACAGTGGTACCGGTATTCGATTCACTCGGTAACTGGACACTGGAGTAGTTTGCCTTGATTCCACTGGCCACCCCCCCACCCCCCCTCCTCACCCTCTTTGCCCTCCCCCTCCCCATCACCTCTCCCCTCCCCCCCCTCACCCCTCCCTCCCCCCCCCTCACCTCTCCCCCCCCCCCCCCCCCCCCCTCCCTCCCCCTCAACCCCTCGCTCTTGTACATAATTTATTGCCACCCCCACAAGGGACTGGAGTTCTCGAAAAGGGGCTCCAGTCCTGACGCGATTCTTGACTTACAGTGTGCTGGCTTAATAATCCAGTAGGGTTGATAGCCTCTGAAGTCCTATTGTAACCAACTAATTAAGCCACCCCCACCCCCCCTCACCCCTTCCTTTTCCTTCTTCCCCAAAAACTTACTCTATTGTGTTCATGTTTGTGTTTGTGTTTACATGTTTATAGTGTACAGTCGCGCTAATAAGTCATGTCTCGGCACCAAGTATGTTTCGATCAATAATGGGTATCAGCCATATCTAAGCGTCCTTTCTTCATATCGAGTGAAATATACAAACATGGTTCCTACACTTACCCACCCTATTCAACATCTGACGGACATTAATACAGCACAGAGCGAGCCAAACGTAATGACAGCTGGGACATGACTTATTAGCGCGACTGTACCATGTAAAGTATGAGTAGGGGAAAAAAAAAAGACTGTTTAAAAATGTTTGCCCTTTTGAGATCAACTTACAATTATGTAATCCCATGCACTTATGATTTCTCGATAAAAAATCATATCAAATCAAGTTTAACCCCCCCCCCCCCCTCGGAAGGGACTGGGGTTCTCGAAAAGGGGCTCCACCAGTCCTGACGCTATTCTTGACTTGCGGTGTGACTGCCTTAAGGGGAGGTTTTTAGTTAGTTCCCTAGACTTCCATCAATCTTAATATTACACCCCCCCTAGACCCCCTTTCAAGATAAATGTGTACATTTTTCGGTAGAAAAATTTCCAGGCCGAAGGCCGATTAAAAAAAAAAAAAAAAAAAATCTTAAATTTCAGGCTCGCTATCGCTCGCCAGGAAACAATCGACAGGCGAAATGGAACGAAACGTCTTAAGATTGACAGAAATTGGTCGAAAGTTAATAAAATAATCAAAACTAATAGGGCGAACGTCCGTAACATTTCCAAAAGCAATGGGGCTAAACATGAGGGAGGAGAAAGGGGTCCAGAAAAAAAGTCCCTCAAGTGGAAATCTCCCCTTAATGATAACAACAGCTGTACTCCGCTTGCCAAACCCCCCCCCCCCCCACCTCACCTCACCTCACCTCACCTCACCTCACCTCCAACCTCACCCCCAACCTCCCCTTCCTTTCTCACTAGATAATATTTGTTTTTCTTGTTTTTCTTGACTACAACCTAAGATACAAACTTTAAGGTTAACGCCAGCGAACTTGTGACACACACACACACACACACACACACACACACACACACACACACACACACACACACACACACATCTCGATCCCTGACCTCTTCGTAACTCAAGAGGACCTTGTTAGCAAACTGGCTGTACATTTCCACACCTATTTCCTGGCGGACTCTTCCCAAATGATAGCAACGTCAGCCCGATTGCTGTCATTCATTTAGAGTTATAAGAAGTTAAGGGGTCAAGGTTATAGTCAAGTTGGCTGGCGTGTGTGTGTGTGTGTGTTTTATTTTTTTTATTTTTATTTTTTTTACCAGATATATACTGTATATTGTTCTTCATCCATGTCTCAAAGTAATATATCTTTTTCCAGTTGACTGTAAATTGTCATGTCCTCAGCTTAAGGGGTCATGGTTGTGGTTGTGTTTTTGGACCCCCATCTCCTTCACGTTTAGCCCCACTAGTTTTGAGATTTTTAGACATTCCTTCAATTAGTTTGGCGTTTTTTTAGACATTCCGCCCCATTTGGTTGTCAAATTTAAGATCTTTTGTGCCATTTAGGTGTCGATGTTTTCCTGGCGAGCGATAGCGAGCCTGTAATTTAAAGAAGAACCGGCCTTCGGCCGGGAAATTTGATATCGTCCAGTTGTTGCCAGAATATAATATAAGGGACGTCCCTGGTAATGTATGGGTTACAATTATATAAAAAATGTAAACAATAATTATGGACACTTGGAGGGGTAGGGAACAGGAAGGTAAACAAACAGACAGACAGACAGACAGACAGACAGGCAGACAGGAAGTGGTGGGGAGAAGTAGCGGTTTGGGTGATGTAAGGTGGGGAGGAGGGGTGAGTGTGGGAGGGAGAGGGAGGGGACAAGGAGATATTATTATCCCTTGAGTGATTCTATTTTTATCGTGAGACGGTTCTGTTCGCTGGTGGGAGAGCGTTTATTGTGTTTTCTGGCGGGTTGGGGCGTTATTATTTAGTGACGGAGAGATTGGTGAATTTGTATAGTCTGCGAGGGAGGACAGTTAGAACTAAGTACATGTTCCTTTTTTGGTATTGTTATTGTTTAATTATCTGTGTATTTGAAACAGCATTATTATGTTTAGATATTTATTTTAACATACTATATTAGAGAGATTTTTAAATGTGATAGTTTATTAGTTTCATGAGTGAATAAGAAGAGTTTTAGAGTTGTTTATATATATGTAGAAGAAGTGATAGGAGTTAAGCCATTATCACATCACACAAGCACATTTTCCGACAATTTTAGATGGGCAAGGTTTTTCTCATATTATTTTGAGGATCTTTCACATTGGAATCGGATACTAAATGGATGGTAGATTACGCTAGGTAGTGTATTATTTGTGAAACTTATATATTGAAGCTGTCAGACTACAATTGCCCGTACAACATTGGTGGAAAAAATCGCTCGTGTGACACCACCTTAAGGGGAGGCTGGCCGTTTGTTTGGTCTATTAATTCATGTATTCATATATTTTGTTAAATTTCCCCCTCAGCTAGAAAACCTTCCCTCCATCAAGCTTAGAAAAACACCCCCTAGACCCCCTTTCAAGATGAATGTGTACATTTTTCGGTAGAAAAATGTCCCGGCCGAAGGCCGATTCCTCTTAAAATTACAGGCTCGCTATTGCTCGCCAGGAAAAATCCGACAACCTAAATGGGCATGAAACGGTCTTAAAATTGACAACGAAATGGGGCGAAAGTGCTAAAATCGCCAAACTAATGGGCCGAACGTCTTAAAATCTCAAAACTAGTGGGGCTAAACATTAGGGAGAAGGGGGTCCATAAAAAGCGAGTACTACCCCCCTTAAGATAGGATGGAGGAAGTAGGAGTAAGGTTATATAGGCTACCTTAGTTGGACAAGGAATATAACCCCGCTCTCTCTCTCTCTCTCTCTCTCTCCTCACCTTCTCTCTTCTCGTCTCGTCCCCCTCTTAGCTCTCTCATCTCCTCTCTCTCTCCATCGTCTTCTCCATCCTCCCTCTCCTCCTCTCTCTCTCTCTCTCTAAAAAAAAAATATATATATATATATATATATATATATATATATATATATATATATGTATGTGTATGTGTATGTGTGTGCACTGTACAGTATTGTATATTATAGTATATATATACGGTCTCTATATGTACTGTCGATGTGTGTGTGTGATATAGTGTATTATATATATATATAGTTTGTAAGTCCATCCTGCCTATTAAGGACCTTGAGTCTGTGTGGTCTATGTAGCTTCCTCTCCTCTCTCTCTCTCTCACAGCTCCTCCTCTCAAAAATCATCTCTCTCCTCTCCGCTCGTTTCTCAACTCTCCTCATCTCTCTCTCGTCTCGTCTCTGCTCTCTCAGTCTTCTCCCCCACCCCCCCCCCTCTCCCCTCTCTCTCTCTCCTCTCTCTCTCGCATCTCCTCTCCCCTCTCCCTCACTCCTTCTCCTCCCACCCTCTCTCTCTCTCTCTCTCTCGTCTCTCTCTCGTCTCTCTCTCTCTCACAAACAGTAACAGCGACTCAAACCCAACCCTTTTTTAGACCCCCCATTCAATTCTAACCCTTTTATTACCATACTAGGCTAGAGGTCTTTCCTAAGCTGATTAAATTCGTCTAACAGTTGCCAGAATAGGGTGAGAAAGGGACGTCACCGGTACTGAATGGGTAGGGAAAGGAAACACAAACAAACAAATTTATCGTGTGATGGAAGGGGGGGGGGGGGGGGGGGCGATGGGAGAGTAATACTGAAAAATACGATGAAAGGGTTAAGGGGTGTTGGGCTGTTTTTTTTTGTTTATGGTCCCCCCCTCCCCCCCCCCCCCTTCCCTTCTCCCTCGTGTTTAGCCACATGGGGTTTTAGATTTTAAGACGCTCAGCCCATTAGTTTGGCGATTTTAAGATTACGCCCCATTTCTGTGTTAATATTAAGACCTTTCGTGCCATTTAGGTGTCTATTTTTTGCTGGCGAGCGATAGCGAGCCTGCAATTTTAAGAGTAACCGGCCTTCGGCCAGGACATTTTTCTACCGAAAAATTTACAAATTTATCTTGAAGGGGGTATACTGTAGGGGGTGTTTCTCACAGGTTGATGGAGGTCTAGGGAGGAAAAAAACAATAAGCCAATATATAGTATACGCCCATCTACCTTTAAGGGAGGTCACTTTGTTTGTATCTTTCTCTCCTTTTCTCTCTTTCCCTGGTTTGTATCCATTCGGCCCTATTCAGCCTACTGTTTTAAGACGTTTTTTTTATTTATAGTCCACATCCAGGTGTGAATTGTTTCTTCCGGGCCAGCGATAGCGAGCCAGCATTGTATGGAGAAATCCGGCTTCGCCGGAGAAATTTTTCTATCGAAAAATGTACAAATTTAACTTGCTGTCAAAAAAAAAAAATATATATATATATATACCGGTATATATATATATATGCTGGCTCGCTCCCGCTCGCCAGGAAAATATTCACACCTGGATGGGACGTACAGTCTTAAAAATAGTAGGCTGAATGGGGCCGAATGGATACAAGCCAAAGAGAGAGGGAGAGAAAGAGAAAAACCAAGGCGAGTTGGGCTCCCTTAATTAACTTGATAACCACAATAGGGGAAATATATACAATAGCGGATATAGAACTAGACTAGCTATTGTATCGGGGGAAAAAAAATGGAAGCAAAGCTGACGGAATTTTAGGAACGGTATATCGAGAAGAGCCTTGACTATATTATGTTAGATGATCGATAGTATAGATAGATAGATAGATAGATAGATAAATATGGGTGGGTGGGTGGGTGGGGGTTACAGGAGGGGTAGGGTGGGTACAAAGGAAATCCAGAAACAACAGGTCTAGCGACCCCTCTAGGCTGCTTGTCCTCCCAAACACTGAGGATCAAGTGTCCAAACGGTGGTTTTTAGACCGTGGGGGTCGGGTAAATGGGGAACATTGGAAAGGGAAATACTGCCCTGGAACTAAAGTCCGTGGCAGGATTACGAAGTTAGTAGGGGTGGGGGTTACAGGAGGGGTAGGGTGGGTGGGTGGTAGGTGTGGGTGGGGTGGGGGTGTTACTCTATTGCTTGAAATCCTTGAGTAACGGTGAGCGTCCTTGCATTGACCCCCTCCCCCCCTCGCCCCCCCCCCCCCCCCCCCCCCCCCCCCCCCCCCCCCCCCCCCCCCCCCCCCACCCACCCCCCCACCTCCGCCCCCCCCCCCCCCCTCTTAGTTTTATCCTTCCCTCACACCCTCGCCTCACTCTGGGTTTCCTCTTGGGTTCCTCTTCTTGTGTTCCTCTTTCCTCCTCTTGTGTTCCTCTTTCCTCCTCTGTGTTCTCTTCCTCCTTCTTGTTTATTCCTCTTTCCTCCTCTTGTGTTCCTCTTTCCTCCTCTTGTGTTCCTCTTTCCTCCTCTTGTGTTCCTCTTTCCTCCTCTTGTGTTCCTCTTGTGTTCCTCTTTCCTCCTCTTGTGTTTCTCTTCCCTCCTCTTGTGTTCCTCTTCCCTCCTCTTGTGCTTCTCTTCCCTCCTCTTGTGCTTCTCTTCCCTCCTCTTGTGTTCCTCTTCCCTCCTCTTGTGTTCCTCTTCCCTCCTCTTGTGTTCCTCTTGTGTTCCTCTTCCCTCCTCTTGTGTTCCTCTTTGTTTATGCTTCCTTTACCTCCTCCTCCTCCTCCTTACCTTCCTTCACGTTCTCTCCTTCCTCTTTCCCTTCCTCCCTTGTCAGTTCTTCCTCCTCTTCATCTTTCCTTAAGGGGGGTCACCTGCTTTTTTAATCTTAATCTCCTTTTCTCTCTTTTCTTGGCTTGTATCCATTAGGCCCCATTCAGCTAACTGTTTTAAGACGTTTATCCCCATCCAGGTGTCGATTTCTTCCTGGCGAGCGATAGCGACCCAGCATTGCATGGAAAAATCCGGCTTCGCCGGAGACATTTTTCTATCGAAAAATGCACGAATTTAGCTTGCTGTCAAAACAAAAATATATACGTAAATGCTGGCTCGCTACCGCTCGCCAGGAAAATATTGACCCCTCGATGGGGGTAAACGTCTTGTCTTAAAACCAGTAGGCTGAATGGGGCCGAATGGATACAAGCCTAAGAGAGAGGGAGAGAAAGTGAGAAACAAAAACGAGGTGGGCTCCCCTTAACCTTCCTTCTTCCTCCCTTCCCCTCTCCCCCCCCTCCCCCCTCCCCCCCCTCATGAGGAAATACATTAGATTGCCATATATTGGATAAAATGTCTGCATAATGTTTACCCATGGCCGAATTTTTTTTTGTCCCCCCAAGGTCTTAGATGTAGAATTAGCATAGATTACTTATTAATCTCATTTCATCCTATCTCTCATTCCCTCTATTTCTTTCTATTGTCCTTCATTCTTTTCCTGCACCCCCCCCCTCTCTTCTTCCCTTCATTTCCTGGACCCCCCCCCCCCCCTCCCCCCTCTCTTTTTTTCCACTTCATTTCCTGGACCCCCCCCCCCCCCCTCTTCTTCCCTTCATTTCCTGGACCCCCCTCCCCCCTCTCTCTTCTTTCCCTTCATTTTTCCTGGACCCCCCCTCCCCCCCCCTCTCTTCTTCCCTTCATTTCCTGGACCCCCCCCCCCCCTCCCCCCCTCTCTTCTTCCCTTCATTTCCTGGACCCCCCCCCCCCCCTCCCCCTCTCTTCTTCTCCCTTCATTCCTGGACCCCCCTCCTCCCCCCCCTCTTCTTTCCTTCATTTCCTCCTCCCTTAGTTCTCTACCCTCTCTCCTCCCGTTCATTCTCCTCATCTCTCCGTTCCTCTTTTGACTTGTATTTCTGCCTCCTCCCCCTTTCTCTAATTCTTTCCTCTTCTGTCTTTCTCTATTCACGCCTTTCCTTCCCTTCCGCCTTCTTCTCCTCCCCCGTTATCCAAATATTGCCTTCCCTTCTTTACAAACACTCCTCTTTATCACCCCAAGCCTTTCCGTTCTTTGGCTGCCTGTATTAACCCTTTGAAGATTGTGACGCGTTTTGACAGTTCATTCTGGCTAGCCTTAGACGATTATATACAGTTTAGGAAGGCTCTGTGGGAATTGAAAGGATGGAGACTATCTCAATTAAGACTATCTCAATTAAGACTATTTCAATTAAGACTATCTCAATTAAGACTATCTCAATTAAGACTATCTCAATTAAGACTATCTCAATTAAGACTATCTCAATTAAGACTATCTCAATTAAGACTATCTCAATTAAGACTATCTCAATTAAGACTATCTCAATTAAGACTATCTCAATTAAGGGGGTAGTGCTTGGTTTTTGGTTTATATATTTATTTATTAATATATTTTTGAATTTCCTCGCTAGACCTCCAAGCTTAGAAAAACACCCCCTAGACCCCTTTTTCAAGATAACTTTGTACATTTTTCGGTAGAAAAATGTCTCGGCCGAAGGCCGGTTCCTTCTAAAATTATAGGCTCGCTATCGCTCGCCAGGAAAAAATCGACACCTAAAAGACACGAAAGGTCTTTATATTGACAACAAAATGAGGCGAAAGGTCTAAAAAATCGTCAAACTAACGGAACGAACGTCTTAAAACCTCGAAACTAATGTACTAAACATGAGGGAAATAATGGGGTCGAGAAAAAGCGAGTCCTACCCCTTTAACCCTCTCTGACTTTCGCGTACCCTTCCTAATCTGAATAAATGAGTCTAATAATAACCGGAAAACAGGAACAAAATGCGTATTGGATCTTGATGGCAAGTACATATATCTATCTAATTATTTCTACTTAGCTACTTATCTGAAGTTAGGCTATGCAGTTGTCTTTCCATGTTTATCTCCGTATATTGATGTCAATGTATTTGCCTATCCATATGTCTATCTACAGTATATGTAATTGTGAAGTGCATATGTATACTGTGTGTGTGTGTGTGTGTGTGTGTGTGTGTGTGTGCGCGTGTGTGTGTGCGTGTGCGCGCGCGCGCGCTATATATATGTGTCTACGTAGGTGTGGGTGACCGTCCAAGGTACGTGTGTGCTATATGTATGTGTGTACGTAGGTGTGGGTGACAGTCCAAGGTGTGTGTGTGTGCGTCTCTTGTTTCTTCGATTGTTCCTCTCTCTCTCTCTATATATATATATTTATCCTTGTGTTCACTGTTCACACACACACACACACACACACACACACACACACACACACACACACACACACACACACACACACACACACACACACACACACTCTCCAAGGTTACTCCGCGGTTCAATATGGGTAGGACAGACTGATATGATCACTCTTAACCCTTTCAGTACCTCTGCCAGGTAAGTTGGACGGAGGTTATGTAATTCTGGATACTATGTGGACTAGTTTATTCGGCTTAAGGGGGGGGGGGGGTGATCTGGTTTGATTAGCTCCTTTTCTATCTTTCTCTGGCTTGTATCCATTTGGCCCCATTCAGCCTACTGTTTTAAGACTTTTATCTCCATCCAGGTGTCAATTTTTTACTGGTCAGCGGTAGCGAGCCAGCATATTTTTTATCTTTGTTTGACAGCAGGCTAAATTTGTACATTTTTCGATAGAAAAATGTCTCCGGCGAAGCCGGATTTCTTCATAATAATGCTGGCTCGATATCTCTCGCCAGGAAGAAATCTACACCTAGATGGGGATAAACATATTAAAATAGTTGGCTGAATGGGGCCGAATGGATACAAGCCAGAGCAAGAGAGAGAAAAGCACAGATATAACAATAGGGCCCCCAGCACTTAACAGGCTTCGGACTATCTCACTTAACCCTCTTTACTACCACAGATCCTTCTTTAACTGCATAACATCGTTTAAATATACCTCAAACATAATTAAAAAGACGTCGCCGATACAGAAGAGGTTAACCTTTGTTGCCTGTTTGTTGGAATCTCACAAAGTTATGAACCGATATTCACGAAATTTGGTGAACAGATAGGATATGCGCCAAGGAAGAAGTGATTCCATTTAGGAGGCGATCGGTAGAGTGCATACCTCCGCCAGCTTAGGTGTTAACATTTGTGTAATGCCCTCGAAAATATCCCGCAACCCCAATAATGTATTACCCGAGTTGACGTCTGGTACAAAGGAGTACAAAGGAAATCAAGCAACAATAGATCTAGTGACCCTTCTAGGCTGCTTGTCCTCCAAAACACTGAGGATCAAGTGTCCAAATAGTGGTTAAGAGTGGGTAAGGGAACATTGGAAAGGGAACTACTGCCCTGGAACTAATGTCCGTGGCAGGATTAGGAAGTTAGTAGGGGACAGATGGGTTAGTAACTGAGGGGAGGATAAAATAAAGTTATTAATTTACAAACGCAGTCAGTCGCGGGTTTGATGCGAGATATTTGTCTAGGCGAAGTTTAAATGAATCAACGGTGCTGCAGTCTATAACATCTCGGGGAAGCCCATTCCATAAGTTGACAACTCGATTGAAGAAGACATTTTTATCTTCGTGTGAGTTAAAAGATTTACCAATAATTTTGCACCCGTTTCCCCGCGTGTAATTAGATTGGTCGATAGTGAAGTACTTACTACAGTTCATATTGTCGATGCCTTTGATGATTTTGAACACTTGAATTAAGTCGCCTCTTAATCTGCGCTGGGTTAAAGGAAATAGATTTAATTCTCTAAGACGCTCCTCGTATGGTTTGTTCTTTAGGCTAGGTATAATTTTGGTAACTCTACGTTGAACTCGTTCTAGCTTGTCTATATCTTTTTGGTAATAAGGGTTGTTGTCTGTTCTCCCACACCTGACCCCCCCACACCTGACCACCCCACACCTGACCACCCCACACCTGACCCCCACACCTGACCTCCCACACCTGACGTCCCACACCTGACGTCCCACACCTGACCTCCCACACCTGACCTCCCATACCTGACGTCCCACACCTGACGTCCCACACCTGACCTCCCAACCATGTTCTTCTTCACCTGACCCCCCACACCTGACCTCCCACACCTGTCCTTCACCTGACCCCCCACACCTGACCTCCCACACCTGACGTCCCACACCTGACCTCCCACACCTGACCTCCCATACCTGACGTCCCACACCTGACCTCCCATACCTGACCTCCCACACCTGACGTCCCACACCTGACCTTCTTCACCTATCAGCCCACACCTGGCCTCCTATTGTGTTGTCCTCCACACCTTCAGGGATAACTAGCTGCATTAATAGGCCATACATTCCTTCACATTCCTCACCTGCCAATGTTTAACACATGGGCAGCCTTGCTATTAAGGAGAGATTTCCACCTGAAGGATTTTTTTCTGGACCCCTTTCTTCCTCATGTTTAGCCCCATTGCTTTTGAGATTTTAAGATGTTCGCCCCAATAGTTTGGAGATTTTAAGAACTCTCACCCCATTTCTGTAAATTTTAAGACCTTTCGTGCCATTTAGGTGTCGATTTTTTCCTGGCGAGCGATAGCGAGCCTGTAATTTAAGAGGAACCGGCCTTCGGCTGGGAAATTTTTCTACCGAAAAATGTACAAATTTATCTTGAAAGGGGTCTAGGTGGAGTAATTTTAAGCTTGATGGAAGTCTAGGGAACCAACTAAAAACCTCCCCTTAATCACTGCTACAGCTACTCCGATTAATAAAACATGTATATACTCAGGCACATACCCCATAGCTGGGGGTGGCCGACTCGAGACAGAGCTCGATAAAAGACAACAAATTAAATATAAAATCCCACACATTTAGGTCGTCCAGGAGAAGTCCCAGAGACCAAGGGTCCCCAGCATAAAACTCCCAGGTACCAGACCTCCCGGAGAGGTTCCTGGCTCAGCAGGCAAACGCGCAGCAGAGCTCTCCACAATGCTCGCCCACATCACTTCCAGGCATGACCCTTCACATATTGACCGGCTCCCATGGCGGACTATTACCGGTATATAGTCCAACTGGCGCCCGACAATAATGGCCGCTAGATCTATAAGTAAATACCTCAAGAGTTAGCAGTAAAGTAGTCACATTGGCCACACTGAAATTTGAGCCAAATGTGACAACTTCTCTAGATGATGTTGCATTATCTTCAACATGTTCATTTGAGAGTACGCTATTTGCAATTGTTGTATCGTCAGCAAATTACAGGTGAGACCCTCATCTATCTATCTATTGCCTGACGCCGTGATCCCCGAAGGGGTGGCCACGAACGAACCGCCCCCATGCACCTCTGTCCCCAGTCAGTCGACGCCCCTCCCCCCAACCAGCACCGCCTTCGTTCATGTACTTCCTCACTCCATCCTTCCACCTCTCATTCGGTCTACCTCTCCCTCCACCTCGCTCTCGTACACCCTCTTAGTCCCTCATCTATGTCGTTAATGTAAACTAGAAGGAGAGAGAGAGAGAGAGAGAGAGAGAGAGCTTGATATAAATAGCAGCTATGAAGTTAAGGAGGAAGTGCGAGATACAACACGACATACGCACACACACATTATTCTCATACAGGAAGACGCTCAACAGGACAACATAAAAACAAAAAAATAGGATACCGTCTGTGGTGTTGAAATTACTTGCAACATTAAGGTGAGGTATTTAGTTTGTTCCCTACGTTTTCATCAAGCTTAAAATTACACCCCCTAGACCCCCTTTCAAGATAAATTTGTACATTTTTCGGTAGAAAAATGTCCCGGCCGGAGGCCGGTTGCTCTTAAAATACAGGCTCGCTATCGCTCGCCAGGAAAAAATCGACACCTAAATGGCACGAAAGGTCTTAAAATTGACAGAAATGGGGCAAAATGTCTTAAAATGTCCAAACTACTAGGGCGAACGTCTTGAAATCTCAAAAGCAATGGGGCTAAACATGAGGGAGCAAGGGGTCCAGAAAAACTCCTCCAGGTGGAAATCTCTCCTTAATGAGCTTATTTATTTGCTCATTTGTGTATTTTTTGTTTTAGTTTCCTCCGTTTAGATCTCCATCAAGCTTAACAAATATATAATATACCCTCAAGACACTCCTTCGATCTCAATTTGTCATTTTTCGGTAGAAATATGTCTGATTCCTCCTAACTTACAAGCTCGCTATCACTCGCCAGGAAAAAAATCAACACTTAAATGGTACGAAAAGTCTTACAATTGACATAAATGGGTCGAAAGATCTTAAAATTGCTAAACTAATGGGGGCGAATGTCTTAAAGAATGGGTAAGAGGTATCCTCACCAGGATTCGAACCCACTCACTCCAGGTATATTTGGGAGAGTCAGGCACCGTAACCGCTCATGGCCGAGTGGTTACGGTGCCTGACTCTCCCAAATATACCTAGAGTGAGTGGGTTCGAATCCTGGTGAGGATACCTCTTACCCAACCTGTTGTACTTAATCCTACATAAATGATATTTGTCTTAAAGAATAACAAATAATGAGGCTAAGCATGAGGTAGAAGGGGGTCCAGAAAAGAACCCATAAGTGAAAATCTCCCTTGAAACGACAAAAAGTGAACAAAGATCATGCCATAGAAAAATACATAATGCCATAATGTCATAACTGTCATCGAACACTCCAACCCCAAGGTAAAAGTACAGTGGCGCTAATAAGTCACGTCTCCACTGTCATTACGTTTGGCTCGCTCTGTGCTGTATCAATGTCTGTCAGGTGTTGAATAGGGTGGGTAAGTGTAGGAACATGGTAGTGTTATATCTCACTCAAAAAGCAGAAATCATGTGTAAATATGGCTGATACCAATTATCGATCAAAATATACTTGGTGCCGAGACATCACTTATTAGCGCGACTGTACACTCGGTTGCCATAGTTTCTACCCCCACTCGCAATATATTTTTCTGTCTGCAATTATAACCCTCTGGATTGATTTTTGGATTTAATTTGCTTTTCAATAAATAATCTATATATAATTTTGTAGTTGATGCTTCGAGAATTGTACTCATAAAATCGTGTCCAGGGATTTGCTTCCATAGTTAGAAATAGGTCAAGTCTCTATGGTATCCGAGTGTACGGTCGCGCTAATAAGTCATGTCTCGGCACCAAGTATGTTTCGATCAATAATTGGTATCAGCAATGTCTAAAACTTGATGTATTCGTTCTGAGTGAGATATACAAGCATGTTCCTACACTTACCACCCCTATTCAACATCTGACAGACATTAATACAGCACAGAGCGAGCCAAACGTAATGACAGCCGGGACGTGACTTATTAGCGCGACCGACCGTACAGTTAGCAACTAAACACGAAGAGGAAGTCCAAAGCTAAACAGTGATTGATTTAGCGATATGCCGTATAGCGATGGTTAAGGGGAGATTTCCACTTGAGGGAGTTTTTTCTTGACTCCTTTCTCACTCATGTTTAGCCCCATTGCTTTTCTAATTTTAAGACGTTCGCCCCATTATTTTGATGATTTTAAGAACTTTCAACCCATTTCTTTCAATTTTAAGACCTTTTGTGCAATTTAGGTGTCGATTTTATCCTGGCGAGCGATAGCGAGCCTGTAATTTAAGAGGAACCGGCTTTCAGCTGGGAAATTTTTCTACCGAAAAATGTACAAATTTATCTTGAAAGGGGCTCAATATATATATATATATACTTTACACCATATATACATATACACATATATATACACATACTATACATACATACTAATACAGTACAACAGGGTAAATAAAATGTGTACACGTGTGTGTGTGTGTGTGTGTGTGTGTGTGTGTGTGTGTGTGTGTGTGTGTGTGTCTGTGTGTGTGTGTCTGTGTGTGTGTGTGTGTGTGTGTGTGTGTGTGTGTACCCTTGATGTGTTCTTCCTAAACTCAATTATAGTGTATCCGTGGCAGCGAGAGTGCCACGGTTAAATGGAGTAACGAAGTAGACCACCATACACAAACAACACGATAAACTGTTTACCTGCTACCGGTACTGTTTACCTGCTACCGGTACTGTTTACCTGCTACCGGTACTGTTTACCTGCTACCGGTACTGTTTACCTGCTACCGGTACTGTACTGTTTACCTGCTACCGGTACTGTTTACTTGCTACCGGTACTGTTTACCTGCTACCGGTACTGTTTACCTGCTACCGGTACTGTTTACCTGCTACCGGTACTGTTTACCTGCTACCGGTACTGTTTACCTGCTACCGGTACTGTTTACCTGCTACCGGTACTGTTTACCTGCTACCGGTACTGTTTACCTGCTACCGGTACTGTTTACCTGCTACCGGTACTGTTTACCTGCTACCGGTACTGTTTACCTGCTACCGGTACTGTTTACCTGCTACCGGTACTGTTTACCTGCTACCGGTACTGTTTACCTGCTACCGGTACTGAAAGCTTCTGGGAACAGGATGGGAGGAGAGAGAGGCACAGGATGACGTAATGGGAGATGGATGGAAAGGGAAGAAAGGGAGAGAAGGCACAGGAAGACGTAATGGGAGATGGATGGAAAGGGAAGAAAGGGAGAGAAGGCACAGGATGACGTAATGGGAGATGGAAGGAAAGGGAAGAAAGGGAGAGAAGGCACAGGATGACGTAATGGGAGATGGAAGGAAAGGGAAGAAAGGGTAGGAAGGGTAGGGAGCACAAGCAAGAGAAGAAATGGGAGTTGGGGAGACGGAAGAAAGGGTAGGGAGCACAAGTGGGAGAAGAGAATAAGAGATTAAGAGAAAGAGAAGAAAGGTATATGAGAGAGAGAGAGAGAGAGAGAGAGAGAGAGAGAGAGAGAGAGAGAGAGAGAGAGAGAGAGAGAGAGAGAGAGAGAGTCTGCGTTATAGTTAAATGGAGTAGGCCTGTGTTTCCTAGACTTCCATCAAGCTTGAAATTACACCCCCTTGACCCCATTTCAAGATAAATTTGTATATTTTTCGGTAGAAAAATGTCCCGGCCTAAGGCGGATCCTCTTAAATTACAGGCTCGCTATCGCTCGCCAGGAAAAAAATTGACACCTAAATGGCACGCAAGGTCTTAAAAGTGACATAAATGGGGTGAAAGTTTGAAAATCGCCAAACTAATGGGGCGAACGTCTTAAAATCTCAAACGCGATGGGGCTAAACATGAGGGAGAAAGGGGTAAAGAAAAAAAAATCCCTCAAGTGGAAATCTCCCCTTAAGTACACACAGACAATTTTAGCCCATGATAGCACTGAGTTCAGATCTTCAATACAAGATAAGCCCCGTTTAATACACTTTTATAACATTTCTTTTACAGTTTCGACACACTTTAGAATTGTTATTATTATTATTATTATTATTATTATTATTATTATTATTATTATTATTATTATTATTATTATTATTATTATTAGTACCTCCACTTCAGCCTTCCAGCATGTCCCTGAGTGCCTACAAGCGGCCATAGTTTACAAGCTTCCTTTGTGCCTGTACCTCCCTCCCCTCTTCCACCTCCCCTCTTCATACCCCTCTCCGTCATGCATACCCCTCCCCCCTCCTTCTCATGCACCCACACCCACCTTCCACTTCCCCTCTTCATGCACCCCCTCCCCCCTCCTCATGCACCCCCTCCACCCTCATGCACCCCCTCCACCCTCATGCACCCCCTCCCCCTCTCTTCATGCACCCACTCCCCCCTCCTCATGCACCCCCTCCCCCCCCTCCTCATACACCCCCTCCCCCCTCCTCATGCACCCCCTCCCCCCTCCTCATACACCCCCTCCCCCCTCCTCATACACCCCTCCCCTCCTCATGCACCCCGTTCAACCCCCTTCTCATGCACCCCGCTTCAACCCCCCTCCTCATGCACCCCTCCCTCCTCCCCTCCTCATATCCGCCCCCCCTCCCCCACCCCAAAGCACAAGGCCGGTTAGCTTGTGTGTGTAAAAGTGGCTTGCCTTCGATCCCTCAAAAAAAAAAAAAAAAAAAAAAAAAAAAAAAAAAAAAAAATCACTCTCGCTCTCACGCCCCAGTCACTCTCACTCTCTGTTGTCCAGCTTTTTCACTCCTCTGACGTCACCAGTTTTTGTTTTTTTGCCCATATTACAGTAGAGGCGGCGTCACACGAGGAAGATTATCGGTAAATTCTGTCGGATTCTAGGTTAATTCAACAATATTGCTTCCTATTGTTGTTCAGGAATTTGAAGGCCAGTTCCTCTTGGGAATTTCAGGCTCGCTATCGCTCGCCAGGAAAAAATCGACACCTAAATGGTACAAAAGGTCTTAAAATTGACAACGAAATTGGGCGAAAGGTGTTAAAATCGCCAAACTATTGGACCGAACGTCTTCTAATCTCAAAAACAAATGGGGCTTACCACGAGGGAGAGAAAGGGGGCCAGAAAAAAACGACCCATCTCCACTTAACCCCTTCTGTACCGGCGACGTCTTTTAAATTGTATTCAAGCTACATTTAGACGATTTTATGAAGCTTAGGAAGGATATATGGTAGCTAAACGAATTTAATGGAGGTATAGCCATTTAAGGGGAGGTTTTTAGTGTGTTTCCTAGACTTCCATCAAGCTTGAAAATACACCCCCTTGAGCCCTGGAGTGAGTGGGTTCGAATCCAGGTGAGGATACCTCTTACCCAATAAAATCAATCTTCCCCATGACTTCCTACGAGTATAAGTAACGAGGGTAGAGAGTGGCAGGCAAAGTCAAGGATGAGGGAGGGAAAGGAAGAAAGAGACCGTAGTTTAAGGGGAGGTTTTTAGTGTGTTTCCTAGACTTCCATCAAGCTTGAAAATACACCCCCATGAGCCCCTTTCAAGATAAATTTGTACATTTTTCGGTAGAAAAATGTCCCGGCCGAAGGCCGGTTCCTCTTAAATTACAGGCTCGCTATCGCTCGCCAGGAAAAAATCGACACCTAAATGGGACGAAAGGTCTTAAAAGTGACATAAATGGGGTGAAAGTTCTTAAAATCGGCAAACTAATGGGGCGAACGTCTTAAAATCTCAAAAGCAATGGGGCTAAACATGAGGGAGAAAGGGGTAAAGAACAAAATCCCTCCAGTGGAAATCTTTCCTTAATTAATGAGTATAGACATCCTTCCTAAGCTGAGTGAAATCGTCTCTTAATAGTTGCCGGAGGTATACTGAAAAGGACGCCACCAGTACTGAAAGGGTTAAACGGATTGTTCTTGTCGCGAGTTTTGAGCTATAAGGAAGTTGGAGCCGTAGATATATATATATATATATATATATATATATATATATATATATATATATATATATTATCTTTTAGCAGAATAACCAGCTATAAGACCGTTTTTAGTACATAATAAGGGGAGATTTCCACCTGGAGGATTTTTTTCTGAACCTCTTTCTCCCTCATGTTTAGCCCCATTGCTGGTGAGATTTAAAGACGCTTGCCCCATTAGTTTGGCGATTTTAAGAACCCTCGCCCCATTTCTGTCAATTTTAAGACCATTCGTGCCATTTAGGTGTCGATTTTTTCCTGGCGAGCGATAGCGAGCCTGTAATTTAAGGGGAACCGGCCTTCGGCCGGGACATTTTTCTACCGAAAAATGTACAAATTTATCTTGAAAGGGGGTCTAGGGGGAGTTATTTTAAGCTTGATGTAAGTCTAGGGAATCAACTAAAAACCTCCCCTTAACCAGTTGCGAGTTTTGAGCTATAAGGAAGTTGGAGCTGTAGGCATTAATATTAGGGAGAATTATCGGCTGAAATACTCTTTTAGTACAGTCGCGCTAATAAGTCATGTCCCAGCTGTCATTACGTTTGGCTCGCTCTGTGCTGTTTTAATGTCTGTCAGAGGTTGAATAGGGTGGGTATGGTCGCGCTAATAAGTCATGTTCCAGCTGTCATTACGTTTGGCTTGCTCTGTGCTGTTTTAATGTCTGTCAGATGTTGAATAGGGTGGGTATGGTCGCGCTAATAAGTCATGTTCCAGCTGTCATTACGTTTGGCTCGCTCTGTGCTGTTTTAATGTCTGTCAGATGTTGAATAGGGTGGGTAAGTGTAGGAACATGTTTGTATATTTCACTCGATATGAAGAAATGAAGCTTAGATATGGCTGATACCAATTATTATTGATCGAAACATACTTGGTGCCGAGACATTACTTATTAGCGCGACTGTACATTTATAATTACATACTATCAAATTCAACATACTCTTTATCGATCAGAAACCTTCATTGTTATTGCATTGTTATTGCATTTTTGCTTCAGGGGGGATGGTTCACTTTTTGGTCATATGTTTTTCATCCATACATTATTTTTCTAGTTTCCTCCCTAGACCTCTATCAAACTTAAAATAAAACATCCATTAGATCCCCCTTCTAGATCAATTTGTACATTTTTCGGTAGAAAAATTTCCCGGCCGAAGGCCGGTTCTTCCCAAATTATAGGCTCACTATCGTTCGCCAGGGAAAAAATCGACACCTAAATAGCACGAAAGGTCTAAATATTGACGAAGAAATGGGGCGAAAGGTCTTAAAATCGACTAACTAATGGGGCAAACATCTTAACATCTGAAATCTAATGGGGCTAAACATGAGGGAGAAAGTGGTCCAGAAAACCGGCCCAAAGCCAAACTGTGAAGTGTTTGGGACGAAATTCATCTTTGTATTGTTTCGTTTGGATTCGATACAGGCGTTGCTATTAGGTTTGCAATTTTGCAACCGAAACCAACGAGCAAGCATGATCAGACGCTCGCAAACACACACACACACACACACACACACACACACACACACACACACACACACACATACATTCATTTACGGTCACGGTGGCCGAGCGCGCTTAGTACTCTGTATTGGGAGCGCTAGCTCTGGTGTCGGGGGTTCAATCCCACGGGCCGGCAGGGGAAGTTCTCTCAAAAACTTTCCCTGGCCGTGAAGGCAAGGTCTGGACGGACCGCCTCGGGGGGCCCACAAAGTCTCCTGCCCACGTCCTACTCATTCGGGAGTATGTAGGCGCCCTCGTTAGCAGCCAGGATCAGTCTATTGATCCCTTAGGATAAGATCTAGGTTAAGTCTGTGTATTTTCAGCCCCATTGGCTGCCGGCTTGAAATAAACCGATTATTATTATTATTATTATTATTTACATACATAGATACACACACACACACACATACACACATACATACACACACACATACATACATACATACATACATACATACATACACACACACACACAGTGAATACACACACAAGTACAAAACAAAACAAGGAAGGCCAGCCAACCAACGGGGGAGGAAGTTGTCCAAAATATCAAGGGTAAAAGTGGCCAGCCAAGGTCTGAGGAAGGACAACCACCCGCGAATCATCAACAAACCACTTTTTATCATGTGGTTTATTATTATTTATATTTGTTTTCCTCTTAGCCTCCCCTAGAGTATGTTATTAGGGGGATAGTGCTTGTTTTGGGTTCTATTTATCTATGTATTTATTTATGTATGTATATATGTATTTATTTATGTATGTATTTATTTATGTATGTATTTATGTATGTATGTATTTATTTATGTATGTATATATGTATTTATTTATGTATGTGTTTATTTATGTATGTATTTATTTATGTATTTATTTATGTATGTATTTATTTATGTATGTATTTATTTATGTATGTATATATGTATTTATGTATGTGTTTATTTATGTATTTATTTATGTATGTATTTATTTATGTATGTATTTATTTATGTATGTGTTTATTTATGTATGTGTTTATTTATGTATGTATTTATTTATGTATGTATTTATTTATGTATGTATATATTTATGTATGTATTTATTTATGTATGTATTTATTTATGTATGTATTTATTTTTTAGTTTCCTAGCTAGACATTATCGAACTTATAAAACCACCCCCTAGACCCCCTTTCAAGATAGAGTTGTAAATTTTTCGGTAGAAAAATTTCCCGGCCGAAGGCCGGTTCCTTCTAAAATTACAGACTCGCTATCGCTCGCCAGGGAAAAAATGCGACACCTGAATTGCGCGAAAGGTCTTAGTATTGACAACAATTAGGCGAAACCTCTCATCATCGCCAAACTAACGGAACGAACGTCTTACAATCTCAAAACAAATATGCTAAACATGAGGGAGAAGGGCGTCCAGATAAACGACCCATCTCTCCCTTAAGGGGAGGTTTCCACTCGAAGGATTTTTTTCTGGACCCCTTTCTCCCTCATGTTTAGCCCCACTGCTTCTGAGGTTTTAAGATGTTTGCCCCATTAGTTTGGCGATATAAAACACTTCGCCCCATTTTTTTCAATATTAAGACCTTTCGTCCAATTTAGGTGTTGATGTTTTCCTGGCGAGCGATAGCGAGCCTGTAATTTAAAAGTAACCGGCCTTTGGCCGGGACATTTTTCTACCGAAAAATGTACAAATCAATATTGAAAGGGGGTCTAAGGGGTGTAATTTTTAGCTTGATAGAGGTCTAGGGAATAAACTAGAAACCTCACCTTAAGCGAGGTTTACGGTATGCTCGTTGTGATTAGCGTTTGTTTTTACTATGACTGTTTTTTTGTATGTATTGTATGTAGGTAGATCGTGTTTATATGTAATTATTTATGTGTAGACTATATGTATAAATATTTGGTATACATATTTTGTCTATTTGCTCGAAAAATGTACAAATTTATCTTGAAGGGGGGTCTAGGGGGGGGTGGGGATAATTTTTTAAGCTTGGAGAGGTCTATCGAGGAAACTACAATATATATATATACCAGTATATATATATATATATACCAGTATATATATATATATACAGTATATATATATATATATATACCAGTATATATATATATATACCAATATATATATATATATACCAGTATATATATATATATATACCAGTATACAGGTATATATATATTACCAGTATACAGGTATATATATATTACCAGTATACAGGTATATATATATTACCAGTATACAGGTATATATATATTACCAGTATACAGGTATATATATATTACCAGTATATATATATATATATATACCAGTATATATATATATATATATACCAGTATATATATATATATATATATATATATATATATATATATACCAGTATTATATATATATATATATACCAGTATATATATATATATATATATACCAGTATATATATATATATATACAAGTATATATATATATATATATACCAGTATATATATATATATATATATACCAGTATATATATATATATATACCAGTATATATATATATATATATATATATACCAGTATATATATATATATATATATATACCAGTATATATATATATATACCAGTATATATATATATATATATATATATATACCAGTATATATATATATATATATATATATATATATACCAGCTGAGCTCTGGAACTCTCTCCCAGAATCAGTCTTTTCCCTCTTCCTATGATATATATACCCGTATATATATATTCAAAACCAGTATATATTTTATTATACCCTTGATATATATATATATATTCCAGTATACTTATATATATCCGCTATATATATATATATATACCAGTATATATAAAATAAAAAAAAATAAAAAAAATATACATATATATATATATATATACCAGGATATATATATATATACCTGTATATATATATATTATAACTATAGGCCTATGAGATCTGGGTCAAAATATACAGTATAGAGTTGTCAATACCAGTTATATATATCAATATACCAGTATATATATATATATCTAGAGGCAAATATTATGTCCAGTATGAATTATATATTATATACCAGTTATATATTATATATATAGAGATATTGGCATATATCTAGCGATATTCTGGAGATTTGAGCCATGTTAGAGCGATGTTGTAGAGATTGTGGCAGTATTCTAGCGATTTTCTGTAGATTTGAGCCATGTTAGAGCGATGTTGTAGAGATTGTGGCATTATTCGAACGATATTCTGCGGATTTGAGCCATGTTAGAGCGATATTGTAGAGATTGTGGCATTATTCTAGTGATATTCTGGAGATTTGAGCCATGTTTGAGCGATATTGTAGAGATTGTGGCATTATTCTAGCGATATTCTGGAGATTTGAGCCATGTTTGAGCGATATTGTAGAAATTGTGGCATTATTCGAACGATATTCTGTAGATTTGAGCCATGTTAGAGCGATATTGTAGAGATTGTGGCATTATTCTAGCGATATTCTGGAGATTTGAGCCATGTTTGAGCGATATTGTAGAGATTGTGGCATTATTCTAGCGATATTCTGGAGATTTAAGCCATGTTTGAGCGATATTGTAGAAATTGTGGCATTATTCGAACGATAATTCTGTAGATTTGAGCCATGTTAGAGCGATGTTGTAGAGATTGTGGCATTATTCTAGTGATATTCTGGAGATTTGAGCCATGTTTGAGCGATATTGTAGAGATTGTGGCATTATTCTAGCGATATTCTGGAGATTTGAGCCATGTTAGAGCGATATTGTAGAGATTGTGGCATTATTCTAGCGATATTCTGGAGATTTGAGCCATGTTAGAGCGATATTGTAGAGATTGTGGCATTATTCTAGCGATATTCTGGAGATTTGAGCCATATTAGAGCGATATTGTAGAGATTGTGGCATTATTCGAACGATATTCTGGAGATTTGAGCCATGTTAGAGCGATGTTGTAGAGATTGTGGCATTATTCTAGCGATTTTCTGTAGATTTGAGCCATATTAGAGCGATGTTGTAGAGATTGTGGCAGTATTCTAGCGATTTTCTGTAGATTTGAGCCATATTAGAGCGATATTGTAGAGATTGTGGCATTATTCCAGCGATTTTCGGCATATATTTACTATCTAGTGGATATGACATAATAGTATATACTGTAGGCCATCTGTAGGCCATCTGTAGGCCATCTGTAGGCCATCTGTAGAATCTTGCGTACTTCAACTTTCGTGGCTTAGGTTAAGGGGAGATATCCACTTGAGTGATTTATTTCTTGACTCCTTTCTCCCTCATGGTTAGCCCCATTGCTTTTCTAATTTTAAGACGTTCACCCCATTATTTTGACGATTTTAAGAACTTTCGACCCATTTCTGTCAATTTTAAGACCTTTCGTGCCATGTAGGTGTCGATTTTATCCTGGCGAGCGATAGCGAGCCTGTAATATAAGAGGAACCGGCTTTCAGCCGGGAAATTTTTCTACCGAAAAATGTACAAATTTATCTTGAAAGGGGGTCTAGGGGGAGTAATTTTAAGCTTGATGGAAGTCTAGGGAATCAACTAAAAACCTCCCCTTAAGGGGAGATCGTGTTTTTTTTTCTTTTTCTCATGTGTATGTATGGGAGTCAAACGGTACCGGCTACGTGTATTTGTTGTATTCTAGCTGTATTTAGATGATGATGTGCAGTTAAAGAAGAATCTGTGGTAGTAAAATGATTAAGCGAGAGAGTTCGATGCCTGTTAATTGCTGGAGAATAATTAATAAACAGAAGACCATGTTTTAATAGTAGCCAAAATAAAGCTAAAACAGACGTCACCGGTACAGAAGGGGTTAACCCTGTATTTCCTAGAAGGCCTTCCTAAGCTGACTACAGCCATCTATTAATAGCCAGGGTAAGGTTAAGGGCAGGTCTCCACTTGTAGGGTTTTTTTTTCTTGACCCCTTTCTCCCTCATGTTTAGCCCCATTGCTTTTGATATTATAAAACGTTTGCCCCATTAGTTTAGCGATTTTAAGAACTTTCACCCCATATTAAGACCTTTCGTGCCATTATGGTGTCGATTTTATCCTGGCGAGCGATAGCGAGCCTGTAATTTAAGAGGAACCGGCCTTCGGCCGGGAAATTTTTCTACAGAAAAATGTACAAATTTATCTTGAAAGGGACTCAAGGGGGTGTAATTTCAAGCTTGATGGAGGTCTAGGAAACACACTAAAAACCTCCCCTTAAGAAGGCGTCATAGTGCTGAAAGGATTAAGGGGGGATGGGCGTATTTAAGGGGGGATGGGCGTATTTATTAAGGGGGGACGGGCGTATTTATTATGGGGGACGGGCGTATTTATTAAGGGGGGATGGGCGTATTTATTAAGGGGGGATGGGCGTATTTATTAAGGGGGGATGGGCGTATTTATTTGCTTATTTATATATATATTTATTATTGTCTTAGTTTCCTCCTTGGACATCCATAAAGCTTAACCCTTTCAAGCTCCAATACGCGCTTCTGTTCTGTCTCTGGCTACCATTAGACGATTTTAACCAGATTAGTAACGGTATATGGAAGTCAAAGGGTTGATTGAGATAGTATTTAGCCTTTTAATACCCACAGATACTTCCTAAGCTGCATAAAATCCTCTAATGATAGCCAAAATAAACTGCTAAAACGCGTCAGAGCTTCAAAGGGTTAAAATAGAACTCCCAAAGACCACTCTTCAAAATATATTTGTACATTTTACTGTTGACAAAATTCCCGGCTTTGTCCTAAATTACAGGCTCTGTCGCTCGCCAGGAAAAAAAATCGACACCTAAATGGCACGAAAGGTCTTAATATTGACGAAGATATGAGGCGAAAAGTTTTAAAATCACCTAGCTAATGGACCGAACATCTTCACATTTGAACACTAATGGGGATAAACATGTGGTAGAAGTGGGTCCAGAAAAGTTAATCTCCCCTTAAATAATTAAACCGACTCGTTTACGAGTCGCCCCATGGGTGATTATGCTAATTGGTAATTATGGTAATAATTACTAGACGTTTTTGTTATGATTAGGAAGGGTATGTGAAAGAGGGTTAATTGAGATAGTAATTATCCTTTTAATTGAGATAGTAATTACCCTTGAGATAGTAATTACCCTTTTAATTGAGATAGTAATTATCCTTTTAATTGAGATAGTAATTACCCTTGAGATAGTAATTACCCTTGAGATAGTAATTACCCTTTTAATTGAGATAGTAATTACCCTTGAGATAGTAATTACCCTTTTAATTGAGATAGTAATTACCCTTGAGATAGTAATTATCCTTTTAATTGAGATAGTAATTACCCTTGAGATAGTAATTACCCTTTTAATTCCCACACATCCTTTGCTGTATAAAATCGTATACTGATAGCCAGATTAAGGGGACAGTGGCCGTTTGTTTGGTCTATTAATTCATTTATTCATATATTTTTGTTAGTTTCCTCCCTAGACCTCCATCAAGCTTAGAAAAACACCCCCTAGACCCCCTTCAAGATAAATTTGTACATTTTTCGGTAGAAAAATGTTCCGGCCGAAGGCCGGTTCCTCTTAAAATTGCAGGCTCGCTATCGCTCGCCAGGACAAAATCGACACCTAAATGGCACGAAAGGTCTTAAAATTGACAACGAAATGCGGCGAAAGGTCTTAAAATCGCAAAACTAATGGGCCGAACGTCATAAAATCTCAAAACTAGTGGGGCTAAACATGAGGAAGAAGGGGGTCCAGAAAAACGGTCTGCCTCCCCGCAGTCCAAATGCAGCTTCCTTTTTAGCCACATTTAGCAGAAAATAATCTGACAGCGGTGGGATTCGAACCCACGCCTCCGAAGAGACTGGTGCCTTAAACCAGCGCCTTAGACCGCTCGGCCACGCTGCCTTGAAGTATGAAGGACTGGTTTGCGTATAGTATTAAGGGGAGATCTCCACTTGAGGGATTATTTTCTGGACTCCTTTCTCCCTCATGTTTAGCCCCATTGTTTGCTAATTTTAAGACGTTCGCCCCATTATTTTGGCGATTTTAAAAACTTTCAACCCATTTCTGTCAATTTTAAGACCTCTCGTGCCATTTAGGTGTCGATTTTATCCTTTTATCCTGGCGAGCGATAGCGAGCCTGTAATTTAAGAGGAACCGGCTCTCAGCCGGGACATTTTTCTACCGAAAAATGTACACATTTATCTTGAAAGGGGCTCAAGGGGGTGTAATCTTAAGCTTGATGGATATCTAGGGACCAAACTAAAAACCTCCCCTTAAGTATACTGTATATGTGTTATTGTATTAATTTTATTTGTTTTATTTTATATTATTTTATTTATATTAGTAAGTGTTTGATTCACTTCAGGAATTTTAATTATACACACCGGTATATATATATATATATACTGTATATATATACGGTAAATAAACCTGAAAAACCCAACCATCCCCTTAACCCTTTGAGTACCAGCGACGTGTGTTATAGTATAGTCTAGCTATATATAGATGATATTATGCAGCTTAAGAAGGATCTGTGGTCGTTCAAAGGGTTGGTTTGAGATAGTTTGAAGCCACCCCATTGCTAGAGGTCCTTCCTAAGCTTAATAAAATCATCTAATCATTGCCAGAATATAATGCAAACGATGGCACTGGTACTGAAGGGGTTATGTATCATCCGAATATTAGTCTCAAGATAAAGTGCGTATTATCTTGGCATTCCTATCAAACCATTGGACTCTTTTTAACCCTCTCCGACATATGACGCGATTTTGAGCCTATTGGGGATACTTTAAATCCTTTGTTACCATCAGGGGTATTTAGAAACCTTTAGTTTAGTTACTTCAACCTCTGCAGTTGTCTTTGAGTTAGCTGTGTTGAGCCTATTGGGGATACTTTAAAGCCTTTGTTACCATCAGGGGTATTTAGAAACCTTTAGTTTAGTTACTTCAACCTCTGCAGTTGTCTTTGAGTTAGCTGTGTTGAGCCTATTGGGGATACTTTAAAGCCTTTGTTACCATCAGGGGTATTTAGAAACCTTTAGTTTAGTTACTTCAACCTCTGCAGTTGTCTTTGAGTTAGCTGTGGGCAGAAAACTAATTGTGGAGAGGTAATTATAAGAGTGAGAGAACTCTTATTTCTTATTGCTAATCTGGCAACCTCTGCGTCATATGTGCGTGAAAGGGTTAAAGACCTCCGTCTACGTATTGTGAAAAACTCTAAACATCCTGCTGCTAACTAAAGTAATAGGAAATGATAATAATGTAATATCAGACTGAATTGGTTGTTCACCCGATGTCACACGAGCGCTTTTTCCGGCAAGTTTGTGTAGGAGCAAGTTTTTCTCTCGCAATATTTCGGAGCCTTTATATAATTGGTATCGCGAAGAAGGTTGAAAGTAGGCTATGTTTGGTGGCTTAATTAAGGGGGAGGTAGTAGCTTTTAATTAAGGGGGAGGTAGTAGCTTTTAATTAATGGGGAGGTAGTAGCTTTTAATTAAGGGGGAGGTAGTAGCTTTTAATTAAGGGGGAGGTAGTAGCTTTTAATTAAGGGGGAGGTAGTAGCTTTTAATTAAGGGAGAGGTAGTAGCTTTTAATTAAGGGGGAGGTAGTAGCTTTTAATTAAGGGGGAGGTAGTAGCTTTTTAATTAAGGGGGAGGTAGTAGCTTTTAATTAAGGGGGAGGTAGTAGCTTTTAATTAAGGGGGAGGTAGTAGCTTTTAATTAAGGGGAGGTAGTAGCTTTTAATTAAGGGGAGGTAGTAGCTTTTAATTAAGGGGGAGGTAGTAGCTTTTAATTAAGGGGGAGGTAGTAGCTTTTAATTAAGGGGGAGGTAGTAGCTTTTAATTAAGGGGGAGGTAGTAGCTTTTAATTAAGGGGGAGGTAGTAGCTTTTAATTAAGGGGGAGGTAGTAGCTTTTAATTAAGGGGGAGGTAGTAGCTTTTTATCCCTCATGCTTAGTCCCATTAGCTTTGAAATTTTATGACGTTCGTTCCATTAGTTTGGCGATCTTAAAACCTTTTGCCCCTTTTCTTTGTCAATATAAAGACCTTTCGTGCCATTTAGGTGTCGATATTTTCCGGGCGAGCGGTAGCGAGCCTGTAATTTTATAAGGATGCGGACTTTGGCCGCAACATTTTTTACTGAAAAATGTTCAAATTGATCTTGAAGGGGGGTCGAGGGGGTGATATTTAAGCTTGAAGGAGGTCTAGCGAGGAAACTAAGAAATATACGAATTAATAAATAAATAGACCAATAAATATCCACTATCCTGGTAACACTTAATCAATGTTTTAATTCTGATGATAGCTGACAACAGTTGCTCCAAAATATTGCTGGAAAAATGTTCGTGTGACACCGACTTTACTCTCCTTCAGGGGTATCAGAGGCTGGGGCTGTATTTAATAATTACCGGTTGAGTGGCATGATGTATACAGTATAATTAGTGGCAGGATATATATAATTAGTGACTGATACAATGTGATTTTACCTATGCGGCCTTCACTTGTCGTATTAAGGGGAGATATCTACTTGAGGGATTTTTTTCTGGACTCCTTTCTCCCTCATGGTTAGCCCCATTGTTTTTCTAATTTTAAGACGTTCGCCCCATTACTTTGACGATTTTAAGAACTTTCAACCCATTTCTGTCAATTTTAAGACCTTTCTTGCCATTTAGGTGTCGATTTTATCCTGGCGAGCGATAGCGAGCCTGTAATTTAAGAGTAATCGGCCTTCGGCCGGGACATTTTTCTACCGAAAAATGTACAAATTTATCTTGAAATGGGCTCAACGGGGTGTAATCTTAAGCTTGAAGGATATCTAGGGACCAAACTAAAAACCTCCCCTTAATGGCATAGGAGCAGGAACAGTATCTCTTCTTTTTTCTCTCTCACTCTCTCGTCTTTGATAATTCAGATCAGATCAAATGGCTATAGTAAATTAGGAGAGTAGAGAGTTTTGGATACAGGAAGAATAAGTCGAGAAATGGGAAGTACAGTAAAAGATAAAAGTACTCGGCGGCTGAGTGTCAGGACTTATATAATTAGTGACTGATACAATGTGATCTTACTTAAGCGGCCTTCACTTACCTATCGTATTAATAGCGTAGGGGCAGGCTCTCTCTCTCTCTCTCTCTGTGCTGTCGGCTGTCTTTGATAATTACCGGTTGAGTGTCAGGACTCTCTCTCTCTCTCTCTGTGCTGTCGGCTGTCTTTGATAATTATCGGTTGAGTGTCAGGATTCTCTCTCACACTCTCTGTGCTGTCGGCTGTCTTTGATAATAACCGGTTGAGTGTCAGGATTCTCTCTCTCTCTCTCTCTGTGCTGTCGGCTGTCTTTGATAATAACCGGTTGAGTGTCAGGATTCTCTCTCTCTCTCTCTGTGCTGTCAGCTGTCTTTGATAATAACCGGTTGAGTTCGGATTCTCTCTCTTTCTCTGTGCTGTCGGCTGTCTTTGATAATAACCGGTTGAGTGTCAGGATTCTCTCTCTCTCTCTCTGTGCTGTCGTCTGTCTTTGATAATAACCGGTTGCTCTCTCTCTCTCTCTGTGCTGTCGGCTGTCTTTGATAATAACCGGTTGCTCTCTCTCTCTCTCTCTGTGTGTGTGTGCTGTCGGCTGTCTTTGATAATAACCGGTTGAGTGTCAGGATTCTCTCTCTCTCTGTGCTGTCGGCTGTCTTTGATAATAACCGATTGCTCTCTCTCTCTCTCTGTGTGTGTGCTGTCGGCTGTCTTTGATAATAACCGGTTGCTCTCTCTCTCTGTGTTGTCGGCTGTCTTTGATAATAACCGGTTGAGTTGTCGGGATATATATAATTAGTGACTGATACAATGTGATCTTACTTATGCGACCTTCACTTACCTATCGTATTAATAGCGTAGGGGCAGGAGCAGTCTCTCTCTCTCTGTGCTGCCGGCTGTCTTTGATAATAACCGCTCTCTCTCTCTCTCTCTCTCTCTCTCTCTCTCTCTCTCTCTCTCTCTCTCTCTCTCTCTCTCTCTCTCTCTCTCTCTCTCTCTCTCTCTCTCTCTCTCTCTCTCTCTCTCTCTCTCTCTCTCTGTGTGTGTGTGTTGTCGGCTGTCTTTGATAATAACCGGTTGAGTGTCGGGATATATATAATTAGTGACTGATACAATGTGATCTTACTTATGCGACCTTCACTTAAGCCGGTATCACACGAGATCTTTTATAGTCAACATTCGTTAATCAATATTTTTCTGGTAACATTTCTGGAATATTTTGCACTGTTATCGGAAACTAGACTGATGGTAGAGGAATTTAGGCAACCGAAATGTTTTATATGTTGACCTCATAAGCTGCCAGACCAGTGTTAAATGTTGACTATAAAAGCGCTCCTGTGATACTGGTTTTACTATTCGTATTAATGGCGTAGGGGCAGTCTCTCTCTCTCTCTCTCTCTCTCTCTCTCTCTCGGTAGTATCGGCTGTCTTTGTCAATTATCCGTTGAGAATAATGCCATACAATTAAGCAATGATAACACTGATCTTAGCCCCCATGGCCTTCACTCGGTTATAGTATTGTGGTGTGTAGAAGGTATGAGGGGTAGGGTTGGGTATTATGTAATCTTTCTCGCTCTCGCTCTCTCTCGTTCTCGTTCTCGCTCTCGCTCTCTCGCTCTCGCTCTCTCGCTCTCGCTCTCTCGCTCTCGCTCTCGCTTTCGTTCTCTCGCTCTCGCTTTCGTTCTCTCGCTCTCGCTTTCGTTCTCTCGCTCTCTCATTCTCGTTCTCGTTCTCTCTCTCGCTCTCGTTCTCTCTCTCGCTCTCGTTCTTTCTCTCTCTCTAATTGACTATATATCTGATTTGTTGATCCACAAAACAAAACACACACACACCCACCCTAGACCCCCTTTCAAGATACTGTAATTTTGTACATTTTTCGGTAGACAAATTTCCCAGGCAAAGGCCAGTTCTTTATAATATTACAAGCTCGCTATCGCTCGCCAGGAAAACAAGTGACGCCTAAATGGCACGAAAGGTCTAAATATTGACAAAGAAATGAGGCGAAAGGTCTCAAAATCGCCAAAGTATCTGAACGAACGTCTTAAAATCTCAAAACTAATATGCTAAACATGAGGGAGAAGGGGGTCCAGAAAAGCGAATACCTCCCCCTTAAAGCACTTCCAAGCAGTGATTAAGATCTGGTCTACGTCAAGGAAGGGAGTTACGTAAAATGCAAACGGCGACCCCAAATGTGAAGGCGAGAGAGCGGGGCCGAGGGGGATTTTACCCTGGGTGGTGGTGGTGGTGGTGGTGGTGGTGGCCAAGAGTGTTGTCATACCGATGGAGACTGGACGTACCGTAGTTTTTGCACTCTACGTCGCCGCGCCTCTCTTAACGGGGGGGGGGGGGGGGGGGGGGGGATGGGCGTATTTATATATGTTTTTGTTTAGTTTCCTCCCTAGACCTCCATCAAGCTTAAATATACACCCGTCCAAGATAATTGTGTACATTTTTCGATAGAAAAATGTTGCGGCCAAAGGCCGGTTCCTCCTAAATTACCGGCTCGCTATCACTCGCCAGGAAAAAACCGACACCTTAATGACACGAACAGTCTTAATATTGACTAAAAGAAATGGGGCGAAAGATCTAAAAAATCGCCAAACTAATGGACCGAACGTCTGAAAACCAAGGTAATGGGGCTAAACATGAGGAAGAAGGGGTACCAGAAAAACTGACCCATCTCCCATTAAGTAACTGGTTCCGGTCGCAAGTCACGTGGATACACACATGGAATTTAGAATATCAACTAAAAAAAAAAAAAAAAAAAAAAAAAATTATACAAACCAGTATCTCGTAGCTTGCCTTGGAAACTAGGTGGTGTGCATTCGTTTTCATTAGGCTGTCTCGATTGTTATCCTTAAGGGGGGTG
>CM064578.1:37846881-37864381 GCA_032716605.1 Paralithodes platypus | reverse complement strand
GAGAAAGAGAAAAAAAAAGCAAGGTGGGCTTCCTCAACAGTTGAATCAACTAGCCTCGCGTGGGGGCAGGGGGCAAGGCAATCATACCCACCTCCGCGATCCCCTACTTGCATCGGACTCCGGTTAACCCTTTCGAGATCCAATACACGTTTCTTTTCTGTGGCCTGGCTATTATTCGAGGATTTTATTCAGATTAGGAGGGATGTATGGAAGGCAGGCACAGCGTTAAGGGGAGATTTTCACCTGGAGGATTTTTTTCTGAACCTCTTTCTCCCTCATGTTTAGCCCCATTGCTTGTGAGATTTAAAGACGCTTGCCCCATTAGTTTGGCGATTTTAAGAACCCTCGCCCCATTTCTGTCAATTTTAAGACCATTCGTGCCATTTAGGTGTCGATTTTTTCCTGGCGAGCGATAGCGAGCCTGTAATTTAAGGGGAACCGACCTTCGGCCGGGACATTTTTCTACCGAAAAATTTAAAAATTTATCTTGAAATGGGGTCAAGGGGGAGTAATTTTAAGCTTGATGGAAGTCTAGGGAATCAACTAAAAACCTCCCCTTAATTGGGCTAGTCTTTACACTCTTCATTTCCACAGATCCTTCCCCATTTGAGAGTGACTGGGGAGTATTGTTGGCTTGGGAGGATAGTCGAAGGATTTGGATGGATAGTCGAAGGATTTGGAAGGATAGTCGAAGGATTGGAAGGATAGTCGAAGGATAGTCGAAGGTCCCGTGCATCATCAATATACCCTCCTCCCTCCTCCTCTTCCCCCTTCCCCTTCCCTTCCCCCCTCCTCCCCCTCCTGTGATAGTGTAGCAATGGAAGTGACCTTGTGACGGAACAATGGGGTAAAGCGTAGGGGGGGAGGGGGGGGGGGGGGGGGGGGGGGCGATTGATCACACACTGCAGTACCGGGAGAGGGGGAAGGGGAGTTGGGAGAGGAAGATGGGTGAGTCGGTGGGGTGAGGGATAGGCGAATTAATTTTAAAGCATAACTAAATTAATCCTATTTTTTTTTAGCATTTGTTGAATGAGACGTGAGGGCGTTGGTTCCCTTGGGCTTAGTTAGTGTGACTGACCGAACGTAGTAATGGTGGGGGTGGAGGAGGGAGGGTGGTGGGGGTGGACGAGGGAGGGTGGTGGGGGTTGTAGTGGTGCGGGTGAAATGTTGTGGGGTTTGTTTTGGTGGTGGGGGTGGAAGGTGGTGGGATTTGTTGTGGAGGTGGGGCGGGTGGACGGGGAAGGTGGTGGAGGGTAGTAGTAGTGGGTGGTAGTGATGGTGGAAGGATGGGGAAGGTGGAGGAGAGTTGGTAGTGGTTGAGATAGAGGGGGACTAGAGGGTGTTGGAAAAGGTGGTGTGGTTTGTTGTGGTAGACGGTGGGAGTGGAAGGGAGGGTAGTGGTGGTGGTGGAAGGTAGGGGATGGTGGAGGAGGAGAGTTGGTAGTGGGCTAGAGGGTGTTGGAAGGTGGTGGTGGAAGGTGGAGGAAGAGAGTTAGTAGGGGGTGTTGTAAGGAGGCTGTTGGCGTACACCTGATGGGTAAAGACCTGGTCAAGGGGTTGTCTCCCCCCTTGTTACTCCTGGTACCAATGCCAAGCCCGGGTACTCCTTAGCTACTAAACCCTGTTCCAAGTAGGCAATTTAAGGGGAGGTTTTTAGTGTGTTTCCTAGACTTCCATCAAGCTTTAAATTACACCCCCATGACCCCATTTCAAGATAAATTTGTACATTTTTCGGTAGAAAAATGTCCCGGCCGAAGGCCGATTCCTCTTAAATTTCAGGCTCGCTATCGCTTGCCAGGAAAAAATTGACACCTAAATGGGACGAAAGGTCTTAAAAGCGACATAAATTGGGTGAAAGTTCTTAAAATCGCCAAACTAATGGGGCAAAAGTCTTAACATCTCAAAAGCAATGGGGCTAAACATGAGGGAGAAAGGGATCCAGAAAACAATCCCTCAAGTGGAAATCTCCGCTTAACCCATTCAGTACCAGGGACGTCCTTTTTATCATATTCTGGCAACTGTTAAGACGATTTTATGCAACTTAGGAAGGACCTCTAGCAATAATAAGGCTTCAGACTAGCTCGAACAACCTTTTTAACTACCACAGATCCTTTCTAAGCTGCATAATATCGGCTAAAGACAGCTAGCATAAAGTGTAACGCACGTCGCTGGTACTCAAAGGGTTAAGAAGGATATGTGGTAGTATAAAGAGTTGAGTGAGGTAGTTCGAAGCCTGGTAATTGCTGGAGGCCCTTTAGACACTGATGAAATCGTCTAATAGTAGCCAGAATAAAGCTAAAAGGACGTCGCCGGTACAGAAGGGGTTAAGGGGAGGTATTTAGTTTGTTCCCTAGACCTCCATCAAGCTTAAAATTACACCCCCTTGAGTCTCTTTCAAGATAAATTTGTACATTTTGTAGAAAAATGTCCCGGCCGAAGGCCGGTTCCTCTTAAATTACAGGCTCGCTATCGCTCGCCAGGATAAAATCGACACCTGAATTGCACGAAAGGTCTTAATATGGGGTGAAAGTCCTTAAAATCGCTAAACTAATGGGGCAAACGTTTTATAATATCAAAAGCAATGGGGCTAAACATGAGGGAGAAAGGGGTCAAGAAAGAAATCCCTCAAGTGGAGACCTCCCCTTAAGAAGGATCAGTGGTAGTATAAAGAGTTGAGCGAGATGGTTCGAAGCCTCTTAATTGCTGGAGGCCATTTTTTATCTGAATATAATCGTGTAATAGTTGCTAGAATATATAATAAACAGGTGTTGCCGGTACAGAAGGGGTTAATTTTCTGGCCTACCTACTTCATTCCCGGTTGGGCCAGAAATCGTAACCTCTAACCTCTGTAACTCAAAAAGGGCTACAGCAAATGAGCCGTCAATTTCCACACCCATTCCCTGGCTCACTCTTCCCAAATGGTAGTAATATTAGCTCGATTACTCTAGTCCTTTTTGAGTTACAGAAGTTACGACTTCTGGCCAACCTACAATGAACGTACTATAGGCAGAAATCGTAACCTCTAACCTCTGTAACTCAAAAGGACTAGAGTCATCTAGCTAATATTACTATCATTTGGGAAGAGTGAGCCAGGGAATAGGTGTGTAAATTGACAGCTCATTTGCTCTAGTCCTTTTCGAGTTACAGAGGTTAGAGGTCACGACTTCTGGCCCACCTAGAATGAAGTAGGTAGGCCAGAAAATTCACCCCTTCTGTACCGGCAACATCTGTTTATTATATATTCTAGCAACTATTACACGATTATATTCAGTTTAAAAAGGGTCTCCAGCAATTACCAGGCTTCGAACTGTCTCACTTAACCCTTTTTACCACCACAGATCCTTCTTAAACTGCACAAAATCATCTAAATGAAGAAAGAATATAAGTAAAAAGCCGTGCAGTAAGGGTTAAAATCAATGCTCGAGCCAAAAGCCATACATTGAATTCTAAAGCATAGAACCATGGCGATAAAAAACAAAATTGGAAATGTGGCAGTAAGGTTTTTAGTTTGGTCCCTAGATATCCATCAAGCTTAAGATTACACCCCCTTGAGCCCCTTTCAAGATAAATTTGTACATTTTTCGGTAGAAAAATGTCCCGGCTCAAAGCCGGTTCCTCTTAAATTACAGGCTCGCTATCGCTCGCCAGGATAAAATCGACACCTAAATGGCACGACAGGTTCTAAAATTGACAGAAATGGGTCGAAAGTTCTTAAAATCGTCAAAATAATGGGACAAACGTCTTAAAATTAGAAAACCAATGGGGCTAAACATTTGGGAGAAAGGAGTCAAGAAAAAAAATACCTCAAGTGGAAATCTCCCCTTAACCCTTTCAAGATCCAATACGCATTTCTTGTTCTGTTTTCTGGTCATTATTAGACGATTTTATTAAGATTAGGAAGGGTGTGTGGAAGTCAGAGGGTTGATTGAGATAGTCTTTACCCTTTTAATACCCCACAGATCCTTCCTAAGCTGCATAATATCGTCTAATGATAACTAAACTAAACTGCTAAAACGCGTCAGAGGGTTAATTGAGACAGTGTTTACCCTTTTAATACCCCACAGATCCTTCCTAGGCTGTATAAAATCGTCTAATGATAGCCAAAATAAACTGCTAAACGCGTCAGAGCTTCAAGGGGTTAATTGAGACAGTGTTTACCCTTTTAATACCCCACAGATCCTTCCTAGGCTGTATAAAATCGTCTAATGATAGCCAAAAATAAACTGCTAAACGCGTCAGAGCTTCAAGGGGTTAATTGAGACAGTGTTTACCCTTTTAATACCCCACAGATCCTTCCTAGGCTGTATAAAATCGTCTAATGATAGCCAAAATAAACTGCTAAACGCGTCAGAGCTTCAAGGGGTTAATTGAGACAGTGTTTACCCTTTTAATACCCCACAGATCCTTCCTAGGCTGTATAAAATCGTCTAATGATAGCCAAAATAAACTGCTAAACGCGTCAGAGCTTCAAGGGGTTAATGAGCACAAAACAATAGGGTCATTTGCATAGATTAATCGGTGTTTACGAAAGAGAGATCGACTGTCGGAGATGAAGCAACAACACGTATTCTGTAGGGTCGGCTTAATAAAGGGAGATGGGTCGTTTTGCTTGTCCCCTTTCTCCCTCGTGTTAAGCCCCATTTGTTTTGAGATTATAAGACGTTCGGTCCATTAGTTTGGCGATTTTAACACCTTTCACCCCATTTCGTTGTCAATTTTATGATCTTTCGTGCCTTCGGCATTCAACCGGGACATTTTTCTACCGAAAAATTTCCCGGCCAAAGGCCGGTTCTTCCTAAAAATTACATGCTCGCTATCGCTCGCCAGGAAAAAATCGACACCTAAATGGCACGAAATGTCCTAATATTGACAAAGAAATGGAGTGAAAGGTCTTAAAATCGCCAAACTAATGGGCCGAACTTCTTAATATCTGAAAACTTATGGGGCTAAGCATGAGGAAGAAGGGGGACCAGGAAAACGACCCGTCTCCCCTTAAATAATACAGGGAAAGTTTAACCAAGTAATTATATATTTCATGATGAACCTCTCTCTCTCTCTCTCTCTCTCTCTCTCTCTCTCTCTCTCTCTCTCTCTCTCTCTCTCTCTCTCTCTCTCTCTCTCTCTCTCTCTCTCTCTCTCTCTCTCTCTCTCTCTCTCTCTCTCTCTCTCTCTCTCTCTCTCTCTCTCTCTCTCTCTCTCTCTCTACCTCAGGCCCAATTCCCATTTTTTTTTTTTTTTTTTTTTTTTTTTTTTTTTTTTTTAATCACTTGCGTTCCTAATTACATTTTGATGCTCTCATTATTAAGGGGAGATGGGTCGTTTTATAGATCCCCTTCTCCCTCATGTTTAGCCCCATTAGTTTTCAGATTTTGAGATGTTTGCCCCCATTGGTTTGGCAATTTTGTACACCTTTCGCCCCCATTTCATTGTCTATGTTAAGGCCTTTCGTGCTATTTAGGTGTCGATTTGTTTTCCTGGCGAACGATAGTGAGCCTGTAATATTGAAAGAACCGGCCAACAAATTAATCTAGAAGGGGGATCTAATGGATGTTTTTTTTTTTAAAGTTTGAAGGAGGTCTAGGGAGCAAATTAAAACAAATTATATATATATATATATATATATATATATATATATATATAATGTGCTCACATTTGTATTTTGTCTGTGTGTGTTCGTTGTATATGTTATGTTTTGTGTTTTCCCTGTTCTTGCTCTGTCTCGAGTCGCCCCCCCCCCCCCAAAAAAAAAGGAAAAAGAGGGAAAAAGAAGATATTTATTTTTTAGGAAAAGTGGAGATTGGGCCTGAGTAAATAGATAGATAGGTGAAATAAACGACCAAAAAATATACCTTCCCCCTTAAGGGGAGATTTCCACTTGAGGGAGTTTTTTCTTTACTCCTTTCTCCCTCATGTTTAGCCCCATTGCTTTTCTAATTTTAAGACGTTCGCCCCATTATTTTGATGATTTTAAGAACTTTCAACCCATTTCTGTCAATTTTAAGACCTTTCGTGCAATTTAGGTGTCTATTTTATCCTGGCGAGCGATAGCGAGCCTGTAATTTAAGAGGAACCGGCTTTTAGCCGGGACATTTTTCTACCGAAAAATGTACAAATTTATATTGAAAGGGGCTCGAGGGGGTGTAATCTTAAGCTTGATGGATATCTACGGACCAAACTAAAAACCTCCCCTTAAGAGATAAATAACGAACATTTCAATATTTATAATGATTAAATAGTAATTGAAGGGGTGATGCATTACTTTTTGTTGTCATTATTCATATTGAAATGCTCTTTTATTAACCCTAAATAATAATAAAAAAAAAAAAAAAAAAAAAAAAACTTTTCAACATAAATAATAGCCCAAAAAGTAGGTTATCAGCCACTGACATCTCGACCAGGCCGAATCTAATGACTTTCGTGTGAGTATTAATGGCATTTTTTTTTTTCCGGGTCCGTAATGTTTAGCCCAATTAATTATGAGATTTTAAGACGTTCGCCCCACTAGTTTGCCGTTTTTAAGTGATTTCGTCCCATTTCTTTGTCAAATTTAAGACCTTTCGTGGCATTTAGATGTCTATGTATTCCTTGCGACCGATAGCGAGCCTGCAATTTAGGAGGAACTATCCTTTGGCTGGGGACATAATATATCTAACGAAAAAAATACAAATTTATCTTTATATATATTTATTTATTGGGGGTATTTGCTTGTAAGCTTGATTGAGGTCTGGGGAATAAATTAAAAACCTCCCCTTAAGAGATAGAACAAAAAGGTAAGTATCAATGTAAATGATGATAACAAAATCAAAAATAAACTTATCAGCCATTGACATCTCGACAAGGCTGAATCTACTGGAGGTTACATTGCTATTCGTTTGAGTAAGGGGAAAGGGTTGCAGGGCTGGAGTGCATTGTGCTGTCTTGATCTGGAAAGGGTAGCGTCAACACCTGTCCTTCTCTGGTTGTTGACATCGGAGACATAGACACGACACTTAGATCGAGTCACCCAGAGCCAAAACTGTGTCCTTCTCTGGTTGTTGACATCGGAGACATAGAAACGACACTTAGATAGTCACCCAGAGTCAACACTGTGTAATTCTCTGGTTGTTGACATCGGAGACATAGACACGACACTTAGAGTCACCCAGAGCCAAAACTCTGTCCTTCTCTGGTTGTTGACATCGGAGACATAGACACGACACTTAGATAGAGTCACCCAGAGCCAAAACTGTGTCCTTCTCTGGTGTCACCCAGAGCCAAAACTGTGTCCTTCTCTGGTTGTTGACATCGGAGACATAGATACAACGGTTTGATAGAGTCAAAGCACTGTGTTCTTATCTGGTTGTTGACATCGGAGACATAGACACGACGGTTCCTAAGTTTTAAATCCTTGAATCCGGATTTTTTTTTGAATAAATTTGTCATATTTCTCACAATCTCTTAATTCTGCCCAAGCCCGCATGAAGGGTACACAATTGTCAATGAAATGATTAGTTTATTTATCCTTATCATTAATATACATGTCTAATACAAATAGTACATATGATGACTGAGCTTTATGAGAGAAACTTCCTGTAAGACACACACATTGTTTAGCAATGTCAGTATGCTACAAAATATATTAATGTCTGATATATATCTAGGTTCATTATAAAAACTATATATATTATATAGCATAAACACAATATATATATTATTACATCTCCTTGGATCGGTCTGTAATGTATTTGATATGCTAACAATTTATGTAACAATTTATGTAACTCATTGCAACACTCACACTTTCTTTCTTTCTCTCTCTCTCTCTCTCTGCAGTGGTAAGTTTATATTTTCTGGGGCCCCTTCTCCCTCATGTTTAACCCCATTAGTTATTTTAATTTAAGACGTTCGCACACACACACACACACACACACACACACACACACACACACACACACACACACACACACACACACACACACACACACACACACACACACACACACACCTGCAGCACCTGTAATTACCCTTGGAACACCTGTGACCTTCAGAGTCCTCAGGTAATAAATGGGGTACGATTACACTAATATAATATTTTGCTCATATACCGGTATATATATATATATATATATATATATATATATATATATATATATATATATATATATATATAAATAATTTAGTATACGTTTCACCATTACAATCAAGTATATCCTATTTCCTTTTGTGGTTGTGTATCATATTCCTTTGTCTTTAAGTGGTTGTTTCTCCATTTCTTCTCTGTAAACTTCATCAAGCTTAAGAATAAACCCCAAGACTTCCCTTCGAAATAAATTTGTATATTTTTCAGTAGAATAATGTTACGGTTGAAGGCCTGTTCCTCGTAAATTTCGGGCTAGCTATAGAGCACCACGGAAAAAATCGACATCTAAATGGGACAAAAGGTCTTAAAATTGACAAAGAAATAGGGCGAAAGGTATTTACATTCGCCAAAGTGATGGGGCGAACGTCTCAAAATCTCCAAACTAATGAGGCTAAACATGAGGGAGAAGGGGGTTCAGGAAACAAAAAAAGAAAACCGAATCCCTTAGGGAGCCCACCTCGCTTGTTTTTCTCTTTCTCTCCCTCTCTCTTTGGCTTGTATCCATTCGGCCCCATTCAGCCTACTGTTTTAAGACGGTTACCCCCATCCAGATGTCAATCATTTTCCTGGCGAGCGATAGCGAGCCAGCATATATATATTTTTGTTTTGACAGCAAGCTAAATTTGTACATTTTTCGATAGAAAAATGTCTCCGGCGAAGCCGGATTTCTCCATTCAATCCTGGCTCGCGACACCTGGATGATGATAAACGTTTTAAAACAGTTGGCTGAATGGGGCCGAATGGATACAAGCCAGGGAAAAAGAGAAAAGAAGAGAAAGATAAAACAAAAATGGTGATCCCCCTTAAATCTAAATGTGTTCTTCCTCCTCATTGTGCCACTGGTGATTGGTCTGCGGCCGTAGTTGTATGAGCACCACCAGATAGGTCGCGGTCAAGCCCATGCAGGTCACAAAGGTCTGGGCACTCAGGCTGGTTAGAGGGAAGAGGGTTAAAATGGCCACACTCCTAGACTTGTTAAAGGGTAGAGGGAAGAGGGTTAAAATGGCCACACTCCTAGGCTGGTTAAAGGGTAGAGGGAAGAGGGTTAAAATGGCTACACTCCTATATGGTCGCACTCCTAAACGGCCACACTCCTAAATGGTCGTACCGTACTCCTAAACAACATGAATACACTTTAAACAAACAAATAATAATAATAAATAAATAAATAAATAAATAAATAAATAAATATAATAATAATAATAATAATAATAATAATATATACAAATAAATATAAATATAATAATAAATAATAATAAATATAATAATAATAATAATAATAATAATAATAAATACCGGTATAATAATAATAATAATAATAATAATAATAAATACCGGTATAATAGTAATAATAATAATAATAATAATAAATACCGGTATAATAATAATAATAATAATAATAATAATAATAAATACCGGTATAATAATAATAATAATAATAATAAAATAATAATAATATATACAAATAAATATAAATAATAATAATAGTATTAATAATAATAATAGTATTAATAATAATTAAAAATCATAATAATAAATAAAGTAAATTTATACAGTCGCAACTGTACCGGCATCGGCAACGTCTATTTAATTATATTCTTGCTATATTTAGACGATTTTGTGCAGTTTAAGAAGGATGTGTGGTAGTAAAAAGGGTTAATTGCCAGTACACCCCACCCTAGTACCGTACTATCACCTACCTTCCCATTCATATCCCCAATCACTCTTACCAAACTTATCCCGGCACGCCTCAACATTCACCCAGAACTCCTCTTTCTCTCTTTCAGCTTTATCCTCTGTCGGAGCATTATTATACACACACAACCACCCACGCCTGTATTCCCACTTTCAGTCTCACCCACACAATCCTTGCACCCACAGAACCGTAGTCCCTTACACGCTCCTTCCACTTGTTACTTACTAACAAAAACACACACCTTCTTTCGCTCTCTCATTCTAATTCACTCCAGCACACACACACACACCTATTCCACTTTTCCATGCTTTCACACATGTACCCTTCCATTTGGTCAGTCATTCCGCATACATCCAGTCTGGCATTCGCTAATACTTCCAGAACCTTTGTCTCTTTTGTGCCATCATTCACGCCTCTTACATTCCATGTCGTAATCCTAAAGCAGTCCTTGTCAGTTCGGTGTTCGTCAACAGTAGTCCATCAGTGTCCGAGGCTGATCTATCGTTTTTCGTTGCTGCAGGATATTTTCCCGGGTCAAAGGTAGCAGGCCCAACCAACCCAACCTCTTTAGTCGCCTTTTACGACACGCAGGAAGCATGTGAGGCATATTCTGACCCTTTTACCCCCAGGGGGTGTAAGAGGTCTGATGCCAATGCTAAATAGCCTTAAAATATATTACAAGAAAAATCTTGTTTATCAAAATTTGCCGAAAAATGCGCTTGTGTGATACTGGTTGTATTACCTTGAGTTCCCCCAGACCTCCACCCTGAATGGTGCAGCCTCCATTCTGCTGATAAGACTGTGGAGGCACAATTTACTCAGCTGGCTAGTCTCTTCCTTCTTCTTCTTGGCTTGGCTTCGATTCTCATCTGAACTATCCATCTCGTCGTCTTTCTTCTTCGTCTTGGGTTTACTCTCATCTGACCTAGCCATCTCATCCTCTTCGTTCTTCTTGGCTTGGCATTGATTCTCGCCGAACCTATCCATCTCGTCCATTCTCATAACTTCCGACAAAGACGTATCCATTTCAGTGAGCTTATCGGCCTTCGACTGAGCTTGTTCCTGGGTTGTGCCGAGTCTCTCCGCAACAGGCTTATCGGTGACCTTCTCCGGTAGGCCCATCACCATCTGTGGCGTCCTTATTTCAGACTCTCCGATAAAATCATAAACTCTTGATCTTTCAGCGTCTGCATTTCTCTCCGCCTTAACCCGTGCTTCCGATTCTTCTTTTGTTTGTATTTTGTTTCTCTGTAGTGGTTCTCTTCTATGTTGTTCCATGGTACCAGGCTGCCAATTTGAGCAGACGTCTCTCAAAGCGTCCAGAACACCTTTGTGCTGAAGGGAGACAGACAAATATATATATAAATAAACTTAGAAAAGTAGGCAGAATGAATATAAACTCCATGTGAATAAGAGTACTTGATTGGCAATGTTTCGCATATACTGTAGCTTCATCAGGCCAATAGCTTCATGATTAGCCTGATGAAGTTCACTGCTCAATAGGTGGCGTTCTGAGAGTGAGGGTCTGAGTCTGGAGGGTGAGACGGTGAAGCACTTTTTTTTTTTTTTTTTTTTTTTTCTATATTCCCTCTCGGGCATAGGCTGATAGCCTTTACACTCTACCGCTGAACACGGAGAGGCCCGTGAGGTCTTGCTCCAGTCTAGGGAGTGAGACATGCGAAGCCTCACGGCTCGAAGCAATTCCATCTCTGAAGCTGCTCCGCCTCTGGGCTTCACAGTCTCATCCCCAAGGCTCGGACCCTCACTCTCACAACGCCACCTATTGAGCAATTAACTCACTAGGCATTGCCCCCCTGTAGCATATTTTTGAATATGGGAATATTCATACAATGCTATTTAATCAGGGAACAATGAGGGTATTTTTTTTGGCATTTCGGTGTGCTGTGGTAATGCACTGATACTCTAGGGTCTAGGTACAGCACAAATTCCATCCCAATAATATCTTTCCATTGACATATTGGGATTCGAACCCGGGTCCATTGGATTACCAGTCCAGTGGCAAGACCACTCTGCCACACCTCCCACTTCACTTGAGCGAAGCAACCAGCCGCTTCAGAGATGGAGCTGCTTCGAGCCATGATGGATGCTTCACATGTCTCACTCCCCAGACTGGAACAAGACCTCACGGGCTTCACCGTGTTGAGCGGTGGAATGTTCAGGCTCTCAGCCTATGCCCGAGGGGGAGTAGTTGGAATATAGAAAAAATAAAAATAAACAAAAATATATGCGAAACTTTGTCAATAAAGTGCTCCTCCTCACACGGTGTTTATATTCAGAATAATTTAGTTTTACCCTTTTCATCAGATGACAATATACTGATTTTTTAAGGCTATTGCCAGATGATTTTACTCAGCCTTTTGAAGGACATCTAGGAATCATATAGGTTAACCCTTTCAACACTGTGACGTAAATTTAATAATATATTAGCTACCATTAGGGGATTTCCTTTAGCTTATATTTTACCAGAGGGATTCAAAGGGGTAAATCCGATCTCAATAGCCATCCATCTATCTATCTATATCTATTTATCTGTCTGTCTGTCTGTCTGTCTCACCGCGTCCACTAGTTGTTCTCACGCCATACAGTTAAGATAAAACCGGGCCAGAACATCCCCATCACAGACTGCAAACAGCCACCTATCTATCTATCTATCTATCTACCTGGCTGGCTGGGTGGCTGTCTATCTATCTATCTGTCTGTCTGTCTGTCTGTCCATCTCACCGCATCCACTAGTTGTTCCCCCGCCGCACAGACAAGATAGAACCGGGCCATCACATCGCCATCACAGACTGCTAACAGCCACAGAAACCCGGTGAGGTCCTCGTGTTGGTACAGTGAGGTGATGGAGAACAGCAGGGTGATCTGTTGTACCAGGAACAGCATTTGGCGGACGTGCAGCATATCCGAGAAGATCTGAAGGGGTTAAAGCGGTTTGAACATTATTGTATGAGTAATTACACTCTTCCGGCTTTAAATTTTAGTTTACATTAAGGGGAGGTATTTAGTTTGTTCCCTAGACCTCCATCAAGCTTAAAATTACACCCCCTTGAGTCCCTTTCAAGATAAATTTGTACATTTTTCGGTAGAAAAATGTCCCGGCCAAAGGCCGATTCCTCTTAAATTACAGGCTCGCTATCGCTCGCCAGGATAAAATCGACACCTGAATTGCACGAAAGGTCTTAATATGGGGTGAAAGTTCTTAAAATCGCTAAACTAATGGGGCAAACGTTGTATAATATCAAAAGCAATGGGGCTAAACATGAGGGAGAAAGGGGTCAAGAAAAAAATCCCTCAAGTGGAAATCTCCCCTTAATGACACGGTATTGTTCTTTGTTTTTGTTTGGATCCTGATGATGATTTAAAGAAAAGTCGAAACGTTGGAGAAATAAAGATGTTGGTGATTAGGCTACCCTGGTCCTCCTCTTTCTCAAGGAATACGTCTGTTTCTCAAGTATTATGACCATGATGAAGGTTTTAGTCATTAGCATACCACTTGTAAAGTCGAACTTGCTATGACGTCAATGAAGTTCGAGTTTTTTAATACCGAAAATCTTAACCCTTTGAGTACCAGGCGACGTGTGTTATAGTTGATGCTGGCTATGTTTAGACGATATTATGCAGCTTAGGAAGGATCGGTGGTCGTGAAAAGGGTCGATTGAGATAGTTGGAAGCCGTATTATGGCTAGAGGTCCTTCCCAAGCTGAATAAAAGCGTCTAATAGTTGCCAGAATGTGGTGAAAAGGACGTCCCTGGTAAGGAAGGGGTTAAGGGAGCCCACCTCGCTTTTTTTCTCTTTCTCTCCCTCTCTCTTTGGCTTGTATCCATTCGGCTCCATTCAACTTACTGTTTTAAGACGTTTACCCCCATCCAGGTGTCAATATTTTCCCTGGCGAGCGATAGCGAGCCAGCATATAATATATATATTTTTTTTGACAGCAAGCTAAATTTGTACATTTTTCGATAGAAAAATGTCTCCGGCGAAGCCGGTTTTCTCCATACAATGCTGGCTCGCTATCGCTCGCCAGGAAGAATCGACACCTGGATGGAGATAAACGTCTTAAAACAGTTGGCTGAATGGGGCCGAATGGATACAAGCCAGAGAAAGAGAGAAAAGGAGATACAAAAAAAGCCTGTGACCCCCTAAAGCGGTTTCCTAGATTGCTTGTCAAATATAAGACGACTATGATTATTTGTACACTTCAATTACGTGTTATATTTTCTATGTAGGCCGGGATTTATTTCTTCTTATCCTTAAGGGGAGGTTTTTAGTTGATTCCCTAGACTTCCATCAAGCTTAAAATTACTCCCCCTAGACCCCCTTTCAAGATAAATTTGTACATTTTTCGGTAGAAAAATTTCCCGGCCAAAGGCCGGTTCCCCTTAAATTACAGGCTCGCTTTCGCTCGCCAGGAAAAAATTGACACCTAAGTGGCACGAATGGTCTTAAAATTGACAGAAATGGGGCGAGGGTTCTTAAAATCGCCAAACTAATGGGGCGAACGTCTTAGCATCTCAAAAGCAATGGGGCTAGACATGAGGGCGAAAGGGGTCAAGACAAAAGTCCCTCAAGTGGAAATCTCCCCTTAACATGATTCAAATCTTTTAAAAGATGAAATATTTGAAATCCTATTTTTGTCCTATGTGTATGAAGGAGAAAAGGTCAGGCTGCCTGTAACGAGTGTCTCCATCAAAGCATTTTAATTAAAGAGTGACAGAGAGCCAAATTCAAGGGATGTTGGGGTCAAAATGCCTGGACACATTCATTTTATAGCAGTCCAAGTCATAGGACGGAGGCAAGATTGATTGAGGGAGAGAGTTCCAGAGCACACGTGTTGAGTAGAGGAAAGACTGAGAAACTTTGCAAATTCTTAAGTTGGAGAGTGGGGCTGTGTTGAAAGGTGGGTGCCTCATACTCGCCGCAAGGGAGGGGGTATGCACTGACAGAGCTGTGAAGAACACTGATTCTTGTAATAACGATAGAAGAGTGAAAGACATGCACCATATATATACTGTTAATATACCTACATTAAGTGGGGGTGACCTGTTTTTGTTCTGTCCTTTTCTATCTTTCTCTGGCTTGTATCCATTCGGCCCCATTCAGCCAACTATTTTAAGACGTTTATCCCCACCTAGGTGTCGATTTCTTCCTGGCGAGCGATAGCGAGCCAGCATTATATGAAGAAATCCGGCTTCGCCGGAGAAATGTTTCTATCGAAAAATGTACAAATTTAGTCTGCTGTCAAACAAAAATAAAAAATAAGCTGGCTCGCTACCGCTCACCAGTAAAAAATTGACACCTGGATGGGGATAAATGTCTTAAAACAGTAGGCTGAATGGGGCCAAATGGATACAAGCCAAAGAAAGCGAGAAAAGGACAGAAATAACAAAAAGCAGGTCACCCCCCTTAAGTGAGTTTTGTATTCTATTTATTTTTATCTATCTGAGTTGGATACAGTTTCAAAGTACAGTCTAGTCTAACAAAAACTGAGCATATATATATATATATATATATATATATATATGTTAGTATAGCCAGGTAATAGATTCTCTTTTAAACAGACGAGGTTAAAGGCAATGGGAGTTTCAGCATTCAGGATTTTATTGTTACAGCTTTCAATAGTTCTAACAATTTTCCTCTGGGGAAAATTCATGGTGGATCCAACGTTTCACAAGTAAACCCTGAATGCTGAAACTGCTGTTGCCTTTAACCTCGTCTGTTTAAAAGAGAATATATATATATATATATATATATATATATATATATATATATATATATATGTACATACTTCGTTGAATAAATCGAGCAGATTGGAGATACGTAGCCAATGATTAGCCACGTCGTTGATTTGTTCGGGCGTCCAGGTCTTTATGTCTTGAATCTCCTTTTCCATTTTCCCGAGTGTCGTAAGCAGCACCTTCAGGAAGGCACAAACGAAGAGGTCCACGAAGTTGGGTATGAAGTAGGTGTAGAAAATTGGGATGGGCAGAATGTAGGGCACGGTTATGGAGCCGAAGTACGGGTCCTCCAAGACGGGTATGATGGAGATGAAGCAGAAGGTCATTAGAAGGGAGTAGACGAAGGTGCCGATGATCAGAAAGGGGAACCGTCGGACTTTCTTCATCTTGATATTCATAAGCTCCACCTCGACCAGGAAGACCATGCATCGTCCCGTCTTCATGGTCCACGTGAAAGTGGCGTAGAGACACATGCCGCAGGTGACGACCGTGGGAAGGAGGATGATACGAGTGTCGTAGGTGGTTTCAGGGCACAGGACAACGGGCGCCAGAATTGCGATGCCCAGGCTCATGGACACAACGTAGGGCACCAGCAGCAGGAGCTTTGTGAGGGAGATCTTGTAGCAGCCGCGGGCGAAGCGAGTGGTGGGGAAGACCCCAAGGAAAGTGGCAGCTGCGAAGAGATAAGGAAAGGCATCTAAAAATTCCATATCCTCTTCTTGATCCTCCTTTTCATCGTTGGCTGGATACTGACCACATGTCCCAGTTTTAGGAAAGGTGTCTAAAAAGTCGATCTTCTCTCCTGGTTCCATTTTTGTGTTGGGTGAGGACTGACTGCACCCCTCAGGTTTGGAGGACTGACTGCACCCCTCAGATTTGGCAGCATTGTCGGGTTGCATACCAATGTTTATATTTCCTTCAGTGAGTGTCATACCTTTCATATTGTCACCGTGGTTCATATTGTTAATGTTTTCCCAGGCTTTCATATTGTCACCGTGGTTCATATTGTCACCGTGGTTCATAGTGTTAATGTTTTCCCAGGCTTTCATATTGTCACCGTGGTTCATATTGTCACCGTGGTTCATATTGTTAATGTTTTCTGAGGCTTTCATATTGTCACCGTGGTTCATATTGTCACCGTGGTTCATATTGTTAATGTGTTCCCAGGCTTTCATATTGTCACCGTGGTTCATATTGTCACCGTTGTTCATATTCTTAAGGGGAGGTATTCAGTTTGTTCCCTAGACCTCCATCAAGCTTAAAATTACACCACCTCGACCCCTTTCAAGATAAATTTGTACATTTTTCGGTAGAAAAATGTCCAGGCCGAAGGCCGGTTCCTCTTAAATTACAGGCTCGCTATCGCTCGCCAGGAAGAGATTGACACCTATATGGCACGAAAGGTCTTAACATTGACATAAATGGGGCGAAAGTTCTTAAAATCGTCAAACTAATGGGGCGAACGTGTTAAAAGCTCAAAAGCAATGGGGCTAAACACGAAGGAGAAAGGGGGGTCCAGAAAAAAATCCCTCCAGTGGAAAATATCTCCCCTTGATGTGTTCCCCAGGCTCTGGTATTGTCCTTTACTTGCGATTTTCCTTAGAGTTGTGTACGTTTCCTCGCCTTCGTGTTTCTGTCCGTCCATTAGCTCCTGTTCATCATTGTTCACCCTACTTGTAACAAACCCCCACCCACCCTTCTCAACCCATTATCTCCTCCCGAAGCATCCTCACACAATCGTAACTCAACCATCTTCAAAGTTAAGGGGAGATATCCACTTGAGGGATTTTTTTCCTTGACGCCTTTTTCCCCTCATGTTTAGCCCCATTGCTTTTCTAATTTTAAGACGTTCGCCCCATTATTTTGACGATTATAAGAACTTTCGACCCATTTCTGTCAATTTTTAGACTTCGTGCCATTTAGGTGTC
>CM064578.1:37836881-37844381 GCA_032716605.1 Paralithodes platypus | reverse complement strand
CCCCCTGAATAAAACGGAACTGAGTTGACCCTCGACCACTAATTGTTTATAATAAAACTAACTGTATTGAAGGTGTCATGGGTAGAGCGTTTAATAAGGGGAAGATCTCCACTCGAGGGATTTTTTTCTTGACCCCTTTCTCTCATGTTTAGCCCCATTGCTTTTGATATTATAAAACGTTTGCCCCATTAGTTTAGCGATTTTAAGAACTTTCACCCCATATTAAGACCTTTCGTGCCATTCAGGTGTCGATTTTATCCTGGCGAGCGATAGCGAGCCAGTAATTTGAGGGGAACCGGCCTTCGGCCGGGACATTTTTGTACCGAAAAATGTATAAATTTATCTTGAAAGGGACTCAAGGGGGTGTAATTTTGAGCTTGATGGAGGTCTAGGGAACAAACTAAATACCTCCCCTTAACCCCTTCAGACTCATATGACGCAGAGGCTGCCAGATTAACAATAAGAAATAGAGTTCTCTCACTCTTATAATTACCTCTCCAAAATTAGTTTTCTGCCCACAGCTAACTCAAAGACAACTGCAGAGGTTGAAGTAACTAAACTAAAGGTTTCTAAATACCCCTGATGGTAACAAAGGCTTTAAAGTATCCCCAATAGGCTCAACACAGCTAACTCAAAGACAACTGCAGAGGTTGAAGTAACTAAACTCTAAATACCCCTGATGGTAACAAAGGCTTTAAAGTATCCCCAATAGGCTCAACACAGCTAACTCAAAGACAACTGCAGAGGTTGAAGTAACTAAACTAAAGGTTTCTAAATACCCCTGATGGTAACAAAGGCTTTAAAATATCCCCAATAGGCTCAAAATCGCGTCATATGTCGGAGAGGGTTTAGTCCTATATGTGGTGTCCCAGGTTCGAATCCCGGGAGGATCACATGCGTTCATTAATTTCATTTGAGGTGTTAAGTGTTGGGTGAGATATGAATTATTTAAGGGGGGGTGGCCTGCTCTCTTTCTCTACTTTTTTCTCTCTCTCTGGCTTGTATCCATTTGGTCCCATTCAGCTAACTGTTATAAGACGTTTATCCCCACCCAGGTATCAACTTCTTCCTTGCGAGCGATAGCGAGCCAGCATTGTATGGAGAAATCCGGCTTCGCTGGAGACATTTTTCTATCGAAAAATGTACAAATTTACCCTGCTGTCAAAAACATTTTAAAATATATGCTGGCTCGCTCCCGCTCGCCAGGAAAAAATCGACAACTGGATGGGGATAAACGTCTTAAAACAGTAGGCTGAATGGGGCCGAATGGATACAACCTAGAGAGAGAGAGAGGGAGAGAAAGAAAAAAAAAGAGGTGGGCCTCCTTAAGATTATTTAACTATTTGTCTTTCTCTTTGTATTTCAGTGACCTTCCGCAGACGCAGCAGTGAGGGGGCGCGAGGAAATCCCCCCCCCCCCCCCCCCCAGGTTAGTCGGGATTCCATTTTTTTTTTTTTTTTTTTTTTTTTTTTTTTTAACCTCTGCCTAGGTTATGTGAAAAGCCTGTTATCATTTGGCAAACTGTAGAGATAAGTTATATGACGCAATTTTGAGCCTATTAGGGATACTTTAAAGCCTTTGTTACCATCAGGGGTATTTATAAACCTTTAGTTTAGTTACTTCAACCTCTGCAGTTGTCTTTGAGTTAGCTGTGTTGAGCCTATTGGGGATACTTTAAAGCCTTGTTACCATCAGGGTATTTAGAAACCTTTAGTTTAGTTACTTCAACCTCTGCAGTTGTCTTTGAGTTAGCTGTGTTGAGCCTATTAGGGATACTTTAAAGCCTTTATTACCATCAGGGGTATTTAGAAACCTTTAGTTTAGTTACTTCAACCTCTGCAGTTGTCTTTGAGTTAGCTGTGTTGAGCCTATTGGGGATACTTTAAAGCCTTTGTTACCATCAGGGGTATTTAGAAACCTTTAGTTTAGTTACTTCAACCTCTGCAGTTGTCTTTGAGTTAGCTGTGTTGAGCCTATTGGGGATACTTTAAAGCCTTTGTTACCATCAGGGGTATTTAGAAACCTTTAGTTTAGTTACTTCAACCTCTGCAGTTGTCTTTGAGTTAGCTGTGTTGAGCCTATTGGGATACTTTAAAGCCTTTGTTACCATCAGGGGTATTTATAAACCTTTAGTTTAGTTACTTCAACCTCTGCAGTTGTCTGTGAGTTAGCTGTGGGCAGAAAACTAATTTTGGAGAGGTAATTATGAGAGTGAGAGAACTCTATTTCTTTTTGCTAATCTGGCAACCTCTGCGTCATATGAGTGAAGGGGTTAAAGTGATAAATAGTGAGAAATAGTAAGTTACTTCATTATAGGTTATTATATTGAAAGTGGTGTGTGTTATTCAGTTACTTGTTCGTCAAGGGGAATCCACGCAATGCGAGCTAAGCTCATTATTATCGCGCCTCCTTAACTGGGAATGTATTGCGTGAAATGCATGTTAAGTGTTTTATGTACTGTTGGAATGGCTGTGGATGTGTGTGTAGTCTGTATTTTAGCAATTGGCGAAATCGGAAACGAAGGCTTAGGGTGGATCTGTATGGTACCATTCTCACTATAGACGGTACCGTCTCGCCCGAAGGCTTAGGTAGCCATCAGCTTAGGTGAACCATATGATACCCATCTCGCCTTGTACCATTTTTGCCAACCCCAGATGGGACGTCACAACGTCGTCCACTTATTCCAGGTACCTATTTACAGCTAGGTGAACTGAGGCTAACACATGAAAGGAGACAAGCCCAATTTGTCTCCGCCCGGCCGGGGATTGAACCCCCGACCCCTCGTGTGTGAGACGAGAGCTCTACCTACTAGGCTACGGGCTGTGTGTGTGTGTGTGTGTGTGTGTATGTTTGAGAGAAAGAGAGAGAGAGAGGGAGAGGAGGAAAAAATGAAGGTATTACATTATATGTTATTATATTTAAAGTGGTGTGTGTGTGTGTGTGTATGTTTGAGAGACAGAGAGAGGAGGAAAAAGAGAGAGAGAGAGAGAGAGAGAGAGAGAGAGAGAGAGAGAGAGAGAGAGGAAAAGAGAGAGTTTTGTGTGTGTGTGTGTGTGTGTGTGTGTGTGAAGGAGAGAAAAAACAGATTGAGCTTGTTTGTGTCTGTGTGTGCGTTTGTGCGTCTATGTAGTTGTTCGTAAGCATCCGTACAGTTAAGAATTACCCACATCTACTCTGATACATGACGAAACACTTAAGGGGAGACGGCCGTTTGTTTGGTCTGTTAATTCATTTATTCATATATTTGTCTAGTTTCCTCCCTAGACCTCCATCAAGCTTAGAAAACACCCCTAGACCCCCTTCAAGATAAATTTGTAAATTTTTCGGTAGAAAAATTTCCCGGCCGAAGGCCGGTTCCTCTTAAAATTGCAGGCTCGCTATTGCTCGCCAGGAAATAATCGACACCTAAATGGCACGAAAAAGCTTAAAATTGACAACGAAATGGGGCGAAAGGTGTTAAAATCGCCAAACTAATGAGCCGAACGTCTTATAATCTGAAAACTAATGGGGCTAAACATGAGGGAGAAAGTGGTCCCGAAAACCGGCCCATCCCTCCGCCAGTATTATTGTTGGAAATCCCCCTTGAGATGGTATACCCGAAACCCAAAACGTTCTCCGCCTAAGAAGTAAGAGTTTATCCTTGAACTTACCCGAGACACACACACACACACAGTCATATGTTATCCTGTTATCGCATCCTTCCGCTCTAGGGACGTTCTGGCCCAATGTGATCTTTTAGTATGTGGAGTTGATGTACTGTTAAGGGGAGGTTTCCACTTGAGGGATTTTTTCTTGACTCCTTTCTCCCTCATGTATAGCCCCATTGCTTTTCTATTTTTAAGACGTTCGCCCCATTATTTTGACGATTTTAAGAACTGTCGACCCATTTCTGTAAATTTTAAGACCTTTCGTGCCATGTAGGTGTCGATTTTATCCTGGCGAGCGATAGCGAGCCTGTAATTTAAGAGGAACCGGCCTTCAGCCGGGAAATTTTTCTACCTAAAAATGTACAAATTTATCTTGAAAGGGGCTCAAGGGGGTGTAATCTTAAGCTTGATGGATACCTAGAGACCAAACTAAAAACCTCCCCTTAATTACATAAGTTCTCGTCTTCCACCACATCATCATGTCGAATATGGAACTACAACTTACCCTAGACACACAGTCACATGTTATCCCTGTCATCGCATCCTTCCCCTCTAGGGTCGTTCTGGCCCAATGTGATCTTTTAGTATGTGGAGTTGATGTACTGTTAATTACATAAGTTCTCGTCTTCCACCACATCATCATCATGTCGAATATGGAACTACAACTTACCCTAGACACACAGTCATATGTTATCCCTGTCATCGCATCCTTCCCCTCTAGGGTCGTTCTGGCCCAATGTGATCTTTTAGTATGTGGAGTTGATGTACTGTTAATTACATAAGTTCTCGTCTTCCACCACATCATCATGTCGAATATGGAAATACAACTATAACCTGTTTCGTTTCAGCTGGCAATAGTTTGGATCCTTTAGCAGCTATTTTCTCGATACTTAAGGGGAGGTTTTTAGTTGATTCCCTAGACTTCCATCAAGCTTAAAATTACTCCCCCTTGACCCCCTTTCAAGATAAATTTGTACATTTTTCGGTAGAAAAATGTCCCGGCCGAAGGCCGATTCCCCTTAAATTACAGGCTCGCTATCGCTCGCCAGGAAAAATTTGACACCTAAATGGCACGAATGGTCTTAAAATTGACAGAAATGGGGCGAGGGTTCATAAAATCGCCAAACTAATGGGGCGAACGTCTTAAAATCTCAAAAGCAATGGGACTAAACATGAGGGAGAAAGAGGTCCAGAAAAAAAAAATCCTCCAGGTGGAAATCTCCCTAATGAACAAATGTGACACTACTACGTCTCAAGTTTAAATATTAGTACCAAGTTTAAATATTAGTACCAAGTTTAAATATTAGTACCAAGTTTAAATATTAGTACCAAGTTTAAATATTAGTACCAAGTTTAAATATTAGTACCAAGTTTAAATATTAGTACCAAGTTTAAATATTAGTACCAAGTTTAAATATTAGTACCAAGTTTAAATATTAGTACCAAGTTTAAATATTAGTACCAAGTTTAAATATTAGTACCATATTTCACTACAAAATCTTGAAAATAACTGAGAATTCTTAATGGCACTTTGCGTTTTGCCCGTCAGTTGAAAAGAAGCAGACTGTTATCCTATCGGGTGGGTGGGACTCGTCAGCCTTGGTCGGCAACCCATCTAGGGGAGACAACCTTATACAAATCTGAGTGGAGGAGACTCTTTAGCCTTGGTCGGCTAGGGGAGTAAACCTTATAGAAATCTGTACTGCTTACCTAAGGGTAAAGCAGGTTAGTGGATGGACTAGTCGCACACCACTGTAGAAAAATAGTGCTAAAAAGATACATAGAAATTAAGGGGAGATTTCCACTTGAGGGATTTTTTTCTTGACTCCTTTCTCCCTCATGTTTAGCCCCATTGTTTCCTAATGTTAAGGCGTTCGCCCCATTATTTTGACGATTTTAAGAGCTTTCAACCCATTTCTGTAAATTTTAAGACCTTTCGTGCCATTTAGGTGTCGATTTTATACTGGCGAGCGATAGCGAGCCTGTAATTTAAGAGGAACCGGCTTCCAGCCGGGACATTTTTCTACCGAAAAATTTACAAATTTATCTTGAAAGGGGCTCAAGGGGGTGTAATCTTAAGCTTGATGGATATCTAGGGACCAAACTAAAAACCTCCCCTTAAGGCCGCGGAGTCGGAAGGACCTTAACCCTCTCCGACATATGACGCGATTTTGAGCCTATTGGGGATACTTTAAAGCCTTTGTTACCATCAGTGGTATTTAGAAACCTTTAGTTTAGTTACTTCAACCTCTGCAGTTGTCTTTGAGTTAGCTGTGTTGAGCCTATTGGGGATACTTTAAAGCCTTTGTTACCATCAGTAGAAACCTTTAGTTTAGTTACTTCAACCTCTGCAGTTGTCTTTGAGTTAGCTGTGGGCAGAAAACTAATTTTGGAGAGGGAGTTATAAGAGTGAGAGAACTCTACTTCTTATTGCTAATCTGGCAACCTCTGCGTCATAAATGCGTGAAAGGGTTAAGTTTAGTGGTCAATCCTGTAAGTCCTTCAGTAAACTGGCATAGGTTGTCCTTAAAGGGTATGGGTCCGCTTGGGGGCATTTTGTGTATGGCCACCCCCGTAAAGGGGAGTAAGGCGTCCGGCAATAGATAGATAGATAGATAGATAGATTTTGCCTCCCTCAATCACATAGAAAAAAAAAATGAATTATCTTAACCCTTTGAAGCTCGTGACGCATTTTGACAGTTCATGCTGGCTATCATTAGACGATTTTATGCAGTTTAAGAAGTATCTGTGAGAATTATATGGGTAAAGACTAGCTCATTTAAGGGGAGATATCCACTTGAAGGATTTTTTTCTTTACCCCTTTCTTCCTCATGTTTAGCCCCATTGTTTTTTAGATTTTAAGACGTTCGCCCCATTAGTTTGGTGATTTTAAGAATTTCCGCCCCATTCTGTCAATTTTAAGACCTTTCGTGCAATTTAGGTGTCGATTTTATCCTGGCGAGCGATAGGGAGCCTGTAATTTAAGACTTTCCCGGCCTTCGGCCGGGAAATTTTTCTACCGAAAAATTTATAAATTTATCTTAAAAGGGGGTCAAGGGGGTGACATTTTAAGATTGCTGGAGGAGTAGGAAACAAACTAGAAACCTACCCTTAACCCTCTGATTTCCATATACCCTTCCTAATCTGAATAACATCGTCTAATAATAGCCGAAAACAACATCAAACAAATGCGTATTGAAGCTTGAATGGAGGGTGAATTAAACCTTTTTACTTCTACATATTCTTAAGGGGAGGGTTTTAGTTTGGTCCCTAGATATCCTTCAAGCTTAAGATTACAGCCCCTTGAGCCCCTTTCAAGATAAATTTGTACATTTTTCGGTAGAAAAATGTCCCGGCTGAAAGCCGGTTCCTCTTAAATTACAGGCTCGCTATCGCTCGCCAGGATAAAATCGACACCTAAATGGCACGAAAGGTCTTAAAATTTATAGAAATGGGTTGAAACTTCTTAAAATCGTCAAAATAATGGGGCGAACATGTTAAAATTAGACAAACAATGGGGCTAAACATGAGGGAGAAAGGAGTCAAGAAAAAAATCCCTCAATTGGAAATCTCCCCTTAAAGCGGCACAACAAATTCGTGTAATCATAGCTGTAATGAAAGATAACCCACCTTGCTCAAAGGGTTAAGTATTTATAGCGACCTACATACTTAATTAGCCATTTCCACAGCTCCTGACTGACTGTGAGTTCGAGTCACATTATAAAGTGACTCGGCCGAGACATTGTTCTACCGAAAAATGTACAAATTAATCTCGAAGGGGGTTCTTGAGGATGTTGTATTAAGCTTAAGGGGGGGTGACCTGTTTTTGTTCTGTCCTTTTCTATCTTTCTCT
>CM064578.1:37826692-37836781 GCA_032716605.1 Paralithodes platypus | reverse complement strand
ATATTCTGGCAACAACTGGACGATATCAAATTTCCCGGCCGGAGGGCCGGGTTTCGGTTCTTCCTTTAAATTACAGCTCGCTATCGCTAGCCAGGAAAAGGGAAAACATCGACACCTAAATGGCACCACACAAAAGATCTAAATTTGACAACCAAATGGGGCGGAATGTCTAAAAAAAACGCCAACCAAACTATAATTTGAGGTCCAGCCCCCCCCAGGAATGTCTAAAAATCTCAAAACTAGTGGGGCTAAACGTGAAGGAGATGGGGGTCCAAAAACACAACCACAACCATGACCCCTTAAGCTGAGGACATGACAATTTACAGTCAACTGGAAAAAGATATATTACTTTGAGAGATGAATGAAGAACAATATACAGTATATATCTGGTGTAAAAAAAAAAAAAAAAAAAAAAAAAAAAAAAAAAAAACAAAAACAAAAAAAAAAAAAAACAAAAAAAAAAAAATAAAAAAAAAAAAAAAAAAAAAAAAAAAAAAAAAAAAAAAAAAAAAAAAAAAAAAACAAAAAAAAAAAAAAAAAAAAAAAAAAAAAAAAAAACACACACACACACACACACGCCATCGAACTTGACTATAATCTAGACCCAAAACTTAGTATACACGCTAAATGAAAATGACAGCAATCGGGCTGACGTTGCTATCATTTGGGAAGAGTCCGCCAGGAAATAGGTGTAGAAATGTACAGCCAGTTTGCTAACAAGGTCCTCTTGAGTTACGAAGAGGCCAGGGATCGAGATGTGTGTGTGTGTTTGTGTGTGTGTCACAAGTTCGCTGACGTTAACCTTAAAGTTTGTATCTTAGGTTGTAGTCAAGAAAAACAAGACAAACAAATATTATCTAGTGAGAAAGGAGGAGGGAGGGGGAGGAGGGGTGGGGGTGGGGGTGGGGGTGAGGGTGGGGGTGAGTGAGAGCGTGGGGGTGGGGGTGGGGGTGAGGAGGGGGGGTTGGCAAGCGGAGTACAGTAACTGTTATCATACCTTAGTTGAAATTATTATTATTAAGGGAAGATTTCCACTGGAGGGACTTTTTTTTTTCTGGACCCCTTTCTCCCTCATGTTTAGCCCCATTGCTTTTGAAATTTTAAGACGTTCGCCCTATTAGTTTGATTATTTTATGAAACTTCGCCCCTTTCCTTGCAATCCTTAAGACCTTTCGTTCCATTTAGCTTGTCGATTTTTTCCTGGCGAGCTAAGACGAGCTTGGAAATTTAAGATTTAAGGAGGAAGGAATCGGCCATCGGCCCTGGACATTTTTTCTACCGCCGAAAAACAAATGTACACATTTCTCTTGTGAAAGGGGAAGGGTCTAGGGGGGGTGTAACTATTCAAGATTGATGGAAGTCTAGGGCAGGGAAAAACTTAACTAAAACACCTTCCCACTAAGGCAGTCAAACACCGCAAGGTCAAGACTAGCCGTCAGAGGACTGGGTGGAGCACCTTTTCGAGAAACACCCCAGTCCCTTCCGAGGGGGGGGGGGGGGGGGGGGGGGGGGTTGTTTTTTTTTTGTTAGTTATTTTTTAAACTTGATTTGATATGATTTTTTATCGAGAAATCATAAGTGCATGGGATTACATAATTGTAAGTTGATCTCAAAAGGGCAAACATTTTTAAACAGTCTTTTGTTTTCCCCTACTCATACTTTACATGGTACAGTCGCGCTAATAAGTCATGTCCCAGCTGTCATTACGTTTGGCTCGCTCTGTGCTGTATTAATGTCCGTCAGATGTTGAATAGGGTGGGTAAGTGTAGGAACCATGTTTGTATATTTCACTCGATATGAAGAAAGGAAGCTTCGATATGGCTGATACCCCATTATTGATCAAAACATACTTGGTGCCGAGACATGACTTATTAGCGCGACTCTTGTTGAAAAACAAAAAAATGATATTAAACATGTAAACACAAACACAAACATGAACACAATAGAGTAAGTTTTTGGGGAAGAAGGAAAAGGAAGGGGTGAGGGGGTGGGGGTGGCTTAATTAGTTGGTTACAATAGGACTTCAGAGGCTATCAACCCTTCTGGATTATTAAGCCAGCACACTTTAAGTCAAGAATCGCGTCAGGACTGGAGCCCCTTTTCGAGACAAAACTCCAGGGTCCCTTGTGGTCTTTGGTGGTGGCATATAAAATGCATTTGTACAAGAGCGAGGGGTTGAGGGGAGGGGTGATGGGGGGGGGGGGGGGGAGCGGGGGGGGGCGGAGAGGTGAGGTGAGGGGGTGGAGGGGAAGAGGGTGAGGAGGGGGTGGGGTGGAGTGACTCAAGGCAAACTACTCCAGTGTCCAGTTACCGAGTGAATCGAATACCGGTACCAGTAGTTGTGGGGTCCCGCGGTTCACTTTTTTGTGGGGGTGAAGAAGAAATAGAGGGGAACAGGTTACAGGTCAGTTACAGGATAGATGCAGGTTACAGGTCAGTTACAGGATAGATACAGGTCAGGTACAGGTTACAAGATAGACACAGGTTAAAAGTCACTTATAGGTTACAGGTCAGTTACAGGATAGATACAAGTTACAGGTCAGGTACAGGTTACGGGTCAGGTACAGGTTACAGGATAGACACAGGTTACAAGTCAGGTACATATTACAGGTCAGGGGCAGGATAGACACAGGTTACAGGATAGATACAGGTCAGGTAGAGGTTACAGGTCAGGTACAGGTTAGACACAGGTTACAAGTCAGGTACAGGTTACAGGTCAGGGGCAGGATAAACACAGGTTACAGGATAGATACAGGTTACAGGATAGATACAGGTTACAGGTCAGTTACAGGATAGCTGCAGGTTACTGGTCAGGTACAGGATAAATACAGGTTACAAGTCAGATACAGGTTACAGGTCAGGGGCAGGATACATGAAGGTTAGAGGATAGACACAGGTACAGGTCAGGTACAGGACAGATACAGGTTACAGGTCAATCACAGGTTACACTTCTAACGCAAATTACACTTTTGATGCGATGAGTCACTTTTTTAACGCAGGCAAAAATTAATATTCTGAACTCCAAATACAAAAGAAGCTTCGATTGCTCACCCCAAACAATACGAAAAAAAAAAAAAAAAAAATAATAATAATAATAATAATAATAATAATAATAATAATAATAATAATAAATAATAATAATAATTAACAACATACTGTATATCTATAGAGGAAAACCAAAATATTGCGGTTCAAAATGTTCCCTCACCCTTAAGGGGAGATATCCACTTGAGGGACTTTTTTCTTGACCCCTTTCTCCCTCATGTTTAGCCCCATTGTTTTTGAGATGTTAAGACGTTCGCCCCATTAGTTTGGCGATTTTAAGAACCCTCGCCCCATTTCTGTCAATTTTAAGACCATTCGTGCCATTTAGGTGTCGATTTTTTCCTGGCGAGCGATAGCGAGCCTGTAATTTAAGGGGAACCGGCCTTCGGCCGGGAAATTTTTCTACCGAAAAATTTACAAATTTATCTTGAAAGGGGGTCTAGGGGGAGTAATTTTAAGCTTGATGGAAGTCTAGGGAATCAACTAAAAACCTCCCCTTAATTAAGCCGGTATCACACGAGCACGGTTTCCCTCAACATTTATCCTCAACACTGGTCTGACAGCTTATGAGGTCGACATTTACAATATTACGGTTACCTAAATGCATCTACCATCAGTCTAGTTTCCGATACTAGTGCAAAATATTACCTAAACGTTGGCATACAAATGTTTATCATCGAATGTTGACGATAAAAGCTCTCGTGTGATACCGGCTTTATCCTCTTCAGTACCGGGGCCATCCTTTTTTAAACTCTATGCTGGCTACTACTAGACGCGTTTAGTCAGCTTTCAAAGGTCCTCCATCCATAAACGGACTTCGAAATATCTCCCTTAACCCCTTTTTTAACTACCGTACCACAGACCCCTCTTCAACTGCCCATAACCGTCTGAATATGGCTAGAATCAAATTAAAAAGACGTCGCCGGTACTAATGTGGTTAAAAAACCAAAAAAAAAAAAAAAAATGGAAGTTATGATATTTTTGGGTCTGTCTATCTATTCAATCATATATATATTTTTTTAGTTTCCTCGTTAGGTATCCCTCAAGCTTTAAAAAAATCCTCTTAAAATTACAGGCTCGCTCCCGCTCGCCAGGAAACAATCGACAACTAAATGGCACGAAAGGTCTTAAGGGGAGGTATCTAGTTTATTCCCTAGACTTCCATCAAGCTTAAAATTAAACCCCCTTGACCCCCTTTCAAGATAAATTTGTACATTTTTCGGCAGAAAAATGTCCCGGCCGAAAGCCGATTACTCTTAAATTACAGGCTCGCTATCGCTCGCCAGGAAAAAAATCGACACCTAAATGGGACGAAAGGTCTTAAAAGTGACATAAATGGGGTGAAACTTCTTAAAATCGCCAAACTAATGGGGCAAACGTCTTAAAATTAGAAAAGCAATGGGGCTAAACATGAGGGAGAAAGGAGTAAAGACAAAAATCCCTCAAGTGGAAATCTCCCCTTAATACCTCCCCTTGTCTTGTGGTTGGGGGGGTCTTGCCTCACCTTCAGAACATTAACCCTTTTAGTACCCTACCACAACACGCATTCCCGCCTCCCCCCCCCCACATCACCACACCTACTAGAACAACCCCTACTAGCACCCCCCCCCCCCCCTCCACCACCACACCTATCACAACACCCAATACCACAAACACCTACCATCAGACTAGCAACCCCACTCCCCCCCCCCCACCACCACACCTAAACACAACACCGAATACTAGCACCCCCCCCCCCCCTCCCCTCCACCACCACACCACCACCACTACTAGCACCCCTCCACCACCACTACCACACCCACCACCATCCACCCAAAACCAAAAACTAACAACCACCACCCTCACCACCACCACTACCACAACAACAACCACCACCACCACACCTACCACAACAACCACCACCACCACCACACCTACCACAACAACCACCACCACACCTACCACAACAACAACCACCACTCCCACCACCACCATCACACCTACCACAACAACCACCACTACCACCACCACCAGACACCACACTCCCACATACCACCACACCTACCACAACTACCACAACAACCACCACCACCACCACCACAACCTTGGGCACGCCAGGCAGTTACCAACACCCTTGAGCAAGAAGAAGGATGTTACATGATGGAGGCCAGGGGAAACACGAGGAAGCGCGGACAGATGGAAGGACGTTTGCCTATTAGGGAAAGATTTAAGCCCCATTACATTATTAGGACGTGCCATTTAGGTGTCGATTTTTTTCTGGCGAGCGATAGCGAGCCTGTAAGAGTAACCGGCCTTTGGCCGGCAATTTTTCTACAGAAAAAATGTCAAATTATCTTGAAGGCTAGGGGGTTGGAGTTTTGAGAGGTCTAGCAAGGAGTCGTTTTTTTATAGCCAATGTCCCCTCACTTAAGTCATGGATAGCCCTATTAGGATATTTGACTAGGCCAAGTAGCGATAGCGAGCCTGTAATTTTGAAGGAGCGAACGGCCTGAGGATAAGGAACGAAAGGAGGTGATAGCCAACAAATGAAGGGGGAGGGCTTTACAACGGGGTCTACGAAGGAGTTGTACAATGATCTTGAGGATATGGCAACGGAGTACAATGAATACAAATGATATAGCAAGGTTAGGAGTACAAGTAGCCAACATGAGGATATGAAGGAACGAAGGAGAGTACAATGAATAGCCAACATGAGGATATGAAGGAACGAAGGAGAGTACAATGAATAGGCAACATGAGGATATGAAGGAACGAAGGAGAGTACAATGAATAGCCAACATGAGGATATGAAGGAACGAAGGACAGTTCATGAATAGGCAACATGAGGATATGAAGGAACGAAGGAGAGTACAATGAATAGCCAACATGAGGATATGAAGGAACGAAGGAGAGTACAATGGTTAGCCAACATGAGGATATGAAGGAGCGAAGGAGAGAATTGGGATGCCAGATAAACGATAAACCCACAACACAGAAACGTTAGTAAAAACCGAGACACCCTTGAGTAGTAAGCAGGATGTTGAAAGGACAAGCGACACACGAGGAAGCAGGGAATTATGATGATGGACAAAGAAGGCAATGAGTTAAGGGGAGATTTCCACTTGAGGGACTTTTTTCTTGACCCCTTTCTCCCTCATGTCTAGCCCCATTTCTTTTATGATTTTAAGACGTTTTCCCCATTAGTTTGGTGATTTTTAAGAATTTCCGCCCCATTCTGTCAATTTTAAGACCTTTCGTGCCATTTAGGTGTCGATTTTATCCTGGCGAGCGATAGCGAGCCTGTAATTTAAGAGTAATCGGCCTACGGCCGGGACATTTTTCTACCGAAAAATTTACAAATTTATCTTGAAAGGGGGTGACATTTTAAGATTGCTGGAGGAGTAGGAAACAAACTAGAAATCTCCCTAATGTTGTTTAGCCCCACTAGTTTTGAGATTTTAAGACGTTGGTTCCATTAGTTTGAAAGAACGTTGTCAAAATTCGAAAATGGATATTAATCGTGATCGTGTACTCAACCTTTAACTGTGTTGGTGGTGTAATGGTTTAGATGCTTTATGTCTTGGGTGTGGTGTCCCGAGTTCGAATCCTGGGAGGACCATATGCTTTCATTAGTTTATAAAAGTACATTGGGGTTTGTAATTGATGATTAATGTTAAGAACAAGGTGTTACTTATTTATATAGGTTCAGTAACTACGGTACTATAGCAAGGTCTGTCCTATTAGTCTGTCTGTCTGTTAGCAAGGTCTGTCCTATTAGTGATCTTGGCGCCATTTTATTTTCTTCGCCGGAGACCATTTTCTATCGAAAAATTTACAACTTTAGCCTGCTGTCAAAAACATCTTTAATAATATGCTGGCTCGCTACCGCTCACCAAGAAAAAATCGACACCTGGATGGGCTTAAAAGTCTTGAAACAGTAGGCTGAATGGGGCCGACTGGATACAACCCAGAGATAGAGAAAAAAAAACGAGGTGGGCCTCCTTAAACCTACACCCACGAGAGATTGAAGGAATATCAAGGAACCCAATTATATCTACCACCCACCATAAAAAGCGACCCTCTGCCAGGCCTAGAACTCTTGCCCTTCAGTGTGTTCTTCCCGGTCTACAACAACAACAACAACAACAACAACAACAACAACAGCAACAACAACAACCACCACCACCACAACAACAACAACACGGAAGAACGAAATGGCTTCAAGGAGGGTCAGTGTAGTGTAGTCTGTTCATTATAACTAGGCCACACATCTCCACCCGTAACCTCTATAACTCAAAAACGACTAGAGTAATCGAGCTAATTGTTCATAACCTAGATAATATTTCTATATAGCTATGTATACAGTAACTATTCAAAACAAAGTCCTACAAATCATCACAGGCTGCACGGCTACTACACCTACAGATCACCTACATCAAGAAACCAAAGTCCTCAAAGTCAAAGACCACCTGGACATGAGAGGCACTCAATTCCTGGCAGCAGCCTCCACAAACCAACACCATCCACTATACTACATGGCAACACACCGACAAACACCAACAAATATAAAAACAACACCCAGCACACGTTATCACACACAAATACTGTCATCTCTCCCTTCCTGCCCACCCCAAACCACCTTCCAGAAGCACATCCATACTCATATATCTCGCCGTTCCATCCAATCACTCATAGACAACACAGCTGCAGGCAGGACCTCACGAAATCCATCCTTCTGAATCGTCCCTTCCTTGCGAGGACAGAGTCCACCTGGCCAGGTCGAAATGTTGGCACTATCCAGCTCTTCTGAGCTATCAGAAGAAAATGGATATCTCCGTCGTCGACATCTGCCCAGGATGCAGCACTGCACCCCATACTATAAAACACATCATAGAAGATTGCATTCTACACAATCACTTATGCCAACAACATAATCTACACTCCTTGAGAGCCCTGTGGGAAAGCCCGATCGGTGCCATGGCCTCCCTTAGCCACTCGGGGCTGTTCGACCAGGCAGCTTAGAGAACGACAACAACAGAAATACACATTTTACGTTGCACCCACACACAAAAATACATATTCCAAACAACACCAAAAGTAGAGATTATAAGGAATCCTATTATATCGAAGCAAAACAAGAACAAATCAATTAATACATACAATACAATCAATATCAATTATGTAGGATTAAGTACGACAGGTTGGGTAAGAGGTATCCTCACCAGGATTCGAACCCACTCACTCCAGGTATATTTGGGAGAGTGGTTACGGTGCCCGACTCTCCCAAATATACCTGGAGTGAGTGGGTTCGAATCCAGGTGAGGATACCTCTTACCCAATAAAATCAATCTTCCCCATGACTTCCTACGACTATAAGTAACGAGGGTAGAGAGTGGCAGGAAAAGTCAAGGATGAGGGAGGGAAAGGAAGAAAGAGACCGTAGTTTAAGGGGAGGTTTTTAGTGTGTTTCCTAGACTTCCATCAAGCTTGAAATTACACCCCCTTGACCCCCTTTCAAGATAAATTTGTACATTTTTCGGTAGAAAAATGTCCCGGACGAAGGCCGGTTCCTCTTAAATTACAGGCTCGCTATCGCTCGCCAGGAAAATATCGACACCTAAATGGGACGAAAGGTCTTGAAAGTGACATAAATGGGGTCAAAGTTCTTAAAATCGCCAAACAAATGGGGAGAACGTCTTAAAATCTCAAAAGCAATGGGGCTAACCATGAGGGAGAAAGGAGTCAAGAAAAAAATATCTCAAGTGGATATCTCCCCTTAAGGGGGGTGACCTGCTTTTTGTTATTTCTGTCCTTTTCTCGCTTTCTCTGGCTTGTATCCATTCGGCCCCATTCAGCCAACTATTTTAAGACGTTTATCCCCATCTAGGTGTCGATTTCTTCCTGGCGAGCGATAGCGAGCCAGCATTATATGAAGAAATCCGGCTTCGCCGGAGAAATTTTTCTATCGAAAAATTTACAAATTTAGCCTGCTGTCAAACACAAATAAAAAAATATGCTGGAAAAAAATATGCCGAATATGCTTTGCAAGATATTCGGCGCTTGGTTGCCACTCACGGCTCGAAGCAGCCCCATCTTTGGAGATGCCTCGCCTTCGTGATTCACTGTCTCACCCCCTAGACTCGGACCTTCACTCTCAGAACGCCAGCGATTAACTCACTAGGCATTGCCCCCCCCCCCCCCTGTAGCAGATTTTGGTCGTAAAGTGCTATTTAATCAGGGAGAAGTCAGCTGCCAAGGTTACTGAATTTTCCGCCAGGTGTTACAAAATATAGACTAATATGCTTTCCCTCCGTCACAGACACACTTGTATTTATGTTAAAGGGAGATATATCCACTTGAGGGATTAGTTTCTTGGCCCCTTTCTCCCTCATGTTTAGCCCCATTGCTTTTGAGATTTTAAGACGTTTGCCCCATTATTTTGGCGATTTTAAGAACTTTCGCCCCATTGCTGTCAATTTTAAGACCATTTGTGCCATTTAGGTGTCGATTTTATCCTGGCGAGCGATAGCGAGCCTGTAATTTAAGAGGAACCGGCCTTCGGCCGGGACATTTTTCTACCGAAAAATGTACAAATTTATCTTGAAAGGGACTCAAGGGGGTGTAATTTTAAGCTTGATGGAGGTCTAGGGAACAAACTAAATACCTCCCCTTAAGGGGGTAGTGGTTATTTTTCGTTCTATTTATCTTTATATTCAATTATTCCATAGTTTTATCGCTAGACCTCCTCCATCAAGCATAAGAAATACACCCGCTAGACCCCCCTTCAAAATACATTTGTAAATTGTTCTGTAGAAAAATTCCTCCTAGAATTACAGGCTCACTATCGCTTGCCAGGAAAAAAATCAACACCTAAATGGCACGAAAGGTCTTCATATTGACAAATAAATGGGGCGAAAGGTTTTAAATTCGCAAAACTAATGGAACGAACGTCTTAAAATGTCAAAGCAAAAGGGACTACACATGAGGGAGAAAAAGCAGCTACCTCCCCCCCTTAACCCCTTCAGTACCGGCGCCGTCCTTGTAACATTATCCTGGCTACTGTTA
>CM064578.1:37819192-37821692 GCA_032716605.1 Paralithodes platypus | reverse complement strand
TATATAATATATAATATATATATATATATATACAGTATATATATATATATATATATATATATATATCTATATAATATAGATATATATATACAGTATATCGACTGTATACAGTATATATATTATATATATATATATATATATATATATATATATATATATATATATATATATATATATATTCTCTCTGAAACACAGTATTATGATAATTTTGAGATATAAGTTACTGAAAATGCATTTAAATTATAAATTCAATATATGTATTGATTTTATTTATATTTTTTATTTTTTGAGGGGGGACATTATTGCATTGATTCAGTCAATCCAATACCGATATATCATTATTGCAATATCAATTTCAAGCCTAATTCCTCTTTTTCATCACAATCAGACTAAGACAGTTTGCTTAATAATCTACATAGGCCTATAATATTATATCACTTCCAAATTATATAAACTATCTTAGCTACAATTATAATTTCCTGCAACTCCGTAATTACCAAAAAGTTAACTAGGAGAGTATTCAGCCCTTTGATTCCAACAGGTCCTTCCTAAGCTAAGTAGTATCGTGTCTTGAAAAATAGTGTATTGAAAGAGTTAAGGGGAGGGGGGGGGGGGGGGGGTTGCTTCCTAAGCCTTCGTTCAAGCTTACAAAAATACACCCCAAAAAACACCTGTTCGAGATAACTTTTTACATTTTTCGTAGACAAATATTCTTCTTAAATTACAGGCTTGCAATCACTAGCCCCACAATGTTGACACCTAAATGGCACAAAAGCTCTTAATATTGACAAATAAATTGGGGCGAAAGGTCTTAAAATAAATCACTAGCCCGAAATTTGTTGACACCTAAATGGCACAAAAGGTGCCAAAATATTGACGAATAAATGGGGGCGAAAAGTCATAAATCGCCAAACTAACGGGGCGAACGTCCTAAAATCTGAAAACTAATAGAGCTAAACATGAGGGAGAAGGGGTTATACCAAAAATCCTTAACCCCTTCAGTACCGGTGACCTCTTTTCATTATATTCTAGCAACTATTAGACGATTTTATGCAGTTTAGAAACGGCCTCCAGCAATTAACAGGCTATGTTGACGATATTAGGAAGCTTAGGAAGGATCTGTGGTAGTTAAAAGGGTTGGTTGAGAAGGTTTGGAGCCTTATGATGGCTGGAGGTCCTTCCTAAGCTGAATAAAATCGTTTAATAGTTGCCAGAAGACGATGAAAAAAGGCGTCATCGGGTTAAGGGGAGATTTCCACTTGAGGGATTTTTTTCTTGACCCCTTTCTCCCTCATGTTTAGCCCCATTGCTTTTGATATTATAAAACGTTTGCCCCATTAGTTTAGCGATTTTAAGAACTTTCACCCCATATTAAGACCTTTCATGCAATTCAGGTGTCGATTTTATCCTGGCGAGCGATAGCGAGCCTGTAATTTAAGAGGAACCGGCTTTCAGCCGGGACATTTTTCTACCGAAAAATGTACAAATTTATCTTGAAGGGGGCTCAGGAGGGTGTAATCTTAAGCTTGATGGATATCTAGAGAACAAACTAAAAACCTCCCCTTAAAATAATAGTGGCATTATTTTCAGAGCCGTCTTCCCGTTCTTTGGCCGAAGTTGGTGTAGTGTTTCCCGGAGAGTTTATCAACAACACAATTATTCTCACGCATACATTAAGGGGAGATATTTTCCACTAGCGGATATTTTTCTTGACTCCTTTCTCCCTCATGTTTAGCCCCATTGCTTTTCTAATTTTAAGACGCTTGCCCCATTAAATTATTTTGACGATTTTAAGAACTTTCGACCCATTTCTGTCAATTTTAAGACCTTTCGTGCCATTTGGGTGTCGATTTTATCCTGGCGAGCGACAGCGAGCCTGTAATTTAAGAGGAACCGGCTTTCAGCCGGGAAATTTTTCTACCGAAAAATGTACAAATTTATCTTGAAATGTGCTCAAGGTGTAATCTTAAGCTTAATGGATATCTAGAGACCAAACTAAAAACCTCCCCTTAAGGGGGCAGTGGCCGGTTTTTGGGGGGCTATTAACCCCTTCTATACCAGCGACGCACTTTATATTTCATTTCAGCTCCATTTGGACCATTGTATTCAGCTTAGGAAGGACGTCTACCCATTAAAAGGCAATGGCATAATTATCTTGCCTAAGCTCAATCAAATTATATAAATGTGGTTGAAATCAAAGGCAAATACGTCGCCGATATAGGAGGGATTAATATATATATACTGTATATATATATATATATATTTTTTTTTTTTATTTTTTTTTAAAGTTTCCTCGCTAGACCTCCATCAAGCTTAGAAATACAGCCCCTAGACCCCCCTTCAAGATAAATTGGTACATTTTTCGGCAGAAAAATGTTTCGACCGAAGGCCGGTTTCTCTTAAAATGACAGGCTCGCTATCGCTCGCCAGGAAAACTCGACACCTAAATAGCACCAAAGGTCTTAATATTGACAGAAATGGGGCGAAAGGTCTTAAAATC
>CM064578.1:37669192-37814192 GCA_032716605.1 Paralithodes platypus | reverse complement strand
ACTAAAGGTTTGTAAATACCCCTGATGGTAACAAAGGCTTTAAAGTATCCCCAATAGGCTCAACACAGCTAACTCAAAGACAACTGCAGAGGTTGAAGTAACTAAACTAAAGGTTTCTAAAAATACCCCTGATGGTAACAAAGGCTTTAAAGTATCCCCAATAGGCTCAACACAGCTAACTCAAAGACAACTGCAGAGGTTGAAGTAACTAAACTAAAGGTTTGTAAATACCCCTGATGGTAACAAAGGCTTTAAAGTATCCCCAATAGGCTCAACACAGCTAACTCAAAGACAACTGCAGAGGTTGAAGTAACTAAACTAAAGGTTTGTAAATACCCCTGATGGTAACAAAGGCTTTAAAGTATCCCTAATAGGCTCAACACAGCTAACTCAAAGACAACTGCAGAGGTTGAAGTAACTAAACTAAAGGTTTGTAAATACCCCTGATGGTAACAAAGACTTTAAAGTATCCCCAATAGGCTCAACACAGCTAACTCAAAGACAACTGCAGAGGTTGAAGTAACTAAACTAAAGGTTTCTAAATACCCCTGATGGTAACAAAGGCTTTAAAGTATCCCCAATAGGCTCAACACAGCTAACTCAAAGACAACTGCAGAGGTTGAAGTAACTAAACTAAAGGTTTCTAAATACCCCTGATGGTAACAAAGGCTTTAAAGTATCCCCAATAGGCTCAACACAGCTAACTCAAAGACAACTGCAGAGGTTGAAGTAACTAAACTAAAGGTTTCAAAACACCCCTGATGGTAACAAAGGCTTTAAAGTATCCCCAATAGGCTCCAAATCGCGTCATATATCGGAGAGGGTTAAGATGCACACAATCGTCTAAATATAGGTAGACTAAAATATAAAAGACGTCGCCGGTACAGAAGGGGTTAACTCCTTAGATACAATGAACAAAACCAAAACTTTTACGAACCCAGTAAAAAGACCAAACCACTCATCAAAATCGCCATGTGGAAACAACGCTTAAGTCAAATACAAAATTCTATTAGAGGATTGTCTTCGGATTAGGAAAGGTGTATGGAAGTTAGAGGGTTGATTGAGTTAGTCTGTACCCTTACACTTCCCCCAGATCCTTCCTAAGCTGTATATAATCATCAACTGATAGCCAGAATAAACCGTTATAATCATTAAGGGGAGGTTTTTAGCTTGTTCCCTAGACCTCCATCAAGCTTAAGATTACACCCCCTTGAGCCCTTTTCAAGATAAATTTTTACATTTTTCGGTAGAAAAATGTCCCGGCTGAAAGCCGGTTCCTCTTAAATTACAGGCTCGCTATCGCTCGCCAGGATTAAATCGACACCTAAATGGCACGAAAGGTCTTAAATTTGACAGAAATGGGTCGAAAGTTCTAAAAATCGTCAAAATAATGGGGCGAACGTCTTAAAATTAGTAAAGCAATGGGGCTAAACATGAGGGAGAAAGGAGTCAAGGAAAACAATCCCTGAAGTGGAAATCTCCCCTTAAAGGATTAACTCGGCCTCTTAAGGGGAGATGGTCCATTTTCTTTTTTCTGGACCCCCTTCTCCCTCATGCTTAGCCCCATTAGTTGTCAGATATTTAGACGTTCGCCCCATTAGTTTGTCGATTCTAAAACCTTTCGTCCCATTTCAATATATTAATATCAAGACCTTAAGACGTTGGTTCCATTAGTTTGGGGATTTTATGAACTGTCACCCCATTTCCTAGTCCATATTAGAACCCTTCGTGCCATTTAGGTGTCGATCTTTTCCTGCCGAGCGATAGCGAGCCTGAAATTTTAAGAGAATCCGGCCTTCGGTCGGGAGATTTTCCTATCGAAAAATGTACAAATTTATCTTGAAGGGAGTGTTTTTCAAGTTTTAAGGTCTAGCGAGGAAACTAAAAAATAGAAGAATTATTATGTTTCCCCTCCACCAACCGACTTTACTCCAAAACTCAATTAATGAAATCAACAAAGACATGTGGCAGCAGCAGTCCAGGGGTTCGAACCTACACACTATATAAATAAGTAGACGCCCCAAACTACCCACAACACGATGATCAAGAAACGTGAATAATAACCCGTTCAGTACCAATGCCGTCCTATTAAGGGGAGGTTTCCACTTGAGGGATTGTTTTCTTGACCCCTTTCTCCCTTATGTTTAGCCCCATTGCTTTTGATATTATATAACGTTTGCCCCATTAGTTTAGCGATTTTAAGAACTTTCACCCCATATTAAGACCTTTCGTGCAATACAGGTGTCTATTTTATCCTGGCGAGCGATAGCGAGCCTGTAATTTAAGAGGAACCGGCCTTTGGCCGGGAAATTTTTCTAACGAAAAATGTACAAATTTATCTTGAAAGGGACTCGAGGGGGTGTAATTTTAAGGTTGATGGAGGTCTAGGGAACAAACTAAATACCTCCCCTTAACTTGATTCTGTCAACTACTAGACGATTTCATTCAGCTTAGGAAGAAGCTCTAAATATAATAAGGCTTCCCACTATCTCAACCGACCCTTTTAACGACCACAGATCCTTCTCAAGCTGCATCATATCGTCACAATATAGCTAGAATAAAGTATAACACACGTCGCTGGTACACAAAGGGTTAACCCCTTCTGTAGCGGCGATATCTTTTGTATTTTAATGTAGCTACATTTAGACGATTTTGTATTTTAATGTAGCTATATTTAGACGACTTTGTATTTTAATGTAGCTATATTTAGACGACTTTGTATTTTAATGTAGCTATATTTAGACGACTTTGTATTTTAATGTAGCTATATTTAGACGACTTTGTATTTTAATGTAGCTATATTTAGACGACTTTGTATTTTAATGTAGCTATATTTAGACGACTTTGTATTTTAATGTAGCTATATTTAGACGACTTTGTATTTTAATGTAGCTATATTTAGACGACTTTGTATTTTAATGTAGCTATATTTAGACGACTTTGTATTTTAATGTAGCTATATTTAGACGACTTTGTATTTTAATGTAGCTATATTTAGACGACTTTGTATTTTAATGTAGCTATATTTAGACGATTTTGTGCAGTTTAAGGAGGATCTGTGGTCGTAAAAATGGTAAAGTGAGATAGTTTGAAGCCTGTTAATTGCTGGAGGCCCTTTTTAAACTGAATATAATCGTCTAATAGTAGCCAGAATAGAGTTAAGGGGAGATGTCCACTTGAGGGACTTTTTCTTGACCCCTTTCTCTCTCATGTCTAGCCCCATTGCTTTTGAGATTTTAAGATGTTTGCCCCGTTAGTTTGGCGATTTTAAGAACTTTCACCCCATTTTAAGACCTTTCGTGCCATTCAGGTGTCTATTTTATCCTGGCGAGCGATAGCGAGCCTGTAACTTAAGAGGAGCCGGCCTTTGGCCGGGAAATTTTTCTACCGAAAAATGTACACATTTATCTTGAAAAGGGGTCTAGGGGCTGTAATGTTAAGCTTGATGGAAGTCTAGCGAACTAACTAAAAACCTCCCCTTAAAAGAACGTTTCCGGTACGGAAGGGGTTAAGAGGGCCTTTCTCTCCTCCTAGACCAGTGACCCAGACTCCGCTCAACGTCTGCCGATAACTTCCGGCAGGCATCCTTAACCCTTCCTGTATCGGTGACATCCGTTTCCTTATATTCTGGCAACTATCAAACTATTGTATTCAGCTTAGGAAGGACTTTTACTAATGAAAAGGCTAGACAATCTCAATTAATCCACTTCGCTACCATATATCCTCTCTAAGCTTCATAAAATCGTATATCAAAGAAAAGGCTAGACAATCTCAATTAATCCACTTAGCTACCATATATCTTCGCTAAGCTTCATAAAATCGTCTATCAATGAAAAGGCTACAGACAATCTCAATTAATCCACTTAGCTACCATATAATCTTCTCTAAGCTTCATACAATCGTCTGTACGTAGCTGAAATCATAGGAACAAAACGTTGCCGGTACGGAAGGAGTTCAAACGTTGCCGGTACGGAAGGAGTTCAAACGTTGCCGGTACGGAAGGAGTTCAAACGTTGCCGGTACGGAAGGAGTTCAAACGTTGCCGGTACGGAAGGAGTTCAAACGTTGCCGGTACGGAAGGAGTTCAAACGTTCGCATGTGTTATAGACGAATGGGCTGAATTATAGAGTTCGCCGAAATCCTACAAAACCTTAATTTAGAAAAGTGCCCGGTCAAGGATTGCTGAGAAATATTGCCGGGGTAAATATATATATGAGAGAGAGAGAGAGAGAGAGAGAGAGAGAGAGAGAGAGAGAGAGAGAGAGAGAAAAAAATATATATATATATATATACCTGTATATATACCGTATATATATATATACCTGTATATATACCGTATATATATATATACCTGTATATATACCGTATATATATATTCCCTATAATACCTGGCGCCGTACGTTCTTCCTCGGTCCGCTTTCCTCGCTGACCCATATATCACACCACCCTCTGCACTTATACTATTGTCTTCCACTTTTCCAAGCCTTTCTTCTTCAGTGTCCCCCTCTCTAGCCTCCCCTTTATCCATTTCATTTAAGGGGGGTAACCGGCTTTTTTATCTTTCTCTCCTTTTCTTTCTTTCTCTGGCTTGTATCCATTCGGCCCCATTCAGCCAACAGTTTTAAGACGTTTATCCCCATCCAGGTGTCGATTTCTTCCTGGCGAGCGATAGCGAGCTAGCATTGTATGGAGAAATCCGCCTTCGCCGGAGATATTTTTCTATCGAAAAATGTACAAATTTAGCTTGCTGTCAAAACAAAAATACATATATGCTGGATCGCTACCGCTCGCTAGGAAAATATTGACACCTGGATGGGGGCAAACGTCTTAAAACAGTAGGCTGAATGGTGCCGAATGGATACAAGCCAAAGAGAGAGGGAGAGAAAGAGGAATAAAAAGCGAGGTGGGCTCCCTTAAATTGATTGTCTCATTCTATCCTCGTCCTCATTCTCAGGCCGTTTCTTCAAGTCACCTTGGAGTCCGTTTCATTTTTATTAATATTTCACTTTTTAAGGCCTTCATCGCGCTATCACTTCCTCCTACGCTATCACGCCCCGATTGACTCATTTGTTCTTCATCCTGAGCTTATGTACAGTCGCGCTAATAAGTCATGTCTCGGCACCAAGTATGTTTTGATCAATAATTGGCAACAGCAATATCTAAGCTTCATTTCGTCACATCGAGTGAAATATAGAAACATGTTCCTACACTTACCCACCCTATTCAACATCTGACAGACATTAATACAACACAGAGCAAGCCAAACGTAATGCCAGCTGGAACATGACTTATTAGCGCGACTGTACAGGGGCGCTAATAAGTCATATCTCAGCTGTCATTACGCTTGTCTCGCTCTGTGCTGCATTAATGTCTGCCAGATGTTGAATAGGGTGGATACGTGTAGGAACATGTGTATACTGTCTATCTCACTTGAAATTAATATACAATATAATCAAGTTTTAGATATTACCGATACCAATTATTGATCAAAAACATAATTGGTGCCGAGACATCACTTATTAGGCCGATTGTACAGTTCTCGCCATATGTTAAGTTACACTATTTCGAATCTTCAAACCTTTAACCCCTTCTGTACCGGCGACGTCTTTTCTATTTTATTCTACCTATATCTAGACGATTTTCTGCAATTTAAGAAGGATCTGTGGTAGTAAAATAGGTTGAGCGAGATAGTTCGAAGCCTGTTAATTGCTGGAGGCCCTTTCTAAACTGAATACAATCGTCTAATAGTAGCCAGAATAAAGTTAAAAGAACGGTACCGGTATAGAAAGGGTTAAAGCCCAGTTATGAAGCATTATGTAGTAGTGTATTGTCTCGTTTGCGTTCGATACTGCTTCAAATGGATGAGTCGCCATTTATGCTCTTGCCTGTACCCTTTTTAGTCTACTCCTATATCTATCTATCTATCTATCTATCTATCTATCTATCTATATGCTCAGGCCCAATCCCCATTTTCCTATTTTTATTTTTATGTTCTATTTTATTCTATTTTACTATTTTTTTGTCCTTTTTTCTTGGGGGTGGCCGACTCAAGACAGAGCAAGAACAGGGAAAACAACATCAAACAACGAACAAACCTACTCCTATATATATTGTACGAAATCGTGCTTAGTCTTTTATTCTTCGCCTTTATGTGTGCAGTCGACAGCCATATAATTATAATGTTACCGACCCTTTATTAACTTCTGTCCTGTTCTTCCACTCTTATAGTTTAATGAAGGGCTTGGAGGGAAATGGAAAGAAATGGTGCCTAAGTTAATGATGGCAGCCAATGATTATGTGGATTATGTGGATTATTATGTGGATTAGCATGTGGATTATGAATGGTGTGGATGTTTTTTTGTATCCGGATTAGGAGTAGCGAGTGGTGAAGCTCCTCCCTCAGATAATGTCCTTCGTCACTCACACACACACACACACACACACACACACACACACACAAACACAAACACACACACACACCGCGCTTCCTAGACCACGCAGGGGTCAGGGGGTCGTGGCCCTGCTCGCTCATAATATTTCAGGGTCGTTTCGGGGGGGGGGGGGGGGGGGGGGAGCGGTCGTGGGATGGGGAGAGTTTTTCATACAAGGTGATTTACTTTGCTCATAATTATACAGGGTGGTTTAGTCTGTTAGTACAGGGTGAGGGATAGTTTCCTCGCTCAGGGTGATTTGTCGCTTATATTGCTTTACGAGTGTCCTCATTTGTTTCCTGCCTGTCCTCTTCTGGGTTAGTTGTTGGATCAGGGAAGGCATATTGGGCTGTATAATCACCACTATCACCATCAATCTCACTACTGTCTGTGATATATGTGCCCACACAGACAGACGGACAGACACACGGAAACAATGATTACAATACTACGCCACCCTACGGGGGCTACGTAACAATAACAAATAATATAAATAAATTAAAACAATATATGAAAACAATATTAAAACCCCATTCCCAACTGAAGCCACCCTATTTCCTGGGGTGGCCAATGACGTACCGTACGTACCCTAAGTGACAGCCCCTCCAGAGACCAGGACACAACCCTCATTATATGGTCAAAGGTAGTGGGGAAGATGAGGTGGGGGTGGGGGTGTGGGAGACAGAGAGAGAGGGAGGGGGGGGAGAGAGAGAGGGGAAGTAAGTGAGGGAGGGAGAGAGAGTGTGGGGGGGGGGGTATCTCCTAGTACAACTCAGTTCCCACTCACGCGACTTACTTAAGGGGAGGTTTCTAGTTTGTTTCCTAGTCCTCCAGCAATCTTAAAATTTCACCCCCTTGACCCCCTTTCAAGATAAATTTGTACATTTTTCGGTAGAAAAATGTCCCGGCTGAAAGCCGGTTCCTCTTAAATTACAGGCTCGCTATCGCTCGTCAGGATAAAATCGACACCTAAATGGCACGAAAGGTCTTAAAATTGACAGAAATGGGGCGAGTTATTAAAATCGTCAAACTAATGGGGAAAACGTCTTAAAATCTCAAAAGCAATGGGGCTAGACATGAGGGAGAAAGGGGTCCAGAAAAAAGTCCCTCAAGTGGAAATCTCCCCTTAAGATGTCCTTGAATATACGACAAAAACTCATCTTGACTTTTAACGAAGGGTACATTTGCCTGCACTTCCGCCTGTGCCCCGACTTGAGGTCTTTGGTTCAGTGCATTAGTTCTGTTTGTGTTGTTGGTGATTAATTCTACTAAAACTGGCCGGGTGAAGGCTGGTCCTATCCAGAGTGAGGTTTGGCATCCTCTACCCCAACCTTAGCTGTTTCTGTCTGTCTCTGTTACTGTCCTACTTTTCCTTCTGGGAGCAGGAGGCTAGAAATCCCCCTCCCCTTGTAAAATTATCCTACTCATCGAGATAGAGAAAGGGGTGAGGAAACGGGAATAGTTTCCCGGACCATGATAATTAGACCCCTTGATTGTTGTTCTGTTCGGGCTCTGTCTCGAGTCAGCCACCCCCAGCAATGGGATATGTGCCTGAGTATATACATACATACATACATATAAAACTGGCCGGGCTGTGTGTGATACAAAAATATACAATATGAATAAAACCCCCGATGGATTTGACCGACACTGACCAATCAACGCTTTAGCTGCTAGTTTTGAAAGGCGGATGTGCTGCGAACTGAACCGGTACCTCTGTTCCGGCCGCTTTAACCCCTTCAGTACCGGCGACGTCTTTTATATTTCATTTCAGCTACATTTAGACGATTTTGTGAAGCTTAGGAAGGATATATGGTAGCCTAAAGGATTAATTGAGATAGTCTGTATAGCCTTTTAATGAGTAGACGTCCTTCCTAAGCTGTACAAAATCGTCTAACAGTGGCCAGAATATAATGAAAAGTACATCACCGGTACAGAAGGGGTTAAGGGGAGGTATTTAGTTTGTTCCCTACGTTTTCATCAAGCTTAAAATTACACCCCCTAGACCCCCTTTCAAGATAAATTTGTACATTTTTTGGTAGAAAAATGTCCCGGCCGGAGGCCGGTTGCTCTTAAATTACAGGCTCGCTATCGCTCGCCAGGAAAAAATCGACACCTTAATGGCACGAAAGGTCTTAAAATTGACAGAAATGGGGCAAAATGTCTTAAAATGTCAAAACTACTAGGGCGAACGTCTTAAAATCTCAAAAGCAATGGGGGCTAAACATGAGGGAGAAGGAAGTTCGAAAAATAATCCCTCAAGTGGAAACCTCCCCTTAACCCCTTCAGTACCGGACACATCCTTTTTAGCCTATTCTGGCCACTATTAGACGATAGTATTCAGCTAGGGCAGGACGTCTGTACCGCTTAAGGGGAGATTTCCACTTGAGGGACTCTTTTCTTGACCCCTTTCTCCCTCATGTCTAGCCCCCATTGCTTTTGAGATTTTAAGACGTTTGCCCCATTAATTTGGTGATTTTAAGAATTTCCGCCCCATTCTGTCAATTTTAAGACCTTTCGTGCCATTTAGGTGTCGATTTTATCCTGGTTAGCGATAGCGAGCCTGTAATTTAAGAGTAACCGGCCTTTGGCCGGGACATTTTTCTACCGAAAAATGTACAAATTTATCTTGAAAGGGGGTCAAGGGGGTGACATTTTAAGATTGCTGGAGGAGTAGGAAACAAACTAAAAACCTCCCCTTAAAAGGCTACAGACCATCCCAATTAATCCTTTTAGCTACCATATATCTCTCCTAAGTTTCATAAAATCGTCTAAATGTAGAAATCCAATAAGAATGACGGCACCGGTACTGAAAGGGATAACTACCCTTCAGTAATCGTGACTCCTTTTCGCCAGGCAGTTTTACGTGTTTTGCCGCTTTTACTTCGTATTTGCTCCTATACATACACACACAGGATCTATATATACACACACAACGTACACATACACATACAAACACACACACACAATCGCACACACACACCTATACTCAGTCAAACACACGATCACCCTTTCTCTCACTCACACACTCTCACTCACACACTCTCTCTCTCACTCACACTCACACACACACACACTCACACTCTCACTCTCACACACTCTCTCTCTCCCCCGTACCCCGCCCTCCACCCTCCAAGGTCCCCCATAGTGTACAGTCCAGGGGTTCCCAACCTTTTAGTTCCTCTGTACCACTTGGGCATTCTGATAGGTACCCATGTACCCCTAACAATTTAGGATAAAAATGGATAAAATTATGTCAATTTTCTATTATTTTATTATGAAATATGTATGTGTAGACTGATAGGGATCTTAGCATTGATATTATCAATAAAATGAACTCAGTGACTATAAAATATTTTGATCTGTCACATACTCGGACATTATCGGGCGGTACTGCAGCTGTCTCGAGTTGGTATACATACCTGATTGTTTCACGTCCAATACAGATTGTGGGCCGCAGGAAGTCACATAATAGTGAAAACAATGGAATAGTCACCTCACTGATATAATTTTAAGAGAAGGATGTAGTATCCGGGTGTATGGTCCAACGGTAGTCATGTTTACATAGGTCGATCGCTCGCGGTTAAGTTCCCGTATATTTGTTTTCTGTTATTTGACCCCTGCTGGCAATATGTATGATGATGACAATAAGTCATGGAGGGTGAGGGGGGCAAAAGCCCCCCTTCAACCTATTATTGTATCCCACGGCAGTCAAAATAGACGGGAACATGATTGCAAGCGTCCGTGTAGTGTAAGGCAGGCGGTCCACCCGGTAACTACATTCTTGCCAATTTTAATATAAGTTTCGCTTACTGAAATGAGGAAATTGATAAAAATAACACTTTGTGCAATCTGCCTGTAGATTAGAACACCATGTTTTGTACACTATGGTTATTCTCTCAGACCCCTATGTACCCCCTGAGAAGTGCAAATGTACCCCTGGGGGTACATGTATCCCAGGTTGGGAACCCTTCCAGGCTTAACCCGTTCAGTACCAGGGACGTCCTTTTCATCATACTCTGGCAACTATTAGACAATTTTATGCAACTTAAGAAGGACCACTAGTATTATTAACCCTTAACTGGCGGCGCGCAACATATGTCGAGTGAAATAAATTTGGACTAAGTGGCGGAGCACGACAGCTGTCGAGCGCCATTTTCAGCACGTAATGTTGCTGAGAGAGAGAGCTGAGCGGTGGGACGAGCGTAGTAACCTTATGACCGCTCCCCACGACCACCGTGGACGTACTGAACTGTATACCACCTTCCTCCCCCCTTTCTCACTCGCTACACAGGGAATTATGTACGGAAATTACCTTATTTTAGGGTTTTTGCACTCGTGTTGCACGATCGTTGCAAGAGAACCAGTGGTCATACAAGGATGGTTCGGGTGTCATTGTCTCATTGGAAAGCTCTGTTTACGCCCTTTCAGGGATAGATACTTGTTTTACGCTCTGGGTCTTGTTTATGCATGAAAATTACCACGGAAACAACCCTATTTAGGGTAAAAAAAAACGCTGTGCGGTACGGTGTAATATACCCTACCACCCGCCAATAAGGTGTTAAGGCTTAAAACTATCTCAACCAAATATAGCTAGAATATAAGGTAACACACGTCGCTGGTACTCAACGGGTTAAGGACTTGATCGCGTCCACACGTGCGTGAAAGGGTTAATAAGTAAGCCTAGTGGAATGATATAGCCTCAACCTCTGCTATGATGCCAATAGAAGAAATGATAAGTGAAAGCAATAGCACCAAGCATCTGTGTGCACTACATTTCTCTCTCTCGCTCTCATATAATTATACAGTATATATACTGTATATATATATGGAGTTGGCTACAAACGGCCTGCCACCCTGCTAGTCTCTATGTCTAACTTAAAATAGAGTATAGTCTCTATGTCTAACTTAAAATTGCGAACTTCTTTTCTTTATACCTGTAAGCAGTGTACTGTATGGTCTAGAAAATGACTATATGAAAGCTAGACTACCTGTGCACGAACTGTGATGCCTGTGTCTGCGTGCAAGGGGAGATGGCCCGTTTTTCTGGTCTCCCTTCTTCCTCATGCTTAGCCCCACAGTTTTCAGATTTTAAGAAGTTCGGCCCATTAGTTTGGCGATTTTAAGACCCTTCGATCCATGTCTTTGTCAATAGTAAGACTATTCGTGTCATATAGGTGTCAATGTTTTCCTGGCGAGCGATAGCGAGCCTGTAATTTAAGAGGAACCGGCCTTTGGCCGGGAAATTTTCTTCCGAAAAATTTACATATATAACTTGAAGAGGGTCTAGGTAGGTGTTATTTTGAGCTTGATGGAGGTCTAAGGAGGTAACTAAAACAAATGGTGAAAAATATATAACTAAATAATAAGTAATAAATGAGGAAATAAATAGGGCCATCCCCCCTTAAAAGTGGGGGCTCATGGGTTGAGATAAACATGCAATGACAATCGCCAAGCTGTACATAATTATTTTTCCATGTTTACCTCAACCCATGAGCCCCCACCTTTAAGTGCGTCTGAAAGCAATGCAGGCACCTTCCACCCGCGCATATTAAGTGTTTGCACATGCGCTCCTTTGATCGGTGGTGCGTGTGTGTGTGTGTTTGTTTGTTTGTTTGTCAGGTAAAAGCGAGTCAACACCAGCGGCCGCGGTTTAGCCAGCTCAACGAAGATCAAGTACACGGTGAGAGGCTGTAGACGTCTGTAAATGTCTGTGAATGTTTGTAGATGTAGATGCCTGTGTCTGTAAATGTCTGTAAATGTTTGTAGATGTGTGTGAATGTTTGTAAATGTCTGTGAATGTTTGTAAATGTCTGTGAATGTTTGTAAATGTCTGTGAATGTTTGTAAATGTCTGTGAATGTCTGTAAATGTTTGTAGATGTGTGTGAATGTTTGTAGATAACTGAATTTTTGTGAATGTGTACATTTCTGTAGATGTTCTGACATACGGAGCCCTGTATGTTAATTTAAGTTAGAATTAGAGTTCAAGGAGCCAAACTACCCAAGTGGTGAAGCAGACTAGCGAGCGAACGAGCGAGTGGGCAAACCATCTCGCCCCATACCAGCTCGCCCCATACCTCGATGACCGATGCTATGACGTATGATCGACGCCAGGAGCTGTGAGTGGACGACACACCTGTTATGTGATTCGAGGAGCTATGATTGGAGCGCGCACCATCACTCGCCTCCTGATTCGTTCCTACACCATCATTGTTTGGTATATAAGACCCGAGTTGGGCATTGAAATCAGTCTCATTTGGAGTTGGGGAAGGTGAACTTGCAGCTGGAGGAAGACGGGGTGAAGTATTATAATGGGATTGTGACTGTCAGTCAGATTATATAAATGTGTGTTAAGTGTGTTCGGTGTAAACACTTACGTTATGTTGGTTAGTGAGATATGTGATTGGGAATTAACGTGATGTGTTTAATGTGTGTAATGTGTTTAACTATTTAATTGGGAATTAACGTGAACACTACTATTATGTGTTTAACGATTTAATTGGGAATTAACGTGAACGCTACTATTATGTGTTTAACTATTTGATTGCGAATTAACGTTAACGCTACTATTTATGTACTTAACTATTTGATTGGGAATTAACGTTAACGCTATTATTATGTACTTAACTATTTTAGTTGACTAACTTGTGGACTAAAGCAACTCTTTAAGTAATTGGGTTATGATGAAAGTAATACTATTGTTTTATATTAATACTTACGAGGTCTTTCATTTTCTTTTAATTAAGCTTATATTGCTTAATGGTGCTTAGTACGGTGATGCTATTGTCTCATATTAGTAATATCGCCTTAGACTAACATGGCTGTGTTAATATTACTTCTAGTGATTTTCTAAGCTGAAGAAAATTCTTTTGCTTCAAAATATTATATTTTGCTTTTCATATTATTTGAGTGAGACCTGAATCGAATCTATGAAACGATCCTGTAACTTTATTTACTCATAATCAAACCTCAATGTTACGTGGTTAAGAAATAAATTTAACTAATTATTAAATATATATCTAACTTTTTATGTGACTTTGATATAAATCCTGATGATAATAATAATATAATACTATTAACGTAAGACAAGAACCAAGAATAATTACATTAAATATAAATAAAAGGACATAGAAGAAAACTATCTATTCATTTCAAAAAGGGTAAGAGACAGAAATATTCTTACTTTAATATTTATCTTTCAAGACTTTTTATAAATTTAATAGTCCTTCTTTAGCTATAACTTATTCGGTTCATAACCATAGCCTACTAAGCTTCGGTTAAATAATAATTCTTTATAAATACTACATGACTTTAATTAGTTTCAGTATTTTTCATAATTAAAGAGTATCAGTCAATAAAGGATACCAAGTCCTAAGATCCAAAAGGAAAGGAAGCAACAACAGGAATTTGTTATTAGATTTTACTTTTGTTTTGCCTTCAGCTGACTGATACCTTAATATATATCTCTGTGCTATCTAGATTCATCAAGTTAACCACTTGAGGATCAAGATACGTAACAATGTCTATAGATGTGTGTAGATGCTGGTGTCTGTAAATGTCTATAAATGTCAGTAAATCTATGTAAATGTTAGTAAATGAAAATGCCTGTACATATCTGTATATGTAAATGTATGTAAATGCCTGTAAATGTCTGTCAATGCCGAAAATGCCACCTTTTCTTCCAACCCCATGTTGGTGCCGTAATTAATGGTGTAATGGTTAGAGTGGATAAGTTCTGTATATGGTATCCCAAGTTCGAATCCCGGGAGGATGGCATGCTTTCAGTACCGGTAATTTCATTCGAGGGTGTTTGGTATTGAGAGTCAAATTAATGAATAGTAAGATAATCTGACAATGGGGTTAGGTCAGGTCAGGTGAAGGCATTGAGGGATAAGCCTTCACAACGGCACCTCGGATCTACTTTTCGAAGAGCCTTGGCGAGAGAGGAAACTGATTGTCAAAATGTCTGAAATCTGGGGTAGGCCTAAGTGTCGTGTTCTCTTTAGCAGTTCCTGTCCATTGTATATTAAAATATATAGAATTATGATCGTTATTTCCTAGTTGGTCCCCAATCTCTACATTATTACTAAAGACATAAATCGAGGATATTAGTACCTCTAGTCGGGGAGTCTATGAATTGAAATATAAAACTATCTTGTACCGCCTCAATAAACTCTTCAGAATCAGAGTCGCCGATTTGATGCTGCCAATCTATATTCGGAAAATTAAAATCCCCCATAATGCACACATTGCTAAACCTTGATGGTATTTTCACTTCCTGCCATTAAGATGTACCATAATTTCTACTCATATTTGGTGGTCTATAAATAACTCCAACAACTATGATCTCACTACCTTCGCTAACCTCTAACCAAACACTTTCGTTATCATTATTTAGTCTAATACCTTATTTAGCACAGCATTTTAATGAACTCCTGACAAACACTGCTATTCCGCCACCCCTCCTACTTGTTCGGTCATATTCAAGCAAATTGTATCCTGGTACCAACTGTGTTGGTGGTGTAATGGTTTAGATGTTTATATTCTGGTTGTGGTGTCCCGAGTTCAAATCCCGGGAGGACCATATGCTTTCATTAGTTTATTCAAGTGCATTGGGGTTTGTAATTGATGATTAATGTTAAGAACGGGGTGTTACTTAATATACAATTTGCTAAAAAAAAAATTGATACTGTATTAATGCATGTTTCAGTTAGCGCTATTATGTCTATATTTTCATTGCTAACAAGTGCTCCAAGTTCGTCCATTTTGTTACATAAACTCCTACAGTGTTATGTCTATGTTAATTTGTAAATATAATGCTATATTTCAAAATATCAATCAATCACCTCATCCACCAGGGTTTGCAGTTTAGTATCCAAAAACATAATATTCTTGAATCTCATAATTATTTCTCCAAAATGAGTTATCTGTCCAGAGTTCGCTCAAAGACAACTGCAGAGGTGTTCTCATAAATATATTAACCCCTTAAGCTTATTCTGGCTATCATTAGATGATTTTAGTAGCTTAGGAAGGATCTGTGTTCATTAGAAGGGTACATAATATTTCAACCCTCTGACTCCCATATGCCTTTATTATTCTGAACAAAGTCGTCTAAGGGGAGGCTGAACCTTCGCTGAGCCCAGAAATAAAATTTTGATTTTTTTTTTTTTTTTCTTGTTCTATAATGCTTCTTTCAACATAGGAGAATAGCATAGGAGGGAACAAAAAAACATATCGCATCCATAACCCCCCCCCAGGCCGGGGGTTCGACCTCGACCCCCGAAAAACTAAAAACAAATCTTTCAGCCACCCAAAATTTGTTTTTGTGTCTGTAGTCTAAAGGGCTTCTGTAAGCAATAGAAATGATCATATGAGGGCATAAACACCCATATGACATCCCTAGCACCCCCTTGGGGGGGCCCCAATATCATGGATTTTGGTAAATAATTGTCTAAAATAATTCTACAAAGTGTCCCCCTGATGAAAATTTTGTTTAATTGGTCATTAAATTCCATCGTCTATGTGCGCGCCATGATAGAAAACGTTTTCTAAGGAGGACTAACTATTCTATCTCTCCAAAATTGTACTTTAGTGTGTGAAAATCTTTGATCCTACTTTGGCACTTACGAGATCATCTACTTTTGTGTTTATTGCTCAAATTCATTCCCCTTCTACACACTACATATAGGACTATATAGCAACTGGAAAATGCAGAGATAATGGCATTATCTCACATATTTTTCAAGATTCGACATTGTTTAGGTTGAAATGTTGGCTAAAACAAACATATATATATAGTATATAATTTTTTCAGCCCCTTCTATTATGCAATATGGTAAAACTAGATCATTTTCTTGTAGGGGATGCAGGTAGAATACGCCATGCAAAAATTGCGGGAAATTTGAACAATTTTGAGTGAGAAGATGATTTTACAAATATTTCAATGAAATTCTGCGCTCGCTCGCACACGCACACATGAGAGCTGATTTTTTCAGCGAGTCTTAGTATTTCCATTGGTAATAAGATGGTATAATGCCAGAAACACAATCTCTTATACAGACTGACTTGGGGGTCAAAGGTTCAGCCTCTCCTTTTAACAGCCAAAAAACAGAACACAATTGTGTCATCGTATCTTGTAAGTGTTAACTTTTATCATTATGATTATAGTAATTACCAACTTATTCAAGCTTGAGACTTGATCTTAACTTTTTAACAAGTAACCGACCTAGATGTGAGATTTTATGTTTTGGTTTGTTTTTCTGATGTATTGTGATGTCCCTATTCGGGCTCTGTCTCGAGTCAGCCACCCCCATAAAAATAAAAAATAATAATTGGGGAAGGTGCCAGAGTATACACATATACAACTTCATTTTCCGAAGAAAGAATCTTTAGCAACTAGGTAGTAACAATGACAAAATTTCAAGAGCAAATTACTATATGAGAAGGGATTACAATGATGTGCTAGTTTTGGATAATTAACATATTAACTATACAGTGGTGCACCAACTTTCGCTACATCTCGATTCGCGGATCGCACTTTCGCGGCAGTGTCTAAATATCCCGCCGATTTGAGTTTGGCGGTAAAAACTCGCATTTTCGCGCCCGAGCTTCGAAAATGAAGGCCTATTCAGCCACAAGCAAGAGGATTCGGTAGAGGAAAAATAAATGTTTGTGTCGAAACACGACCCAATACCAGTATATAGTCACCCAATGACTATAACTAATCAATACACATACTTACAAATACTCAATACAATTATTTGTACTTACAAATAGGCCTACTCATGTTGAACGTACCTAGCCTAGTCACCCAATGACCCAGAATTGCTAAACCAACTAAAACTGGAATTGGTACACTTACTTACAGATATTCAATACTTTAATGAGTCTATAATACTGATTAGCAAAGCATTATAATAGGTTACACTGCTTAGACATAAGGTTATAAGGTTAACCTGTGCCACCGCCATAGGCGCCATTTGCAAATGCACTGTTTTGGGTTCAAGCGGCGCCATGATGCCATCTAGTGGCCTTAACTGAAACTGATGTCTTGGTTCAAATTATAGGCGCATTTTTGCTTGAGTTTTGGCTCGAGCCAAAATGCACCTCATAGTATCATATACGGTTGGAGCATCAGTATCGTACCGTAACGCTAAGTTCACTAACTGAACTCTACCAAAACATTGCATAGGCCTATGGCGGTGGTTCAGAAGAAGTATAAGAACTGTAATTCATTATTATGCCTTGCTAATCAGCACTATAGACTCATTAAAATATTGAGTACCTGTAAGTAAGTGTACCAATTCCAGTTTTCGTTGGTGTATAGCAATTCTTTGTCATTGGTTGCCTAGGTTTGTTCAACTTGGGAGTGAGTTTTCGTACATGCCCGGTCCCTATTAAATTAATTCCCATTACCTCAATGCCCCAACTTTCGCTAATCGCACTTTCGCGCCACTTTCGGCGGTCCCTATTGGCCGCGAAAGTTGGTGCACCACTGTACTCTGTTTATTTTCAGCTGACGATAAAGTGAATCCCTGAGCAGCAGGTTGGACAAATATGAAACTACTATGTCTGTGCATCATAATAAGACCAAGTTTATATAATTAGCACTATATTTCACTACAAAATCTTCAAAATAACTGATAAATCTTGATGGGAACTTTGCAATTTACCGTCAGTTGAAAAGAAACAGATTATAGTAGTAAATTTGACTATTAACCCCTTCTTTACCGACTACATCTTCTTCACTTTATTTTGGCTACCATGAGACGACTTTATTCAGCTTTGGAAGGACGTCTACCAATTAAAAGCTACAGACTATCTCAATTTATCCTTTTAGCTACCATATATCCTTCCTAAGCTTCATAAAACCGCCTAAATGTAACTGAAATAAAATACAAAAGACGTCGCCGGTAGAGAAGGGGTTACCAACATAATAGGTCTACTATTAATATGGTGACAACATTAGTATCACCAACTAATTGATAAACTTTGTATCTACCTTAGGATCTGCCATGTGTAGATCATTCGGCTTTCTGCAGACTCCCATTTTCTTATGTTCCGCGATGAAAGAAGGGTTTGGAAGACTCCCATCGCAGCACAGACCCTACAAAATCTCCGGCTACTATTCGATACAGGGGCCACATTTACAAAACAAACACCTTAATTTCTCAAAGCTTAACATTCGGATTCTTGAGAGATTGTAATTTTAGCCTGTCACAAAACGAACATCTTAATTGTCCAAAGCTTCAGATTCGAACTCTTGATGGAGAGATTGGAACTTTAGCTTTTCACTGTGTCAAGATGCAGATCCTAAATAGCAAGATTATAAGCTTCTTCATATCAATGTGTAGAAATGTGGATACTTATTAGAAATGTCGTTAACTTCTGCAAATCGCCTTGTCTAGATCTTTTAGTCCTCCTCTTATTCTTACTTTTGATCTTCTTTAATATATGGTTTTCACTGCTTCCTCTTCATATATTTATTCCTTCGTCTTTTCTTCTTCTACTTCTTCTCTTGTTCTGGTCTTCTTGTCATTCTTCTCTCTTGAGTAACTTAAGTAATATCTCACATATACTGGATCTAACTATTATTGAATCTTATTACTGCAGCATGGCGAATATTTAAACATTAATCTCGCTTAGTAAAGTCCTCTCATATATAAGCTTAAAGTAGAGTAAATATTGGCGAACACTGTCTATCAGTCATTAGGCTTAGGAAAGATCTCTCATCACAAATAATCAACTCCAGAGCTAAAAACAAGGCCAGTTCCATAAATTCGGCTTAGCAAAGATCTCTCACCAATAATCAACTCCACAGGGTATAAAATCAAGGAGAGTTACATAAATTCGGTTTAGGAAGGATCTCTCACAAATATAATAAGGTGCGTTTTATCAATCCGGCAGTCACATAAACCGAGTTCATACGAGGGGAGGGTTTTACAGGGCCTGTGCTCCTCCGGCCAGACTTACCATTGGTTTCCTTCATTTGTTTCCGTATTTTTCTTTGTCTTTTTGGATTTTCCATTCTTGCTAATTCCATCTGGAAATACACAGAAAATATGGTTAATAATAATGATAATAGTAATATTAATAATAATAGTAATACAAATAATAATAATAAAGTAGTGATAATAATAATAATAATAATAGTAATAATAATAATAATAATGTTAAAAATTATCTTCAGGTCTTTAAAAATGGGGATATTTGTATTTCTTTGTTCATTTATTTAAACAATATCACGTGCAAAGAGAAGAAAATATGAACATACATAGATAACAGAAGAATAATATTTATTCCGCAGGAAGTCACATAGGGCCTAATAGTGAAAACAATGGAATAGTCACCTCACTGATATAATTTTAAGGGAAGGATGTAGTATCCGGGTGTACGGTCCAACGGTAGTCATGATTACATAGGTCGATCGCTCGCGGTTCCCATATATTTCTTCTGTTATTTGACCCCTGCTGGCAATATGTATGATGATGACAATAAGTCATGGGGGGTGAGGGGGGCAAAAGCCCCCCTTCTACCTATTATTGTATCCCACGGCAGTCAAAATAGACGGGAACATTATTGCAAGCGTCCGTGTAGTGTAAGGCGGGCGGTCCACCCGGTAACTACATTCTTGCCAATTTTAATACTGTATAAGTTTCGCTTACTGAAATGAGGAAATTGATAAAAATACAACTTTGTGCAATCTGCCTGTAGATTAGAACACCATGTTTTGTACACTATGGTTATTCTCTCAGACCCCTACCCCCTGAGAAGTGCAAATGTACCCCTGGGGGTACATGTACCCCAGGTTGGGAACCCTTGGTGTATACCCTAAGTGTGTGCCCTCACCCGCCCTCAGTCACACCCACAAGGTCGACACCAAACAAACACACACACACACATACATATTGGGAGTCACTTGCAGGTTCATCGTAACATATAGCAGTACGAAGATAAGCCAGGTATGTGTGCTTGTATGTATGTATGTATGTATGTATGTATGTATGTATGTATGTATGTATGTACCGGTATGTGTACGAAGATAAGCCAGGTATAATATGTTTGTATGTATGTTTGTATGTATGTATGTATGTATACGAAAATAAGCCGGGGGGGGGGGGGGGGGGGGGGGGGGGGGGGGGGGGGTGTGTGTGTGTGTGTGTGTGTGTGTGTGTGTGTGTGTGTGTGTGTGTGTGTGTGTACTATATGTGTGTGTTTCATGTATGTACTGTATGGTTCCCCGACTCGTAACTCAATCGGCGGAACATTTCAAACAGTCGATTTTAACCAGGCCCGACTAAACTGGTGCCAATTTTAGTCGTAACATAATAGCATAGGTTGAGTTGACAGTAACTGACACTGCTTGATATCCAGTAGTTGACATAGTGTACGGGTTGAATTATTTAGTACTTATTTAGACATTTCTACTGTAGGGGTTTATGGATGATGTCAAAAAAAGACTCAATCCATAATATATCTGAAGTTGTATTGAGTAACCTTCCGCCTAAAGTGTGTATGTTGAAGCCTCTTTGTACCATATAGGATGTGAGTGTGGACATAACCAAGGTCCTTGGACATAACCAGGGCAGGAGTAATTCATACACCAGGCACAGTATAAATACCTCCAAAATTAGTGGTGGATTTATTTTTTACCTTTATATATATATATATATATATATATATATATATATATATATATATATATATATATATATATATATATATAGAGAGAGAGAGAGATCATTTATTTGACTCATTGAGGTAGCATAAGTACTTTAACCCTTTCGTTGCAGGCGACGTTATGGAACGTCCTGGCAAGTTACAGCAATTTCCAGGCTTTAAAAGCCTGTAAAAAACGTAAAAATCGAGTGTCAGTGGGCGGGAGCGTGAGGGGCCCACCTCCGTTCCTCAGAGCAGCGAGCGGCCCACTGAGGTTGACTGTGTCTTGCGCGGGTCTCTCTCTCTCTCACACAACAGTGTAGCCAAGCGAGCGAGTGCTACCAAATAGCGGGTTTCCCGCGTTTCACTGGCACCGCTGCGGGTGAACCAGACCACGTACGGGGCCTGTTCTGGTCTCATTTTGAAGCTATTTTCGCCTAGTTTTCGGCAGAATACAGTTCATTTAATGCAGATGCTTGATTTATCATTCAGGAGTGCCTGAATATGCCCTAAATAGCCCAAACATAGCCGCAGCCAATGGGTTAAATTATATGTATAGCCTACAGTAGGTATTGCGCAGTACATAATTAGGGCCTACATGGTCTCAAAAGGGCAAAGATGGTTGTACTATATTTACCCTAGAGAGAGAGAGAGAGTGTGTGTGTGTGTGTGTGTATTTACCTATTTGTTTACCTATTTGTAGTTTACAGGAATTGAGCAGCGCTCGTGTTGTCCTGTCATAGTTACTTTATAATCAATCCATTTTACTTAGACAAGTATCGTATTGGATATTCCCAATTCCCAGTATTTTGGACTAACATATCATAGCTTATGTTGTCCTATTTCCATATTTACTTTTATCCAACCTAGATTTGAACACGTTAAATGTTCTTCGCTCTCACCACCTCCTCCTCCAAGTTGTTCCAAGTCTCTATACTTTTATATGGGAAGCTGAATTTCTTTGTGTCCTTACGACATCTGCCCTTCCTCAGTTTAAACTGTCCCCTTGTCCTTCCATCATCCCTCACGAATAGATCTTCCCTATCTACTCGTTCCAAACTTTTTACTCCCTTGAACATCGTTATTAAGTCGCCTCGTTCCCTTCTCTCTTTCAAGGTAGGCAGTTGTAGTGTCTTAAGTCTGTCCTCATATGTCAACTCCTTCAATCTTGGGCTCATCTTCGTTGCTATCCTTTGGACTTTCTCTAATTTGTTTGTGTTTTTTCAAATGTGGTGACCATATCACTGCTGCATATTCTAATCTTTGTCTTATCATAGTCATTATCAGTTTTCTTCAAATTTCTTCGTCCAAATAGTTAAATGCCACTCTCATATTGGTTATTATTCCATATGCTCCTCCAATGATCATGTTAAGATGCTTCTCCGGTGATAGATCATCTTGAATTATCACTCCAAGGTCCTTATCATGCCGTGTTTTGCCGATTTTTTCAATTCCTAATTTGTACTCCCAGCTTGGCCTTATCTCACTTGTTCCCACTTCCAAAACATGACACTTTTCTACATTGAAACTAATTTTCCAAGTTTGGCTCCATCTGTGCAACTTATCTAGGCCCTTTTGAAGAACCTGACAACTTTCTATACAAGTGACATTCTTCATGATCTTAGTGTGTGTGTGTGTGTGTGTACTTACTCTAGTTGTACTTACTCTAGTTGTATTGCGGGAGTGAGCATGCTCGTTATTTCCCGCCTCCTATATGTGTAGGTGTTATATGTATCGTTGGAATGGCTGTGGATGTGCGTGTAGTCTGTATTTTTAGCCAATTGGCGACATCGGAAACGATGTGTGTGTGTGTGTGTGTGTGTGTGTGTGTGTGTGTGTGTTTTTTTTTTTTTTTTTTTTTTTTTTGTAGGTGATAAATACACACATGCATCCCGAGAGCGGCCCTCTGCAAGTCCCACCTCGTAAATGTAAACGCTACCGGTACCTAGCAAACTGCCCATGATTCACATCACAGGTTAACCCCTTGAGGACTGTGGCGCGGTTTGACAGTTTATTCTGGCTATATAAGATATTGTGGAAGGTAGAGTTATAGGATACTTATTTACGGTATGACCACAAAAAAATCTGAATATTTGAAGGGTACTATAGAATAATGATGTTGCAAAGATCAATATGACAATTTGTTTCAACCAACGGAAATGCATTATGCGGGCACTATAAAGCACGGTATTTAAAAAAAAAAAAAAAAAAAAAAAATCGCTCACTAATTCTCCTTATATCTACCTATCCTGTACCCCAAAGCTGAAAACAGTACATCAGAGTTGTTTTAAGATCGTTGGCTAATGGGGCAAACGTATTTTTCCGAGGATTGTAATTATAACCACTGTACAGTATATTTATGAAACTACCTAAAACTCAATATACAAAAAATACAAGAAACAATTCGAGGTCGTCTTGTAAATAGTTTCCGGATATAGTATTAAGGGGAGATTTCCACTTGAGGGACTTTGCTTTTGACTCCTTTCTCCCTCATGTTTAGCCCCATTGTTTTTCTAATTTTAAGACGTTCGCCCCATTATTTTGATGATTTTAAGAACTTTCAACCCATTTCTGTCAATTTTAAGACCTTTCGTGCAATTTAGGTGCCGATTTTATCCTGGCGAGCGATAGCGAGCCTGTAATTTAAGAGGAACCGGCTTTCAACCGGGACATTTTTCTACCGAAAAACGTACAAATTTATCTTGCAAGGGGCTCAAGGGGGTGTAATCTTAAGCTTGAAGGATATCTAGGGACCAAACTAAAAACCTCCCCTTAACCCTTATGATCCCTAGAGATCCTTCCTAAATTGCATAACAGTCTAATGATAACCAGAATGTGTAAAAATGCGTCCTCAAGTATATATTGAAAGAGTTTAATTTTTATATTTAATACTTCTGCCACAAATACTCCTCAACTCATGCGAACAGTTACCTCACTCTCCGTTTTTCTAGACCCCCTTCTCTCATGTTTTTAGCCCCATTACTCTCAAAATTGTAGAACGTTTGCCCCATTAGTTTGGCAATTTTAAGAGCGTTCACCCCCTTTCTTTGTCAATTTTTAAGACCTTTCGTGCTATTTAGGTTCCGATATTTTCCTTAGCGAGCGATAGCGAGCCTACAATGTAGGAGCAACCGGTCTTCGGCTGGAAGATATTTTCTACCAAAAAAATTTGCACATTTAGGCCTATATCGAATGGGGTTCTAGGGTAAAATTTTTTATATGGAGGTCTAGGGAACAACTTTAAAAAAAAAAAAAAATATATATATATATATATATATATATATATATATATATATATATATATATATATAAACAAATCAATAATTAAATATACCTTGATATAATAGCCATGAAATAAAATAAGTATAGAGATAAAGTACAGCAGAGGGAATCTTAACACCTTACGAGCGGCCTAGGCGGTAATTTATATGTACCGCCCAGCGGGGTGTTTTTACCCTAAATAGGGTTGTTTACGTGATCATTTTCATGCCTAAATAAGACCCAGAGCGTAAAACAAGTGTCTATCCCTGAAAGGGCATAAACAGAGCTTTCCAATGACACCCCAACCATCCTTGTACGACCACTGGTTTTCTTGCAACGATCGCGCAACACGAGTGCAAACACCATATAATTAGGTACTTTCCCTACATAATTCCCTGTGTAGCGAGTGCGAGAGGGTGGAGGAGGGTGGAATTCATGTCAGTAGGTCCGCCGCGGTGGTCTGGAGCAGTCCTACGCTTGCTACGCTCCTCCCACCACTCATCTCTCTCTCTCAGCAACATTACGTGGTGAAAATGGCACACGACATAAGTTGTGAACCGCCACTTAGTCCATATTTATTTCACACGACATAAGTTGCGCGCCGCCAAAGAAGAGTTAAAGCATACAAGCACCAAAATATGAATGTTGTTTAACCCCTAACTATCAGCACGCAACATAAGTCGAGTATAATAAATCTGGACTATCTGGCGGCGCGCGACATAGGTCGTGTGGCAATTTCAGCACGTAATGTTGCTGAGAGAGAGAGACAAGTAGTGGCAGGAGAGTAGCGAGCGTATGACTGCTCCAGACCACCGCGGCGAACCTACTGACACGAATCCCACCTCCTCCCTCCCTCTCTCACTCGCTACATACTGAATTGTATGGGGAAAGTACCGAATTACATGCTTTTTGCACTCGTGTTGTGCGGTTGTTGCAAGAAAACTAGCGGTCATAAAAGGATCGTTGTGGTGTCATTGGAAAGCTCTGTTTATGCCCTTTCAGGGATAGATACTTGTTTTACGCTCTGGGTCTTATTTAGGCATGAAAATGATCACGTAAACAGCCCTATTTTGGGTAAAAACACCCCGCTGGTGGCTACATATTATATACCGCCTAGGCCGCTCTTAAGGTGTTAAGATCTGTGGGAAGTTGCATTATAAATATCGTTATTTGGAAATTATATCAGTCATTTTGTTATGGAACAGGGACGAGGAAGTCATTAAATATTAGCCAAAAGTAAGTCACTCCTGCGCTTAAGGTAAGTGACCTGTTTTTGTTCTGTCCTTTTCTATCTTTCTCTGGCTTGTATCCATTTGGCCCCATTCAGCCTACAGTTTTAAGATGTTTATCCCCATCCAGGTGTCAATTTTTTACTGGTGAGCGGTAGCGAGCCAGCATATTTTTTATTTTTGTTTGACAGCAGGCTAAATTTTTACATTTTACGATAGAAAAATTTCTCCGGCGAAGCTTCATATAATGCTGGCACGCTATCGCTCGCCAGGAAGAAATAGACACCTAGATGGGGATAAACGTCTTAAAATAGTTGGCTGAATGGGGCCGAAATGATACAAGCCAGAGAAAGAGAGAAAAGGACAGAAACAACAAAAAGAAAGTCACTCCTGCTTTAGGGGCTAGTGGCTGGTTTTATGGTCTATTAATTAATGTATTCATATATGTGTTTAGTTTCCTCGTTAGACCTCACTCAACCTTAGAAAAACACTTCCTAGGCCCCCCTTCAAGATTAATCTGTACATTTTTCGGCAGAAAAATTTCCCGGCCGAAGGCCAATTTCTCTTAAATTTATAGGCTAGCTATCGCTCGCCAGAAAAAAATTGACACCTAAATGACAAGAAATGTCTTACAATTGACAACGAAATGGGGCGAAAGGTGTTAAAATCGCCAAACTAATGGAACGAACGTCTTAAAATCTCAAAACTAATATGCTAAACATGGAGAAGAGAATCCATAAAAAGCGACTACCTCCCCCTTAACCCTTCCTGCCCGGGTGTCCGTGTGGAAGGACACCACGAAATAAGGGCAGGTGCCCGGGTGTCCTGTTACTAGGCAGTAAGCTTTCAAGCCTATTCAGCTTGGTCTGAACGCCGTGCGTCCGACGAATGTAAACAAAGCCGATCGTTGCGTCACCGCACCTCCGAAAACAATAAGGAGAGGTCGGATCAATGTTATTGTTGTGACGTCAGACGAAATTAGTGTGTGAAAAGCTCCGATATTGTCAACATCGCGGAAAAATTAGCTCCACTGAAATCGTCATCACAACTGAACCAGTTGACTTAGAGAGCTCTACTCAACGCCAGTCTACAGATTGGAAACCGCACTAAGTTTATAGATGCGTGGGGAATTTCTAGCAGTTAAACTAAACAAAAATACGGTAGCCTAGGCCTAGACATTTTTCGGCCAGATTGCCCGGGTAGCCCACACTGTCCTTTGGAGAGACAGTCCGGGCCAGGAGGGTTAACCCTTTCAAGCTCCAACATGCGTTTCTGTTGTTTCTGGCTACTATTAGACGATTTTATTCAGATTAGTAACGGTATATGAAAGTTAAAGGGTTGATTAAGATAGTATTTACCCTTTTAATACCCACAAATCCTTCCTAAGCTGCATAAAATCTTCTAATGATAGCCAAAATAAACTGCTAAAACACGTCAGAGCTTCAAAGGGTTAAGCTGACACATAGACAGACGCCAATAATCTCAATCAGATCCACAACTCTGGTATACAGGATACAAAATATGATTATTAATATTTTATGCAAGGTCACATCCACCAGTAAACACAAGCCGGAACTAACCACCCTTCAGTAGCCTAACTTAAGGGATCCCACCTCGCTTTTTTGTTCTCTTTCTCTCCCTCTCTCTTTGGCTTGTATCCATTCGGCACCATTCAGCCTACTGTTTTAAGACGTTTACCCCCATCCAGGTGTCAATATTTTCCTGGCGAGCGGTAGCGAGCCTGCATATATATATTTTTGTTTTGACAGCAAGCTAAATTTGTAAATTTTTCGATAGAAAAATTTCTCTGGCGAAGCCGGATTTCTCCATACAATGCTGTCTCGCTATCGCTCGCCAGGAAGAAATCAACACCTGGATGGGGATAAACGTCTTAAAACAATTGGCTAAATGGGGCCGAATGGATACAAGCCAGGGAAAGAGAGAAAAGAAGAGAAAGATTAAAAAACGCTGGTGACCCCCCTTAACACATTAGCTTACTCTGATGGCAAAGGTCCGACGCCACTACGCGTAGTGTAAACAAGGCTGGCGGTACGCCCGCACTTAACATTCTTGCCAACATTATCCATCAATCTTAAGACACCAAAGCAACAACACCTCCCTGTGGCGTAACGGATAGCGCGTCTGGCTCACAACCTGAAGGTCCCGAGTTCGAGACCCGGGCGGGGAAGAGACATTTGGGCAAGTCTCTTAACGGTGTAGCCTCTGTTCACCTAGCAGTATAAATAGGAACCTGGTATAGGTGGACGAAGTTGTGACGTCCCATCTGGGGTTGGTGATCGGTTACAAGGTGAGATGGGTATCGTACTGGTCAACCTATGGTACTGGTCAACCTAAGCCTTCGGGTGAGACTGGTACCGTAGTGAGAATGGTACCGTACAGATTAACCCTAAGCCTTCGTTTCCAAATGTCGCCAATTGGCTAAAATACAGACTACACACACATCCACAGCCATTCCAACGATACATAAAACACTTAACATGCATTTCACGCAATACATTCCCAGTTAAGGAGGCGCGATAATAAGCAGCTTAGCTCGCATTGCGTGGATTCCCCTTGACGAACATGTGAGTGAATAACATATTCGCTCGCTCGTGATCACATTCCCGGCAATTTTGACTGCCGTGGGATACAAAAATAGGTTGAGGTTGGCTTTGCCCCCCATCAACCTCTCATAGTTTATTGTCATCATCATATATATTGCCAGCAGGGGGCAAATATCACACTAAAACAAAAACAAAAACGAAACCGCTAGCGTACGACTTATGTAAACATGACGACCGTAGCCCGAATACTACAGTACCGTACAGTACATCCTTCGATTTTTTTTAGTGATTTTGGGAGTACAGTACCGGTACTGTATATCATAATGAATTACCGATGGTTTCTACATATATGCCAATGAAGTAGCCTGCATGATATAACTAACATATACCGGTAAGCCTAAATAATATATTGATGGTTTCAACCCGGTGTCAAACTAGAAAAATTATGTTTTTTCCTCCAGATTTTGAGAAACAAGTGTTTCCATATTTCGGGTGAATGGGACTCGTTAGCCTTAGTCGGCAACCCATCTAGGGAAGACAACCTTATAAAAATCCGGGTGGATGGGACTCGTCAGCCTCGGTCGACAACCTGTCTAGTGGAGTAAACCTGATACAAATTGGTACAGTACCGGTACTGCTTACATAAGGGTGAAGCAGGTTAGTGGATGGACTAGCCGAACACCACTCTAGAAAAATAGAGCTAAAAATATACATAAAGGGCCTCGGGGTCGGACAGGTCCTAAATTGAGTGGTCAATCCTGTAAGTCCTTCAGTAAACTGGCATGGGTTGTCCCTCTTACAGGGGATAGGTCCACTTGGAGGCCTTCTTTGTATGGCCACCCTCATTAAGGGGAGTATACAGACGTCTGGCAATAGATAGATAGATAGTTTCCATGGTCTTAGTAATAATTCCAACATAGGATACATAGGATTTAATTGCCTTCTTTGAGGACAGTTGTGTAGTTGAATCACAAATCCTATACTGTACTTGTGGGATTACCTTTGTTCGGTCCCTCAGCTGCAGCATTATCCCATCTCCAACCAGATGACTGAGATATATACAGACTTTGCCGTGAAAAATATCCATTTCTCTTCGGTCTCCAGGAAGCATGGACATTTCTCACAGCATTAACATCTACATCTACATCCACCACATCTACTAGTTTAGGCTTACTGTTAATCTGTGGTACATTTATACACATTGTGTATGTGGGTGTCATTTTCATTATTCTAGTACGGTACTGTATTTCTTTAGGCCACATTTCATCTGAAAGAATAAATTATCCTTGTCATAATCCACTGCCATCAGAATAATTTCTTGTCATTGCCATCCAAACCTGCACCATACAAAAGTTGCATTGCAAGTACATTTTCTAGTACAGTATTGACATTTCCTGTTCTTTAGCTGACTAACCTTCCTGTCAAATTCTGTGATATATACACACATATCTATATACTGTATATGTTCAATTGTTCATAGAGTAACTCAAAATGAGCCACACACCGCACCCAAATAATCTTTCTGGTAGCTTTTATCTAGTTCCTTAAAAAAAGTACCTTGAAGAAAGTTTATATGGCAGCAACAAAACAGCTGGCCATCGTCCTGGTCCCCGCTCCCTTAGCATAAAAAACAAACAATAACACAGCGATACCCACAAGCAATATGAAAATATAAACATTAGAATACATTAATGTTTGTCTAGGTTATTGAGATAGGGGAGAAAAACAAAGGAGGAGATGAAAGCACCAGTACAAAAGCAACTCCTGTCACCACACCGCCAAGACAAGAGGACACAAGTGCCTCCTCACCCCGGCAGGTTCGGGTCGCCACCATCACCTCACCACTTCCCCCGACACCAGGAAAAGACCTAACTGTGAAGTTAACCTCCAAGACCACCAGCAAAACCAAAGAAGGCCGACAACAACATCCAGGAGAGAAAACCTTCCATAAACCTCAAACCACCTCACGCCCATCTTGCCCGGAGACTCGCCACCGCCGTGGCGCAAATTCCGAGAAGGGATACCACCGTCAAACACACCCTCCTCCGCGCACAACCGCCCTTATAGATCCGAGATGAGCAGCCGGAAGGAACGACGGAATTAGTAAGACATCCCCAGCCAAATCCAGAAGCAGTACAGTTGGAAAGATATACTAAAAGGCACTGGCTGATAGTTATCTGGAAGACTTGGGATTATCTTTACCGAGAAATTGCCTTGAGGGAGTAAGACACTGGTGGAACTAGTCGACGCATTTCTCGAAAGTACCTTGGATTTGCTCGTACTTTTATTAAACAACACTGGTGACCTTCTAAAATTTTGACATTGCTTTGGTACGGGACTTTACTATAATTAGAGTATGCAGCACGGAGCAAGCGCTCTATTTTTAGTAAACCTACAAACATAGGAAGGCTGGTTGGAAGAGCGTAAGACACTGGTGTAACGGCTTCTTTCTCAGTCAGGACTTGTAGTGGAGGGTGTAAGACACTGGTATATAAAACTCTCTACTTAGTCGTTACGATACGAGAGCGTAAGACACTGGTGTAACGGCTCGTATTCGTAACAATCCCAAGATTCCATCATGTAAGTTCCTCTAGAGACTCGCATAGAAGTCTAAGTCTGGATTGTAAGAGAGAGCGTAAGACACTGGTGAAACGGCTCCTTACTTTAATCCCATGATACAAGAGCATAAGACACTGGTGTAACGGCTCGTTATTCATGTAAGTCCCTCACCTCTACAGTCTTCAGAGATCTACAAGGAAGTCTTCAACTACCTGCTGAAGTCTAGGTCTGGATTATAAGAGAGAGCGTAAGACACTGGTGAAACGGCTCCTTACTTTAATTCCTTGATACAAGAGCATAAGACACTGGTGTAACGGCTCATTATTCATGCAAGACCCTCACCTCTAGTCTTCAGAGGATCTACAAGGAAGTCTTCCCCTAACTTTTGTCAGTTATATTATTCTCTATTACCTTCGTGTTTGTGTTCTTGTGTGTTCTCATCTTCTCCAGCCAAGTAAGAACCTACCTAATAAGCTAATACAACCTCAGTAAAAACCTGGTATAGCATCTATATTCAACACATAGGTGCCTATGGAGCAGATAATGTGTATATGAAAACAGGTGAATATGTGTATTTTCAATGTGTATAATATTATTATTGCATACCGGTACATAGAAAATGTATGTATTCACCTCTCTTCACACACACATTCTCTACTCTTTGGGAGACTGAGGATGGTAAGTCTTATCTGACCATCACTGAAATAAATTACCAATTTACAATTGGGCGGGTGCCCGACCCCGAAAGGGGTTGAAATAGGTGAGCTATCCCCCCACCAAAGGCGGCTTTCTAAGGCCTTTCCTAGCTGATGCTGAGAGGATTGGGTTCTAGTCATGTGGTGATGGGCTGGTCTATCAGAGTGAGAACTGAGCGATCTCTGCCATACCCATAGCTTACTCTGACTGTTCCTTTAACTTATATATTTTTTAGATCTCAAGTGATGGCGTCTTTTCCGTGGATTGACCTCCCATTCTACCAAGATTGAAAGCCAAAGCGTCACATTTTTCCCTTGCCCCTTAACTTTCTCTTCATAATTGCTGAGGGGCACAGGGCCCTGGGTGGGGCTTTGGTTTCCCGGGCGTTTCCGCACCCTCCTCAGCTCCCCGCCATGGAGTGGCTTCGGTCACCCAGGCTTTATTGTGGTCGGCAGGGAGGGTTCTGTGGGGGCGCTCGGTTATGGCCTTGGAATTGCTCGGGGCCTTGGGGCTGTTCGGCCAGGCAGCTTGGGGAACAACAACAACAACAACAACCAATTTACAAGTGTACAGATACTGTACTAGATTTTTGAGGAACTCAAAATTGCACTTGTGGTGCATTCCATGAACTTTGATTGTACTGTAGTTTGTAATAAGTACTGTACTGTACTGTACTATAGTGTACAGTATATAGCTACAGTACAGTACAGCTATAATGGTTATGGCTAATTATCAAATTGCAGTTCATTCATACATTATTGCAATTCAAAGGAAATGGCATTTTTTTTAGCAAACATTAGTGGCTGGTTAAAAGTACAGTACAATACTGTAAAATGGGGTGACTTCGGACATGGGTTGACTTGGACTATAATAGGACAAAAGTTGAGATGGCAACAAATTGTTGAAAGTAGTAGGAAGCAAAGTGTCTAAATTTCAAGTTTTAATAATGAGATAACTTAATCTTTGAAGTCAATAATCAAAAACATAAATTTTTGCAAAAAATCAAACATTGAACATAACATATCCTACATAATTATGATCACATGTCACTTGAATGGGAACATGTCAAAAACTTCATTCTACATAGTGATTTTGTACTTGTCTAGGGTAACCTAATGCTGTGACTTTCAAAAATATATATATATTTTTGTTTAAAGAGGTGTAAATAGTAGCCTATACTTTGCTTTATAGGCATATTCCTTTATATTCTATATATTGCCATATGCTATGAATGAAATGCCTTCACTATGCTCCTCTTAATATGTCAGTCGATGCCCTTCCTTCACCCAACACCACTTTCATTCATATCTTTCTCAACTCCATTCTTTTTATTTCAAGGTGTTCCTCTTCAACACTCTCCAGCACATCCACATCACATTGTTCTTGTAATTCCTCGTGCATTTCTCAAATAACTAATTTGCACCCCTCTCTGTCTTGATATTTGTCTTTCCTACAATGTCCATTGTCCATACACTACAGTTAGTACATTATCAGTATCATGCAGTGATTTCTTTAGTTCCATACTTATCACCCTATTCCTTGTCACTGCCTGTAGCATACCTACAACCCTCCTCCCCAGTTGTACCCTCTCGCACTTCACCCTTCAAACTCCCATCTTGACTCGTCATGCCGCTCACATACTGTACTTAGTGAGCTGACATTTTCTATTATCTTACCATTTAATCTCACTTCATACTCTGTGGCTGTATGCCTCTCAAAGACCATAACTTTACTATTCATCACATTGACCTTCAGGTTACATTTCTCACAGAAACAAACATACTTACTAAAAGCATGCACACATTCCTACTGTTTCAAACCTTCAATCTTTCAAATTCCTCACTTCTCAGTTTAATTTAAACTTCTTCTCATGTAGCTACTTGGCTTTATATTTTATAATTTCAATAGTTTTCCCCTTAAATATTGTTATTGGTACGCTAGTTTTCCCTACATTGACAATTAACTTCTGCTATTTGCACACCATCAGTCAGTGACTAGTCTATGAAGTTCATTTCAACTTACTGCCAATAGGGCAGCATTATTTGTAGGCTAAATAAGCATATTAACATCTTTACCTCTATATATTTTCACTCCAGCCTAGCTATTCCGCCCATTGTTCTCATCCTCCATTCTCGGATCATTTCATCTATGTACGGTATATACTGTACAGTACTGTATTTAACAGCTGTGGTCACATGACATACAGTATACCTGCCACATTCGTACGTTGACCTCAAAACTCAATAATTTATCTCCCACCTTCACATTTTACAATGCATTCATGTAAAATTATATTATTGTCATTAGCAATTTCCTTTCCACACCAATGCTGTCAACACCTAAACACAGACACATTGTTAGGTGAGGAGTTGGATGTCCATCATCCACATTCTGTGGCCAATGCATTAGTCAGAGAATGCAATCTTTGTTAGAAAGTGTATTGAGTCATTGATCTGTTACACTTTCCAGCATCATGTCAAGGTGTTTGATAATATAGCTCAGGGCCCCAGTAAGGATGTGTGAACCTGTAGTTGGGAACAGTGTTCTGGGTGGCACTGCAAGGTGGGCTGCGGATGGTGGCCCAGGGGTGCAAGCCCATGGGCTGATGTTCCCCTCCCCCGCTGCTCTCTCAGAGACAGATCTCATCTCTCCCTGGCCCCTTCGGGGGCCCGAGCATCAGGATGGCTTCAGTCTACCAGATTCGGGACTGCTCGGCCAGACAGTCTGGGGAACTACAAGAACAACAACAACATCTCTCCATTTGCATCTTTCATCGACTCTTTCCTCTTGTGTTTTCCTTTCCTTACTCTATTTTTGTTTTCTATGTGTGTGGAGGAGACAAAAGGCAGGTTTCCTGTAGCGAGTGTCTCCCCCAAAGTTAAAAGAGTGACAGAGCCAAATTCAAGGGACGTTGGAGTCAAAATGCCTGGACACTCGAAGTTTAAGTCTTAAGTCATAGGATGAAGGAAAGATTGATTGAGGGAGAGAGTTCCAGAGTTCACTTGTTGAGTAGAAGAAAGACAGAAAATTTGCCAATTCTTGAGTTGGGGAGCTGGACAGAATAGGGCTGGCGGGTGCCTCGCACTCGCCGCAAGGGAGGGGGTATAGCTATACAATGAGAGCTCAGAAGAACACTGATTTTTAAACAGCGATAGAAGAGTGAAAGAGATGCAACATTGCGGCATGTAGACAGAGATTGTAGGGAACTAGTAAGAGGAGGCGAGTTGATGAGGCGAAATGCTTTTGATTCTACTCGTTCGAGAAGTGCGGTATGGGTGGATCCCCTCCACACATGCGAACAATACTCAATACAGGGGCTCACTGTGCCCTGATACAGATCAAGAAGCTGTGCAGGGTTGAAGAACCCACGGGGACGGTTGAGCACTCCTAACTTTTGGGAAGCTGTTTTTAGCAAGAGTGGTAATATAATCTTTCCAAGAAAGGTCAGATGAAAAAGATATACCTAGAATGTTGAGAGAAGATGAAGGGTTAAATTGTGTGTTGTTGAAGAATAGTTGATAGTCTTGTGGAAGATTGTGATGGAGATATAGGGAGAAACTGGGTCTTGGAGGCATTGAAAGTAACAAGATTTTCTCTGCTCCAATCATAAATAATAGAAAGCCTAGAAGATAGGCATTTTATGGCCTCGCCACGTTTGATTAGGAGTGCTTGCATGCTAGGTTGATGGGAAAAACTAGTTAATAGTGTAAGGTAGAGTCATCAGCATATGAGTGGATAGGACTAGAGGTACAGTTGAGGAGATCATTGATAAATATTAGAAAGAGAATTGGAGACAGGACAGAACCCTGTGGAAAACCGGAGTTGATAGGTTGAGGAAGTGAACGATGGCCGTCCACAACTGCAGCTGTGGAGCGATCAGAAAGGAAATTAGACAAAGTCACATATAGAGGGATAGAAACCGAAGGAGGGGAGTTTGGAAATTAAAGAATTGTGCCAGACTCTATTGAAGGCTTTCGATATGTCAAGAGCAATAGAAAAAGTCTCACCGGTCTCGAAAGGAGGATGACCAAGAGTTAGTAAGATAAGCAAGAAGATCCCCAGTAGAGCGGCCCTTAAAGAAACCGTACTGGCGATCAGAAAGTAGGTTATGGTAAGATAAATGCTTAAGAAATGTTGAGTTAAGAATAGTTTCAAAAACTAGAGATGCAAGAAATGAGAGCAATTGGACGATAGTTGGAGGGTTGAGAGCGGTCACCCTTCTTTGGGACAGGTTGAATAAGAGCACACTTCCAGCATGAAGAAAAGACGTTAGGAGGATAGAAAGAGACGAAAGAGTTTGCCTAGGCAGGGATTCACCATGGAATAACAGTTTATGAGTACAATAGGAGGAACACCATCTGGTCCATACGCCTTCTTATAAGTATTAAGTCCAGAGAGGGCCGAGAGTACATCTTTAGCAGAGATTATATTAGGCATAAGTAAGTGGAATTTGTAGCAAAAGTTTGAGCAGAGTTCAGCTTTGTCAGAGGAAGAGGTGACGGTGATACCGTCAGAATGAAAGAGGGGAGGAAAAGACGAGGAAGTGAAGTTGTTGGAGAGGTATTTGGCTAGATGCCAAAAAGCTTGGGAAGAGCTAGAGTTGGAAAGTTCAGAGCATTTATTATTGATGAAAGAGTTTTTGGCGAGTCAAAGAACAGAATTGGCTTGATTCTGGGCGTAGACAAATAAAGTACAAGATTCTTGAGTTTCAAGGGGACGGTACCGTTTGAAGGCTTTCTTATTGCGAACAGCAGTAGAACAAGCGTGAGTAAACCAAGATTTTTGTGAGTTAGTCTGAGAGAAAGAGAATGGGATGTATGCTTCCATGCACGAAAGGATTACCTAAGTAATGCGCTCAGCACTCTCTGAGGATCCCAGGCCACGAAATCTTACATCATTCCATGGGAAATCAAAGAAGTACTGCCGTAGAGCCTCCCAGTTGGCAGCATCAAAGTGCCACAAGCGCCGCCGGCTGGGGGGGTCAGAAGGCCGTACTGGAGAGACAGGACAGGTGACAGAGATAAGGTTATGATTGGAGGAGCCCAACGGAGAGAGAAGGTTTACAGTTTAAGCAGAAGGATTAGAGGTTAGAAATAAGTCAAGGATGTTGGGCCGATCTCCAGGGTGGTCCGGGATATGGGTGGGTTGCTGAACTAACTGCTCTAGATCATTTAGGATAGAAAAGATGTAGGCTTGTTCACCATGTTGATCAATGAAATAAGAGGAGAGCCATAGGTGGTGGTGAACATTGAAGTCTAGTCTACTAAGATTGAGATTTCAAAGAAGGGAAAGATGGATAGAATGTTTTCCACTTTAGAAGTAAGATACTGTAGTCAAAAATGTTTGGATAGTCAGTAGAATTAGGGGAGAGATAAACAGCACAGATATATAGAGATAAACAGCACAGATATATTTAGTGAGAGAGTGACTAGATAGCTTAAGCCATATACAGTAGTTGAGAATTCAGAAGAGTCAAAGATGGGAGCAGAAGAGCAAGTAAGATTGTTGAGTATGTACACGCAACATCCACCCTTGGCTCTGAATTGAGGATAGAGATAGTAGGAGGATATAGAGAAGGGTTTGCTGTCTGTTGCCTTAGACAGCTGAGTTTCGGTGAGGAAAAGTAAGTCTGGTTTGGTAGAAGATTCCATCCATTTCTCATTTAGCCTCTTCAGGTACTCCCTCGACTCTTTTGTACTTTTCTCCATCTCACCAACTATTATTTCCTCTCTTACTTCTTGATTGTCTCGCATTCTCCTGTAACTCCTCACTCTCAGCTTTCCCTCCACAAGATAATGATCAGACATACCCTAAGCCTAACCTCTCAGCACATTCACATCAAGCAGTCTGCACATTCTTTCCCTGTCACCAACACTAATACAATCTCTCCCCTCACAAGTCTATGCCATGTATACTTATGCATATGTCTCTGTTACCTACACCCATTCTGCACTCTGCATAAATCAATAATTCTTTCTCCACTCTCATTTACAATGCCACACCAAAACTACCTATCACTCCCTCAGTAGATTCATTGCCCACCCTAGCATTCAGGTCCCCTAAAACTAACACATTATAATTTTCCTCAAACCCTTGTAGACAATCCCTCATATTTTCCCCCCCAAAAAATCCCCCTCCTCTACCGTCCTTTCACTTCCTGGCCCATATGCACTCACAAATACCCACCTTTCACCATTAAACTGTATTCGCACCCACATTAGCATTGATCACACATCTCTCCACTCTTTTATAAACCCTCTTAGCTCTTCTTTCACAATAATAACCATGTCCTCTTTCGCTCTGACTCGCTCAACTACTCCAGACTTTCTACCTTTCACATTTCCAAAATTCACTTCACCCTCTCCTTTCATCTTCGTTTCACTTAGCGCAAGCATGTCATACTTTCATCTTTCAAACAACCTGACAATGTCCTCTCGCTTCTCATTATATTCCACAGCCATGCTAATTAAAAGTAACAGTTCTTAGGTTCCGGGACCACTTTCATGTTCCCTTGCCCGTATCTCTGTCTTGTCTAGTAGGTAAATTTTACAAGGAGAGGAAGATTCCTAGCCCCCCCGCCCCTGCCTCTTTCAGCCGTCTTTTATGCCTTGCAGGGAGTATGGTGGTGGAAGTTCTTTCCCCTCCACCACAGAGGAGGCTATCTGCACCAGATAGTGGCGAGCGTTGGGGTTGTCACATCCCTACGTCATTAGAAATCTAGAAAGAGATAAGGATGGAAAAGGCTATGGGAAGTAGAGGACACTAACTCTCACTCTGACAAAGAGTCAGCCCACCACCTGAAGCAGTGAGACAAATGAGAGTGGGTAAAGCAGAAGGTATGGATGGTATTGCTGTGGAGGGTATTAAGAAGGGTGGAGATGTATTAATAGATTGGTTGATGAGACTATTCAATGTTTGCTTTGTTGTATCAATGGTACCATTGTGCCTTTGTCAAAGGCACAATAGCGGTCCTTTGTACAAGAGAAACGGAGACTGGCAGGAGTGTTTAAGTTATAGAGGCCTTAGTTTATTATTAGTTGTTGACACTGTTTGGGAGTGGAATCAGTTGCCGTTTGCTGGTGACAAAGCACTGGTGGCGGATTCTGAGAAGCTGCAGCGAGTAGCAAAAGAGTTAGGTGTGTTATGTGAGAGGAGGAAGCTGAGGGTGAATGTCAATAAAAGTAAAGCGATGGTGTGTAATACAGATGCTTGTAGGGTAAATCTAAATGTACGACTGGATGGGGAAATGCTGGAACAAGTGGAGTGTTTTAAATATCTAGGAGTGATACGCAGAGACGCAGGTGTGGGAATGGAGGTAAGACAGAGTTTGTGAGGGAAGGAAAGTTTTCGGAACAATGGGAATTATGTGGAAGGTGAGAAGTCTCGGAATGAATGCTAAAAATGCAATGTATCAAGGGATAATTGTACCAACAGTGATTTATGGAGCTGAGACATGGAGTCTGAATGTACAAGAGAAATGAAGCTTGGAAATAATGGAGATAACTTGCTTGAGGAGTATGTGTGGAGTTTCGAGGAAAAGACAGATTGAGGAATGATGAGGTGTGTAGGAGAGTAGGATAACAAGATTCCTTATCGGTCAGAGTGGAAATATAAGGAAAGGGAAAGGAGACTGGCAGAACTGCAATATCTATCATGGCATCACACTGCTCAGTGTGCCAAGAATGGTCTTTGGCCATATTCTACTGATGCAAATCTGAAGTCACCTGCTAAAGGAGCATAAACCTGAACAATCCAGATTTACACCTAAAAAATCTACAATTGACCAGATTCTGGCACTCCAGGTTTTCGTGGAGCACCAACTTGAGTTTTAAATAGGGCTGCTTGCAGTGTATGTTGATCTCAAGAAGGCATTTTACTCTGTGTACCGAGAGCCACTCTGGGCAGTACTACGACTATGTGGAATCCCTAAGGTGATTATTGACCTGGTGTCTAGATTTTATACAGGACTAGAGAGTGCTGTCAAGTGTGGTGGAGAAGCATCCTCTTTCTTCCCTGTGAATTCAGGTGTGAGACAGGTGTGTGTTCTAACACCTACACTTTTCAACACTTGTATAGACTAGTTACTGGGCCGGACAGTTGGGCAGAGTTGCTGTGGAGCAGACATTGGCAATTACAAGATCACTGATTTTGATTTTGCAGAGGACGCAGTGATCTTAGTGGTGACATTGGATGTTCTCAGATTGGCCCTCGAGACACTACATGAGGAGTCAGAACCGCTGGGCTTAAAGGTTCCTTTGACAATAAGACTTGAGTCCGGCTATGATATCAATCGTCACCTCGGTTTAGCATATGGGGTTATGGATTCACTCAACAAAATATATGGCGTTGTCGATAACTGTGCAGAATAACGAAGCTATGGATCTTCAATGCACTGGTGCTCTCTGTCTTATTATATGGATTTGAGACATGGACACTTAACTCGTAAAATGCAGTAGGTCAAGTTTCAGACTGGTCCCCAGTGCGGCTGGTTTATGCTTGATTCGGAAATAATTTGTTATATTTACCATATAAAGCAATATCACGGTACTATATGTGCATATTATGCTTGTATAATGAACATTTGAATATTGAAGAACCAGAAAATAGGTATAAAGAGCAAATATCCTGTGAACAGAATGTGTTATTGTGACGGGAGGGTGACTAATGCATTTTGTTTGTTTGTATGAAAGAGACATTAGGCAGGTTGCCTGTAACAATTAAGTGTCTCCCCAAAAGCCAAAAGAGCGACAGAGAGTAAAATTCAAGGGACATTGGTTTTAAAATGCCTGGACACACTAAGTTTCAACCAGTTTAATTATTTAAGTCATAGGATGAAGGAAAAATTAAGTGAGGGAGAGAGTTCCAGAGTTCACTTGTTCAGTACAAGAAAGTGAGAAAATTTGCTATTTCTTGGGTTGCAAAGCTGGACAGAATAGGAGTGGGACTATGTTGAAAGGCGGGTGCCTCCCACTCACCGCAAGGGAGGAGGTATGCACTGAGAGAGCTTTAAAGAACACTGATTGTTGTAATAGCGATAGAAGAGGGAAAAAGATGCAACAATGCGGCATGTATAAAAAGATTGTAGAGAACTAGAAAGAGGAAGTAAGTTGATGATGCGAAATGTGTTTTACTACTTTTTCGAGAAGTGTGGTATGGGTGGAACCTCCTCACACATGTGAACAATACTTGATATATTGGGTGCACTGTGACCCTGGACAAAGCAAGAAGCTGTGCAAGGATGAAGAATCCACAAAGACGGTTGAGCACATCTAACTTTTGGGAAACTGTTTTTGCAAGATTGGTAATATGATCTTTCCAAGAATGGTCGGATGAAAAAGATAAACCAAGAATATTGAGAGAAGATTAAGGGTTGATTGTGTATTATTGAAGAGTAATTGATAGTCTTGTGGATGTTGCGACGGGTAGATAGAGGGAGAAATTGAGTTATGGTGGCATTGAAAGTAACAAGATTAAATTTTCTGTCCCAATTAGAAATAATTGATAAATCAGAAGATAGGCGTGCCATGGCCCTGTCTCGTGAGGTTTGGAGTGATTATAAGCTAGGTTGTTGTGAAAAACTAGATGAATAGAGTAAGGTAGAGATCAGCATATGAGTGTATAGGACTAGAGAAACAGTTAAGGATATCATTAATGAATATTAGAAAGAGAACTGGAGACAGGACAGAACCCTGAGGAACACCAGAGTTAATAGGTTGAGGAAGTGAGCGATGGCCATCCCCAACTGCAGCTATGGAGTGGATGGAAAGGAAACTAGAGACAAAGACACAGATAGAGGGATAGTCTAGAAACCGAAAGAAGGTAGTTTGGAAAGTAGAGATTTGTGACAGACTCTATCAAAGGCTTTCTATATGTTTATCGCAATATATAAAGTCTCACCAAAGTCCCGAAAGGAGGATGACCAAGAGTTAGTAAGATAAGTAAAAAGATCACCAGTAGTGTGCCTTAACCCCTACTATACCAGCGACGGCGCAAAGCCGTCGGTAAAAAGGTGACTCACCAATACTAGCGACGGCTCTCATACATCCTGCTAGTTCTGCTAATATCTAGCTAGAGCTGCTAACATGACTTAGAGGAAATGCTGGGAGGAGTTGGCAGTACTTCTCATGCTCCCTCTCAGCTACTCTAGGCCGGCTGGCTCCGTTACCCACAAACTCTTGAGCTGAGAGGGTGTTGTCTCGTTGATTATGGCAACAAGTCTGGTACTGGAGGGTACACATTTATCTACTATGATATGGTAAAGTAGAGGTTAAGGAAACCTCACTGGCAATCTGAAAGTAGATTATGGGAAGATAAATGCTTAAGAGATTTTGAATTAAAAATAGTTTCAAAAACTTTAGAGGTGCAGGAAATGAGAGCAATTGGATGATATTTAGAGGTTTGAAAGCAGTCACACCTTCTTTGGGACAGGTTGAATAAGAGCAAACTTCCAGCAAGAAGGAAAAATGTTAGAGGAAAGACTGACACGAAAGAGTTTGCCTAGGCAGGGAGTCAACACAAAATTAAAAAAATTTAGTACATCAGGAGAAACACCATTCGGTCAGTGTGTTCTGCCCAGAGAGGGCAGAAAATACATCCTTAGAAGAGATTATGATATTGGGTAAGTGAGAGAGGGGTGGAGAGGGAGGAGTAACACCAGAAACATACAAGGTAGAGCTTTTAGCAAAACTTTGAGCGAAGAGTTCAGCTTTGTCAGAGGAAGAGGTGACGGTGGTACCATCAGAGTGGAAATGAGGAGGGAAAGACGAGGAAGATAACTTGTTGGCGAGGTTTTTTGGCTAGATGTCAAAAAGCTTGGGAAAAGCTAGAGTTGGAAAGCTAAGATCAATTGTTATTGATGAAAGAGTTTTTGGCGAGGCTAAGAAGAGATCTGCCTTGATTCTGGGCAGAAACATATAAAGTATGAGATTCTTGAGTTTGAAGGCGATAGTAGCGTTTGAATTCCTCCTCCTTGTTGCTGACACCAATAGAATAAGAGTGAGTAAACCAAGATTTTTGTGAGACAGTTTGAGAGAAACAGAATGTGATAAATGCTTCCATGCCCAAATGATTACCTCAGTAATGTGCTTAGCATTCTGTGAGGGTCACCGGCCACGGAAGTAAAAATCATTCCATGGGAAATCAAAGAAGTACTGCCATAGAACCTCCCAGTCATCAGCGCTAAAATGCCACAGTCGTCACTGGCTGTGGGGGTTAGAAGGCTGTAATGGAGAGACAAGATAAGTGACAGAAATAAGGTTATGATAGGTTAAGCCCAACGGAGGGAGAAGATTTACAGTACAGTATTTATTTTGATTTAGTTATTTTATGGGGGGAGTGGGAACCGAGATTAAATATGGCTTGATATAAAGCAGAAAATTAAGGACATACATTTTTTTAGTTTGAGTATAGACGTGGGATCACATACTCTGGTTCGATCTCAAAATAAAGAACTTGAAAACAGAAGTAGCCCTTGACAGGGTCGCCTGGAAAGCCGCCATTTAGGACATGAAACTGTAACCACACTCTCTGTAGACCAAACTGTCTTTAAACTTGTATTTATGTGTATGTATGGAATGTCTTACTATAGCATTAGGATAAGCTCTACTTTAGACCAAGATTGCGTAAAGGTTCCTCCCAAGGAAAGTAGAGGAAACACCTGCTATGCATTCCCAATCACAGTAACAAGGTGAAAGTTAAACTACAGTACTGGTACTTTACCAGTATCAAATGACAAATTTAGTCGCTCTTCAGAACTTAAGTAGGTTAGGTTAGGATTGCTTGATAAATAAACTGTGTATACCTGTATACAGGTCTCACTCACTATCAGATGCCCTGATTTACGATATTATTCTTGTTTTTTAGGTGTTTGGGTTTGTGTTTTGGCTGGTCCGAGAACGCATCCACATTTACCCCATTAATTATTTTAGGGTTTGCGATACATTTTTTTAAATTTAAGATCAGGTTTTAAGGAACTTAACCAAATTGTATATCGAGGGAGACCTGTACAATACCGTATACTGTACTGTACTATATATATATATATATATATATATATATATATACATACATACAGTACATATAACCTACATACTTACATACATTTATGACTATGATCTACATGTGACTAGGTCAGTCTCTTTTTTTCACCTAAGGGCGGCATTCCAGGCAGCCCGGTCTTTGGCATCCCTTTTGGTCAGTAGCCTACTTTAGCTGCGAGATCGGTTTGTACCACCTGATCCCACATCTTTCTTGGTCTACCTCTCCTTGCGACTCCCTCCACGTTCATACTTTCTTTTCTTAACCAAATCATTCTCATCCATCATTTCCACCTGTCCATACCATGTAAGCCTACTCCTACGCATCTCTTCACTAGTGCTCTCAATTCCCAAGCGCCCTCTGAGTTCCACACTGGGGGTTCTGTCTCTCAACGCGGACCCACATGTACATCTCACCATGGACCAGGCGGTACTCCCAGGGAGTGTTACAGGCAGCTGATAAGGACGGCTGGAACTCCTGTTTCACCACCTGGCCTCCCTTGCTGATCATTTCCATGCCTCACCAATATTGAGGGCAACCCCAGTCTGCCCTCCAAAACACGTTCTCTTTCTATTGATACATTATACCACAAACACATTATATACTACACTATCTATTCAAAATATAAAACCAAAACAAATATCACAAACAAACGACCACCTCGCAGTCCCCAGGGGAAGACTAGAAATGCCCCCAGTGGTCTGGCTTATGATACCGACCCGTCAAAGCTCTGGACCGTATATATTTTCCACTTGTACTACATATTACTGCAACATTCGTTGCCTTCCTTCTAACCTCTCTACCGCCAACCCTGACCTTCTTTCTCACCGAAAATCAGTTGTCTAAGGCAACAGACAGAAAACCCTTCTCTATATCCTCCTACTATTCCTCAATTTAAAGAAAAAGGTGGATGTTACGTGTTCGTATGCAACAATCTTACTTGCTCTCATGTTCCCAACTTTGACTCTTCTGAATTCTCAACTATCTCAACTATGGAATCTTGTAACTCTCTCACTAAATATATCTGTAGTGTTTATCTCTCACCTAATTCTACTGACTATCCAAAATTCTTTGACTATATTACTTCTAAAGAGGAAAACATTCTATTCATCTCTACCTTCTCTGAAATCTCCTTCCTAGGAGATTTCAAAGTTCACCATCACCAATGGCTCTCCTCTCTTTTCACTGACCAACCTGGTGAACAAACCTACATATTTTCTATTCTAAATGACCTAGAACAATTAGTTCAGCACCCCGCCCGTATCCCGGACTGCCCTGGAGATCGGCCCAACCTTCTTGACTTATTTCTAACCTCTAATCCTTCTGCTTATACTGGAATTCTTCCTCCGTTGGGCTCCTCCGATCGCAACCTTATTTCTGTCAACTATTATGTCTTTCCAATATACGCCTTCTGAGACCCCCAACTGGCGGCGCTCCTTTGGCTCTGCTGACTGAGAGGCTCTACGGCAGTACGGTACTTCTTTGATTTCCCATGGAATGCTGTTTGCTTCCATTCTACACTCAGAGAGTGTAGAGTGCATTACTGGGGTAATCCTTTCGAGCATGGAAGAATCCACCCCACTGTCTTTCTCTCAGACTAATATCTTTATTCAGCACACTGCCCAGATGCTTAAATGAGCTGACAATCTAAGCTTGACCGTTCAACTTCACCTCACACTCTGTGGCTTCACCCTTTTCGAAGACCATAACCTTGCTCTTCCCCGCATTTACCTTCAGATTCCGTTTTTCGCACACTGTTCCAAACATATTTTATGTATTTACAATTAGGTAAATACAATTAGGTAAATATATACCAGACCCTGCAACTCCCATTCATTATTGCTCATCAGAACTGTAGGCTATCATCAGCATCAGCAGTACAGGTAACTTACACTAGTTTCCCTCCCTTATCAGCGATACGCCAACATCCACTGCTCTTCCTTGTATTTCTTTCATGACTCCATTCATATACTGTATACAGTAAACAACCACGAGGACATCACACACCCGTTTCAACCCAACATCAGATCAAAGAACTCGCTTTGCTCATTCTCCACATGTACTGCCGCCTTTGCACCCTCATACATGTTCTTCATTGCTTTCAGCAACTTGCCATCTACTCCGTATATTCTAAGTACTTTCCTCATACCTTCTCTATCCACTCTGTCATAGGCCTTCTCCAAGTCCATAAAGGCAACATACAGTACAGCTTTTGTTGCTCCTCCAGATATTACTCCACAACACATTTCAGGGTAAAAATCTGATCTACACATCCTCTTCCCTTCCTAAACCCACTCTGCTCGTCACCTATCCATTTCTCCGTTCTCGCTCTCACTCCTTCAATCACTACCCTACTGTACACCTTCCCTACTACGCTTAGAAGACATATTCCTCGGCGGTTACCACACACTCCTCGTTCCTCTTTACCCATATATAAGGGGACTATTATGCCTGTCTTCTAGTCATCAGGTGCACTCCCTTTCTCCCATGCTAGTTTGCACATTTTCCATACCCATTCCATCAGTATCTCACCAACATACCTGCAGCATTTCCCCACACACTCCATCTATTCCTGGTGTTTCCCCAACTTCACTCTTTTCATGGTTTCACACATTCTGACCTGATCCCCACCTCCTCCTCCACCACTTTTCTTCTCCCTCCCATACCCCATCCAACTATGTTTGTTGGCACTTCATTCCTTACACTCAGCAATTCATTGAAGTACTCCCTCCATCTTTCGACTCTCTCTTACTTCTCGGCTAGCACTCGCCCATTCTTATCTTTCAGACCCTTACTGTTTCCCTTGCTACCTTCCCTAACTTTCTTGACTTCTTCCCAGAATAGTTTCTTACACTCCCTACAATTTACACTCAGATTCCTTCCAAATTCCTCATCTACGCTTATCTTACTTTCCTTCACTGCTCTCTTTTTCTCCAAGTACCTCGCTCTTTTCTGTCTCTCCAAATCTTCATTCCCTCTACTGTACTACCCAACCACTTTCTATAAGCTTTCTTCTTGTCTTCCACAGGTATGTTTACCTCTTCTGTCCACATGCTGTACCCTTCACTCCCCTCCCTCTTCTCCTTACTCTACACACCTCCTCACATGCTGCACAGATCTCTTCCTTAAACACTTTGCTCACTTTCTCCATACCTTCCAGGTCAAATCTACCTAGTCGTCTTTCTACTGCTCTCCTGAACTCTTCCTTGATTTCCCCCTCCTGCAACCTAACCTGTAACCTAACTAAATTTATCTTAAATTTGGTGTCATTAGGTACTGATACCGGTAAATTTCCTAATTATTTTCTTAAGTCTTCTGAACAAGTCCGAAATTCAATGGGGGCTTACGTTGCGGTGTCGCTTAGCTGCACTCACTCTCCAACTCCATTCCCGTGCGTCTCTTCAGGCGAGTTCCCAGGCCGTGATTCGGTCCACCCCAAGCAGCCCACAACATGAATGATTGTCTTTTCTTAACCATGAATCACATGGTCTTTGCCAAGGTATTCTCCACTCAAGGTTGTCGCCCACCAAAACCACCTTATGAGCAGGGTTGACTTCAAGGGAGTTGGGCCTTGTGCCCATATAGCCAAAGCTGGCGTTCATGGATTACGCATCAAGAATATCTTGAGTAAGTTTCAGAGTATGTGCTGGTATGATACGTGGTCGTACCAGCGGTACCCCATGGTCATCCGTAAACACTTGGTACCAAAGAAGCAAATGCGTCTCTCCAAATGACCGTTAAGTGTCCATGTCTTGCAACCATATATAGTCCTTCTATTTTGTAAAAGCCGTTTGGGCGTTGTCAGGTCAGGTATCTGATAAAGGCAGACTTGCCAAATCTTAAATTATTAATAACAAATCTCACATTTTAAGCTAAAGGGGTTATCAATACTATGTATAGATTAAATAAAATAATAGCTGTATGGTTTTAAGAATGTGAAAAAAATTTAAGGATAAATGCAAATAATTTGTATAAAAATGGCAACGTTGCTTAGGCGATGTTGCTACCGGTAAATGGCTTGACCTGACCTAGGGTACGAGTGTACCCGAGAAAGTGTCCCATTCATAAGCGGTCTGGTTACCCTAAACGTGACAATTCTGCCTTTATCTGATGCCCCAAGTGGACCACACCCAAATGGCCCTAATAAAATAGAAGGACTATAGCAAGACAGGGAACACCAGTGTTTTGAAGATCCTCAAATTAATCTTTCTGCACATGTATCGCAATAACCATATAAACTTGTTGAGAGAATCCATAACACTGCATGCTTGGCCGATGCGATGGACATTGTGGCCTGATCCAAACACCATTATGAATCTCCCTACCAAAATAAGTTAATTTATCCAAGACTTCTACATTCTCGCCACATGCTTGTACAGACTGTACTGCTTCACCCAACAAGTCACTGAAAGATTAAACTTTAGTCTTAGACCAAGAGGCCCTTAGACCGAGGGGCTCCGACTCCTCAGGTAGTGATTCGAGAGCTAGTATGAGAATCTCAAGTGACTCCACCAGAATCACTGCATCATCAGAAATGTCAAGGTCAGTGATCTTAATATTGTCGATCGATGCTTCAGTATTAACCATGACTAATTGTCCGGCCCATTATTTAATCCAGACAAGTGTAGAAAAGTGAGGGTGCCAGCACACATCCCTGCCTCACTCCTGAGATTACATTGAAAACGGGGGAGGCCTACTAACCACACTTGACGCCAGTTCATGTAGGAAGTTCGAACACCAGATCAGTAATCACTGCTGGTATCCTACGAAGTCTGTTTAGGAACCTCAATTTTACACCATACTATTTTTGCTAACTCTACAACTACTGTTGTTGTTGTTGTTGTTGTTGTTCCCTAAGCTGCCTGGCCGAACAGCCCCGAGTCTCTGAGAAAGGCCATGGCCACGATCGGGCTTTCCCACAGAGCTCTCATTGAGTGTAGATTGTGTTGTTGGCGTAAGTGGTTGTGTGAAATGCAGTCTTCTATGATGTGTTTAATGGTATGGGGTGCTGTGTTACATCACGGGCAGGCGTCGACAACGGAGTCATCCAGTCTCTTCTGATAGCTCAGGAGAGCTGGATGGTGTCCGCATCTCAGCCTGGCCAGGTGGACTCTGTCCTCGCGAGGAAGGGAGGATTCGGAAGGATGGATTTCGGGAGGTCGTGCATGCAGCTGCGTGTTGTCTGTGAGTGAGTGGATGGATCGGTGAGAGATATGAGTATGGATGTGCTTCTGGAAGTTGGTTCGGGGTGGGCAGGGAGGGAGAGAGGACAATAATTGTGTGTGATACCGTGTGCTGGGTGTTGTTTTGATATTTCTTGGTGTCTGTGGGTGTGTTGCCATGTAGTTTAGTGGGTGGTCTTGGTTCGTGGAGGCTGCTGCCAGGAATTGAGTGCCTCTCATGTCCAGATGGTCTTTGACTTTGAGGATTTTGGTTTCTTGATGTAGGTGATCTGTGGGTGCAGTAGCTGTGCAGCCTGTAATGATCTTCAGGGCTTTGTTTTGAATAGTCTGTAAGGTCTTATGATGCGTTTCAGCTAGGTTAGAAGCCCAGGCTGGGCTTGCGTATTCCATCACTGATCTTATGTATTGTTTATATACTGTACTTTTATATGACTATTTACAATTCAACCTATACACCTAAACTTTGTTAGATACAGTTCGAAATGGTCCCCCACAATGTTTTTGTGGAGTGACCACCAGGACGGTCCAGGATTCGAACCCGGGTCCCCACGCTCACTAGGGGAACACTCACCACTAGCCCAACAAAAGTACAGTACTCCACTTGGGCTGTATGCTCAAGTGATTTTCTGCATTGTATTTCCATTTAAGTAGTTGCCAAAACTGCTGGCATTACAAGGGAGAGGTTCTCACAGTGCTTCCTGATGCACAGAGTCAAATGCCTTTTTGAGATCGACATATAGACTGCAAGCAACCCCTCTTGAAACTCAAGCTGGCGTTCCACAAGGACCTGGAGTGCCAGGATTCGGTCAATCGTTGACTTCTTGGGTGTGAAAGCAGATTTCTCATGTCTCTGACTTTTAGGAGGGGACTCCGAATTTGTCACAGTAGTATATGAGCCAAAAATGGCCTAGCACACTAAGCAGCGTGACCCCACGGTAGTTATTGCAGTCCTGTTGGTCCCATTTTCCTTTCCAGATAGGGATGATCAAGCCCCTTTTCCAGTCAAGAGGAATGGTACCAGTTTGCCAGACAGCAGACAGGACTGCATGCAACTCATGGATCAAAGCCACGACCCCGGCTTTCAAGTTCTCCAGATAGGCCATATATCAGGAGCCTTCCCACCCTCATCCTAACCACAGCCTCACCTCCGTAAAGGAGGGCGAGTCTTTGTTGATTGGAGGATCTGGAACCAATGCCTGTTCATTTACTGGCTTAAATTGTTACCACAGTTACCCACAAAACTTCTGTTCCTATCTGTGATTTTATATATGGAAATATAATGCATATGATTGAATTAAGAGTGTAGATTCTTATGTAGTGATTAACTCATCTGATTAGTCAACTAATAAGAAAAACCACACTTGCAATTCATTCTTACTCATTTTACTTTCATACCTTAGATTAAAACAAAGAACAGAACTTAACTGAGCAACTGTGCAACTGCTTTAAGTGCTTAACCCAATGGGCCCTACAATCATTACCATCCGATGTGATTGTGCCGTATGCCATTCAAACCAAGCTCAAAAAACCATGGTAGAAGTCTGAAAGACTGGGGAAATTGTCTGAAAGATGCTATAAAGATATTTCTCTCTTTTTGAAAAAAAGAGTCAATGTCCGGACTATCACATTGATTTTTGTCAAGCAAAGAATAGAAAAAACTGAGGTGAGGATTGTATTTTTTTAATTTCCAGACTGGGTGGCTATACAGTACTGTACTGTACTGCATTTAGTATTTGTTTTTTCCCTTGAGAATAAGGTTACCAATACTGTCATTATCAAGTACTGGTATGTAACAGTTATACATGTTACCTTTCTACTCTAACCTAACCTACTGTAAAATGGATTAGACTTAGTTAGATTCATTACTGGTTCAATTTCCATCATAATTCAATTTCCATTGTTGCACGATTCATTTTATTATCGGTTCCTAATACAGTATTAACCAATATGGTTGTTGATGTTGTTGTTGTCGTTCCCTAAGCTGCCTGGCCGGAGAGCCCATAGTACCTAAGGAAGGCCATGGGATGGGATTTCTCACAGAGCTCTCAAGGAGTGTAGATTATGTTGTTGGCGTAAGTATGGGGTGCTGTGTATGTGTGAAATGCAGTCTTCTACAATGTGTTTAATGGTATGGGGTGCTGTGTTACAGCCCGGGCAGATGTCGTCGACGGAGTCGTCCAGGCTCTTCTGATAGCTCAGAAGAGCTGGATGGTGCCCACATCTCAACCTGGCCAGGTGGACTCTGTCCTCGCAAGGAAGGGAGGATTCAAAAGGATGGATTTCGGGAGATCGTGCCTGCAGATGCGTGTTGTCTAAGCGTGATTGGATGGAACGGCGAGAGATAGGAGGGGATGGATGTAGTTGTAGTTGTAGTTGTTGTTGTTGTTGTTGTTGTTGTTGTTCCCTAAGCTGCCTGGCCGAACAGCCCCGAGTCCCTGAGGAAGGCCATGGCCACGATCGGGCTTTCCCACAGAGCTCTCATTGAGTGTAGGTTGTGTTGTTGGCGTAAGTGGTTGTGTGAAATGCAGTCTTCTATGATGTGTTTAATGGTATGGGGTGCTGTGTTACATCCCGGGCAGGCGTCGGCAACGGAGTCATCCAGTCTCTTCTGATAGCTCAGGAGAGCTGGATGGTGTCCGCATCTCAGCCTGGCCAGGTGGACTCTGTCCTCGCGAGGGAGGGAGGATTCGGAAGGATGGATTTCGGGAGGTCGTGCATGCAGCTGCGTGTTGTCTGTGAGTGAGTGGATGGATTGGCGAGAGATATGAGTATGGATGTGCTTCTGGAAGTTGGTTCGGGGTGGGCAGGGAGGGAGAGAGGACAATAATTGTGTGTGATACCATGTGCTGGGTGTTGTTTTGATATTTCTTGGTGTCTGTGGGTGTGTTGCCATGTAGTTTAGTGGGTGGTCTTGGTTCGTGGAGGCTGCTGCCAGGAATTGAGTGCCTCTCATGTCCAGATGGTCTTTGACTTTGAGGATTTTTTTTTCTTGATGTAGATGATCTGTGGGTGCAGTAGCTGTGCAGCCTGTAATGATCTTCAGGGCTTTGTTTTGAATAGTCTGTAAGGTCTTATGATGTGTTTCAGCTAGGTTAGAAGCCCAGGCTGGGCTTGCGTATTCCATTACTGATCTTATGTATTGTTTATATACTGTGGTGGTAGTTTCTTTGTTGTGTCCAAATTTTGTGTGAGCAAGTGACCTGAGGGCGTTAAGTCTGGGTGTCAGTTTCTTTTTAATGTTTGTGGTGTGCTGTTTGAATGTCATATGAGTATCATATGTTACTCCTAGGATTTTGGGTGTGTGTGTATGTGTTAGGGGTGTGTTGTTTATGGTGAGTTGAGAGATGTATTTGTGTTCACCTGTCCAGCTTGTGAGCAGGGTTGCGGTGGATTTGGCTGGGGCTAGATTAAGTCTGTTTGTAGTGCACCAGCCATGTAGTGTGTTGAGATAGGGTTGAAGGAGATCTGTTGCTCTTCTTGGGTCATGGTGTGTGCATGTGAGTGTTATGTCATCTGCATAGGAGGCTAAGTTTATTTGGGGAGTATTGGGTGTAGTTATATCGTGCATGTACAGATTGAAGAGTGCGGGCGATAGGACGGATCCTTGTGGGACTCCGTTTGGAAAGTTTCTGATTTTAGATGACTGACCGGCAAAAGATACGTGTGCACATCTGCCTGCTAGGAAGTTGGCCAGCCACCTTTTTGTGTTGTTGTGCATGTTTGTGTTGTAGATTTTGTTTGTTAGGTTGTGGCGTGGGATGGCATCGAAGGCTTTACTAATGTCGAGTGTGGCTAATAGTGATCTGTGTAGTGGTCTAGCTGAGTTGATGCCGTCAAAAGCTCTTTATGTAAGGTCTGTGAGAAGAGTGTTTGTGGAGTGCAGTGGCCTAAAGCCATGTTGTGTTGGAGCTAGGGGTAGGTCGGGTGTAATTAGTTGTAATACTAGGCGTTCCATGACTTTGGAGGGGGAGCAAAGGAGTGTGATGGGGCGGTGCGAGGAGGGTAGCGTGGGGTCTTTGTTGGGTTTGGGGAATGTGATGATGTAGTGTAGTGGGTGGTGTTGGTTTGTGGAGACTGCAGCCAGGAATTGAGTAGGCTACCTCTCAGGTATAGGTGGTCTTTGACTTTGAAAACTTTGTTTTTTTTACTTAAACCGTCCAGCCCCAGCGACGCGTCTGGCGCGTCGGCGATGTATGTAACGCACAGCCCCAGCGACGCGTCTGACGAGTCACCCTAATTGCTCCGACCGTAACCTCAGGTGTAGCCACTCGAGAGGGCTCAAATTTGTATGGGAACTGTGTACGTATCCCACGCAACCATGCCGATGGCTGAAAACTCTCAAAGTCCACGTGCGTGCGCGTGAGCACGCAATAACCTGTTTTTTGGGGGTAATTGCCTTCAATTTTTTACTCTTGTAAAATACGTTTTCGGGGGCTCTGTAGGACCATTCTTTAAGCTTTTTGAGCGGTTTTTCGTGGTTTTTCCTTCATTCCTAACCCATTCACTATTGTTTCTAGAATAAAACCATTTTTTGAAAACCGGCCGGGTTCTGGTGAACAAACAATACAAAACTAGCCGGGGCTCCACGGGTTAAATGATCTGTAGACATTTGTTTCTACCACCGGAAATGCATTTCATGTGCAATAGCCTACATAAAGCACTGTAAAAATAGAAAACTCTCCATATTGATGGCGATAAAAATCAGGATGGATGTAGTTTTCGGGCGTACGGTCGTCATGTTTACATAGGGCGATCGCTGCTGTAACTTCGCGTCAATTTCGACGGTTATTTTTTCTGTTATTTGCCCCCTGCTGTCAATATACTGTATATGACGATGACAATATGTCAGGAAGGGAGGGTGAGGGGGGCAAGGCCCCCCCCCCCCCCCCCTCAACATAGTACTGTATCCAATGGCATTACAAATAGACGGGAACATGATAGCAAACGTCCGACGTCACCGCCACCGTCATATTTACATTTGTTGATCGCCATAGTTAAGTTGGCGTCTATTTTGACGGCGATTTTTTCGGTTATTTGCCCCCTTCTGGCAATTTATATGATGATGATAATATGTGAATGCCCCCTCAACACATTGTATCGAAAGGCAGTCAAAATAGATGGGAACATGATGGCAAGCGTCCACTACCGCTCCGCATAGTGTAAACAATGGTGGCGGTACGCCCGCACTTAACAGTCTTGCCTAAAAATCTTATTAAGCCCCTTACTGGCAAAATAGATGCTGATTTCAATAAGTAATGGGGGGGTAACGCCCCCCCCTCAACCCATCCTGTATCCCGAGGCAAATTTGTTTTTGTTATTTTACTCTGAAAATGACATACATCAGAGTGTTTCAAGATTGTTGGATAATGGGAGGAAAACATTTTACGGGGATTAAAACTAATTGGGTAGAATGTAGAGTTCGGGCATACCGCCAGCCTTGTTTACACTACGCGTAGTGGCGTCGGACCTTTGCCATCATGTTCCCGTCTATTTTGACTGACTTTGGATATAATATGTTGAGGGGGGGCAAAGCCACACCATGACATATTGTCATCATCATATATATTGCCAGCAGGGGGCAAATAACCGAAAAAATTTGCCGTCAAAATAGACGCTAAGTTAACAGCAGCGATCGCCCAATGTAAACATGATGACCGTACGCCCGGAATCTACATCCATCCCAACTAATTTTATCTAATGATGAAAACTATCTAAAACCAATATGAAAAACCATGGGTAAATTAGCAGTCAAATATTCCGTTTTTATTTTATTATTTTTGTTTGGGGGGGGGGGGGGGGAAGAACCAGGTTTGATATTGGAAACAGGTGTCTGAAGTTCCGCATCTAGCCTAGCCTATAAATTTGCGAGTGCAAAACATAACCTAGAGCTCCTAGCCTAAGCCTAGGCTATGTCATTGTCACTGGTCGGGATCGGGAAACTATTATTGATAGCCTTTCTAAAACAGTGGAGGTGACCTGAAGCTAGAGTCAAGCCACCGCCTAAATGGTAAAATTCCAGTTTTACACAGGGGATGATTTTTACAAGTAGCCTATTTTATATTTGTTTTCCTTGTTTTGATATTTTTTAGGTGTGTCATTGGCAAGAATGTAGTTACCGGGTGTACCGCCCGTCTTGTCTACACTACGCGGACGCTCACCATCATGTTCCCGTCTATTTTGACTGCCTTTGGATACAAAAATAAATTACCCTAACCAAACAACCTAACCTAACCTAACCTAACCTAACCTAACCTAACCTAACCTAACCTAACCTAACCTAACCTAACCTAACCTAACCTAACCTAACCTAACCTAACCTAACCTAACCTAGTATTATAGATTTATAAGTACCGGTATTTATTTTATTATAAGTATTTATAGATGATTTATGTTGTATGTCGGTAGTGGTACACCTGGTAACTACAGTACATCCATCCCATGTCATTTTATGAACCCCGTCGGAAATTGTAAAACAAACATTATCTATCAATCTTAAGACCCCAAAGCAACAACAAATATTTGCACGCTCGTGATCACGTTCCCGGCTATTTTGACTGCCGTGGGATACAATAATAGGTTGAGGGCCTTGAGGCCCCCCCCCCCCTCATCCCCCCCATGACATATTGTCATCATCATATCTATTGCCAGCAGGGGGCAAATAACAGAAGAAAAAAAAACGTGAGCGCACAATTTAAGTAGGCCTAGCCTAAAGTTGTTAACATGACGACCGTACGTCCCTACCCAATTTAATTTTAGTGATTTAGGGAGTATAGGCTAATTATCTAATATAGGCCTAATGGATTACCAACGGTTTGAACATAGGCTAGGCTAGGCCTATGCCAATGAAATTATGAAGTATATGATATATCATATAGTTCATATAACGAATAGCTTATAGGCCTAAACCTAAATAATAGATCATAACTTCGACCCAGTGTCAAACTAGAATAATAGGCCTCCCCTATAAATTTGCCAAAGGATATTAGGCTAGCCCAGCCTAATATAGGGTAAGTTAACCTATAAAATAAATGTTGGCATAGGCCTAGGCTAGTAGGCTAAGGTCCCATACAGTAGGCTACCTGGCTACACATTATAGGCTAGGCTAATAAAAAGGTACTGTATGAGGTCCCACAGAGTACACATTATAAGTAATAATAGGCCTATTAAAGCATTATGTATGTTAATTTTTTAACATAGTGGTTTTCATTAATTCATTACAATCCTCAGAAAATCCGTGTTCCCCCATTATCCAACGATCTTAACACACTGGAATGTATTTTTTGTTGAGTAAACATAATACTTTTTTGGGTTTAAATTGAAGACAACCCGCATACGAGCCCCATCGATAATTATCATTGTTTTATAAGTTTCATGGACGATACTTGGTTGGTGTAATGTAATTACCGTCGCAAATTCATTATAAGTAAAATACAAAACACTGTAAAAAAAACTTCCCTCTGTATGCAAAACCGTCCCTCTAGATGCTGGTGCGCCGATAATACAAATGGCGGTCCAGGAGGCACCCCCATGTTAACACCAACCTGTCAGTCGAACGCCACTACATCTGGCGATCTTTTTATGCATGTGTGAACCAATTACAATGGCTTACGTCACATCTCGCCACTCCCGGAACCAACCACAGCCTTACATCATCATAGTAACCAATCACAGTCCATCAATACGTCACGTCCGACGAACCTGAATGCGCCGGCTTTTTTGTCTACAGTTGGAGGATGGGTCCCGTGTGTAGAGTGCTCTGGTTCCACACTCGATTATTAAGAAAACCTTTGAAGAAAATGAGCCTTCTTAAAGCTGTTAGTGGACCACGGAGTACTACCTACATCTGTGAATTGTGCGACGTGCGGGACTGTGTGCTCATATAGAGCTCAATCCGAGCCAAGTTTTGCCAAAACTTGGCTTGGGTTTTTCCATTTTGAGGTTTTCTTAACACACAAAGAGCGGGTGGTAGGGTATTTTACACTGTTCCGCCCAGCGGGTTTTTTTTTACCCTAAATAGGGTTGTTTCCGTGCTAATTTTCATGCATTAACAAGACCCAGAGCGTAAAAAAAGTATCTATCCCTGAAAGGGCGTAAACAGAGCTTTCCAATGACACCCGAACCATCCTTGGACGACCACTGGTTCTCTTGCAACGATCGTGCAACACGAGTGCAAAAAACCTAAAATAAGGTAATTTCCATACATAATTCCCTGTGTAGCGAGTGAGAGAGGGGGGAGAAGGGTGGAATACACTTCAGTACATCCACAGTGGTCGTGGGGAGCGGTCATAAGGTTACTACGCTCGTCCCACCGCTCAGCTCTCTCTCTCTCTCTCAGCAACATTACGTGCTGAAAATGGCACTCGACAGCTGTCGTGCACCGCCACATAGTCCAAATTTATTTAACTCGACAGATGTCGTGCGCCGTTGGTTAAGGGTTAAGTTGAGAAACAAGGAAACCTGAGCCAAGTTTAATTTTAAAACCTCTATTAGCGGCTTATTACGTCTTTAACCCCACATTTTCCCTGATCTTCATAGCCCTCCCCCCTATCGGGGGCCGTGATTTTAGATTGTTGGATAATGGGTAAATACTCATTTCCAGTGGTCCTTGATATAAAAGAACACTGTATATCGAAGAAAAAACAAAAACATCAAAATATTAACTAGTGAAAAGGCTGTCCGGGGTCTCCTCAATTTTTACCCTTTTTTGCTGTGGGATAACCTACAAAATGGGTAGAGCACTCGGGGGGCTTTCCTGTGGCAAACAATCTAAAGTTCTACATTATACCATCTGTAATACTATATCTGACTACATCTAACGGACAACATTTATAAGTGACGAGTAATCAAAGCCGTCTATTTTATCGTGGCCTGTAGCAAGATCTTGTATATAGACCTTGGCTTGTAGCACTGTAGTTCCACTGTCTCACGTATCCGACACTCGTTCTCACTTCGAATTTAATTGATCTTAATTCGGGCGTATTAGCTTCCTACTATGCTAGTAATATATGACAATCTCTAAAATAAAGCTGAACATATTATTTAAAATGTAAAACTTGCAAACTAAACAAACCAAAATTGGGACAAGGACAATATAAAGTCAAATTAAATTATCAAAATCGCTATGTGGAAACAACGCTTACTAAAATGAAAATTATTAAATAAAAGAACACAATCCACCACATAGGGTGTACATTACTACATGAGCAAGTTAATCTGTTTCCCAAGCAAACTAATCGCACATATAACAACGCACTATCGTCACGTTAAAGGAAGTAGTCAAGTTTGGGAAGTCCGGGACGTTCTGTCAAATTTTACTAAACTCTGCATGAATAAAGAAACTAAATGTTAAATGTCAAAATATTATTTAAAATCAAATTTGCAACATGACAAGACATTAACAATAGTACAAAATACAAATATTGATAAGATAACTATACTATTACAAAATAATATATAAAATACAGTACAGCACTCACTAACGATAGTGCTATCGGGTAGGTACCTGTAAGCATATATATAAAAACCAAAGTAAGTATGACTATACTGCTCGAGATAACCTAAAACAAGCGACGTGAATCCACGTCTGTCGGTAAAAGTGGAAACCCAGTTGAAGCAGCAGGAATAGCCTATACTCGGTTTCAGCGGCCCATCTATTATCCTATATGTCAATAATTCCAGCTGATTGGCTCTTGCAACCGTCTCTTATGTCTCGGTAAAATTCTAGCAATGGCTCCAAATCGATTTTAGCATTAATTCTTATTTAATTCCCTAGTATTCCTTCATATTTCTTGTTTTGTGATATTAAGAATTGGTGCAATTAAGTTTTATATTAGCCTAACCTAACAACCTAACCTAGTTTAACTTTAAAAAGGAAATGCCCCAGTTAATAATACCAGAAACCAATAAGTTAGGCTATAAATAGATTAACGGAAAAATAATTTTAATACCGGTACACAAATAAGAGTTGGACTCACCTCTAGACTTATACATATGTCTCTTCTTGTAATAATTAGTCCGATAAATCTACAGTTATACTACCCCTATTTTGTCGCTATTCTGTTGGAACTAATGGGTTAATATTATTAGTAGTAGACTTAGTATGGTTTGATGATGAGTGGAAATGTATATTTGACTTGAAATAGATACATTGAAGTATTACAAAACTTCGCAAACCCATAAACAGGGAACGTGAGCAGGGATTAGACCGTCGCGCACCCATAAACAGGGAACGTGAGGGGGAGTTTGGACTGTCACGGAGACGGGTTACTTTTCGGCTAGGTTAGGTTAAGTTAGGTTAGGTTAGGTTAAAAATACTAAAATGCGATGGTCCTCGGTATTAAACAACACTGTATATCAAATAAAAAATAAAAAACAACAACAAATTACCTGAAAAACTCTTATCTGGTTGGTGATAATTTTTTATCAAAATATGTTTTTTTCCAGTTTCCGCATCTGCTGAACCATCCAAAAACACGCTAAAAGGCGTGTTTTGAAGGGGGGAGGTGGTGGGGGGTAGTGGGGGAGGGGTAGTATAACTGTAGATTTACCATTAGTCCTTCTACTCAAAGGTTCAAAGGTTCAAATAATCTATCTATCTATCTATCTATTGCCTGACGCCGTGATCCCCGAAGGGGTGGCCAGGAAAGAACCGCCCCCATGCACCTCTGTCCCCAATCAGTCGACGCTCCTCCCCCCAACCAGCATCGCCTTCGTTCATATACTTCCTCACTCCATCCTTCTACCTCTCTTTCGGTCTACCTCTCCCTCTCTGTCCCTCCACCTCGCTCTCGTACACCCTCTTAGTCATTTTCTCGCTTTTCATACGTTCCATATGGCCGAACCATCTCAAGTTATTCCTTTTCACACTTTCCACCACATCTACCTCCACACCACACCTCCTTCTTACTTCCTCATTAGTCTGTCTATCCCTCCATGTAACTCCGCACGCACTTCTTAAGTAATTCATTTCCACTGCTCTCACTCTTGGTCTGAGTCTCTCAAAAGGTTCAAATAATAAGTCGCACAAACCAATCAGCTGGAACTATTGCCTTATAAGTGGACCATAATTTTGCCAGAGTCGCTGACACAGAGTTTATAGTGTATAGGTTGTTCGCTTGTCATTCAGTTGAACCTGTGTTCGAGGCCCAATGTTATCATGTTTTTATTTGTTTATCCGTTGTTGTTGTTGTTCCCCAAGCTGCCTGGCTGAACAGCCCCAAGGCCCCGACCAAGGCAAAGGCCATAACCGAGCGCCCCTACAGAACCTTCCCTGCCGACCACAATAAAGCCTGAGTGACCGAAGCCACTCCATTGTGGGGAGCTGAGGAGGGTGCGGAAATGCCCGGGAAACCAAAGCCCCACCCAGGGCTCTGTGCCCCTCAGCAATTATGAAGAGAAAGGTGAGGGGCAAAGGAAGAATGTAACACTTTGGCTTCCAATCTTGGTAGATTGGGAGGTCAATCCACGGAAGAGACGCCGTCACTTGAGATCTAGAAAATATATAAGTAAAAGGAACAGACAGAGTAAGCTATGGGTATGGCGGAGATCGCTCAGTTCTCACTCTGATAGATCAGCCCATCACCACATAACTAGAACCCAATCCTCTCGGCATCAGCTAGGAAAGGCCCTAGAAAGCCGCCTTTGGCGAGGGGATAGCTCCCCTATTTCAACCCCTTTTGGGGTTGGGCACCCGCCCGCTTGGTGTTGGATACGTGGAAACCGAAAAAAAAAATGTACGGTATTAAATCGTTGGCAGTACCTGTCAAATAGGTGTCCAGTAACTAAAATCGTACCAAAATCACTTGCAACTGTCAACAACAAAATAAGCCTATCACATGGATCATGGATCCATTCGGATCCCTAATTATGCCCCCTTGAAACATACAAAAATCCAAGGCAAATATTGCCTCGATTTTGTGCGATTTGCTTACTTTGGGTAAATCAATTGGCCTACGGTACGCTTGGGTAGTTTTAGGTATATCTAGTGGTTCGCCTGCAGTCGTGCGTTTACGCTGAGGAACGGGTGACGTTCGAGAGTGAATCGACCCGCATTTATAGTATTTTGTCTTATTACATATGGTAAGTACAAAACTTGGCTCCAGTTTCCGTATTTAAGTACTAGGCTATTAAAGGTGTGGACAATGTTTTGTTTGAACCCATAATCCCTCGTTAAACGTCTTAATCCCTCATTTTCCCTGAGCTTCAAAGCCCTCCCCACTTGTGTGTGTGCGCGTTTTTTTTTTTTTTTTTTCGGAGTAATGGGACCGTATATTATTGATTTATAGGTTTTGCCAATAGTATGTTTGTAGAAAATATACAGAAACGCCAGCTTTTTTAGGTAAAACTAAATAAAACAAATCTAAAAGTGGCTAAAGTAATAAAGATTTGTAACAATAGTTATTTTCGCTATATTGTATAATTATAAGGAAACACAATTAATACGCAATTAGATATTTCCAATTTCTGATACTGGGTCTTACGTAAACAAGTTTACAGGCTGCACAAGTATCGAATTTATCTTTAAATTAATATGTTATATATATATATATATGCCTTGACGATTCAGTGTATTTCAAAATAGTAGTATTAGGATATTTAATCCATGCTGTAGTCTACCCTAATCACTTCTATTCAGTTCATCTATCGTTCAATGTATTTCCAAGACATACCCTACTAAATCATGCCAAACACTAAAGTGTATAATTATATTTACTAATACGACATAGCCTACTAAATCACGCCAAAACTATAATGTACTGTATAGGCCTACATAGTTATATCAGGAGTACTATACAGCACGTCGCACGGTCGCATTAACCTAACCTATAAACCATATATATTAAAATATGTACATATACTGTATGTATATATATATATATATATATATATATATATATATATATATATATATATACTGTATATAGGCTATACGGTAATATATCAAGATTACAAAACTTATGGAATAAATAATTTGTAATTAGGCCTATTGAAAAGGAAAGTATTAGGCAAGTCGAAAGAACGCTAACTATTGCAGTACCGTAACGAAGGTACTATTCATAGCCTATTTAGTTATATTTGATTATATTAACCGATATATGATGCATCTATTTACTTTAGGGAAGATTCTTCCCATTCTTGTCCAAATATATTGTAGTTGTAGAAACTTGAAGATGTGCATACCTACTGTAGCCTACTTCTTGATTAAACAGTTTTCTCTTGTCCCAGTATATTTAATACTAGCCTATAATGTAAAGAAACCTAGGCAAGAGTTGTGTTATCGGGCGTATCACCTACGTACCCTACCTCTGACCGGGTATATCCTGGTGTTTACTAGGTTAGGCTAGGCTCAGGTTGTCAAACGACGCTGGGATTTTTTGAGTGATAACGCAAATGAACTTTTTGTATAATGATAATAGAAACTCCCCCAACCCTATTTTGTTTAAAGAAACAAAAAAGGTAGGCTAAATTGACATCATTTTGGTCTCCATATTTTCCATCTTGATTGCTTTTAGATTGCAGGAAATACTGTTTTAGACACCTAAATTCTCAAAAAAATCACGGGGGGGGGGGGGGGGGCATACCCCCGGAGGGCCCGGACGAATGCCGGCTGAATCGGGCCATGGCTGATTCGGGCCATGGCTGATTCGGACCATGGCTGATTCGGCCTATATAGAGGCTGATTCGGACCATAGCATTGGCTGATTCGGCCCATAGCATTGGCTGATTCGGACCATTCAGTGGCTGATTCGGACCATTGTAATGTTTTGAACTATAAACTTATAAAATACACGACAATTCAACCACTATAAAAAAAACACATCAACATTGGATTAGCGGGAACTTTTAATTGTCCTTGTCTCGCAACCATTAAATGGTTCAATTTGACCACTTGCGAGTTTTAGGCTATAAGGAAGTTCGGCCTGTAAACATCGATATTAAACACAAATACAGTATTTTTTTAGGTATATTATGGATAAATAGTATGTTGAATTTGGTTTTATGTATTAATTAATGGGTTATACTGATGATTTGGACCGAAAGTTAGCCCATCGATCTTTTTAGGCCTAAACATCATTGTTATATATGTCATTAAGAGCTGAAATGTATTATAAGGGAGAACAAAATATAACGTTAAAATACACACCACAGCTAGCCTAGCAGTGCGATCTTAATTGGTGATGGCAAAGTAACATAAAGATTAATATTTTTTTCACATAGGCTACCGTAGGTTTAAACTTCCGGAAATTAATGGGTAAACAAATTATAATTTCCTATTTCAACTTGAAATAGGAAATTATAATTTGTTTACCCATTAATTTCCGGAAGTTTAAACCTACGGTAGCCTATGTGAACAAATATTAATCTTTACTCATGTTATTGTTGTGAACCTCTCGGCCCTCACTGCCACTCTTTGCCGGAGTAAGGTATGTCCCATAATACTGTGTTTTTTGTACTGTTACCAAACCAGCGGGGGTTTGGGGGCGGCAGCCCCCACTCACAATACTAGGATAGGTTAGGTAAGGTTGTTAGGGTAGTCTAATGTCTTTTCTTATGCTTTTAACCCCTCATTTTCCCTGAACTTCATAGCCCTCCCCACTAGTGGGGGGCGTGTTTTTAGTTTGTTGGATAATGGGTAAATACTCATTTCAGCTCCTCTTCAGTATAATAGAGCACTATATTCTGAAGGAAATTTCAAAAAAACAAAATAGAACTTACTGAAATTGCTGTCGGTCCAAAACGTCAGGTTTACCAATTAATGTACTAAAACCGTATTATAGCGAGTTATGCTGCTAAATATCGATGTTTACAGCTCCAACTTCCTTATATAATAAAACTCGCAAGTTGTGAATTGACGATTTATTTTCGATTCAGACTATGTGGTGTACAGTTGAGGACATGAATTTCTGACACTGACGAACCAGACTGGTTCAAATATCAATCCATCAAGCCATCGTTCATAGAACGGACTCCTGGATGAGAGAGTGCGCCAAAAACAACACCAATCTTGTTTTCTATATAAAGGGTTGATGACAAAGTGTCACTGTCAGTACAACTTATTATTTAAGAAGTTTTATGTGGTGCAAGACGGCATTTCATCTTCGCCACAGGACAGCAGTTGTTATTATTAGGAAAAGCCAAGACTTGGTTTATTGACGGGACTTTTAAAGTAATGAAGTCTCCCTTTTACCAACTCTTGTCTATACACTTTTATCAAATCAGGGGATGACATGAAACAACTCCCATTGTGTTTTTGTGTGATAAAATAGTGTTTATATATATCTACTCCTTCGATAAATTTATATATTATATAAACAGCATTATAGCCTACTAGGTCTATGTACGAAACCTAATAACAAGATTAATACAATTACATTAAATCAAAATATTCATAATAATTTCATATGATAATGATCATGGTCCGAATGGGCCGAGTAAGCCTAGGACGAATATATTGTGGTCCGAATGAGCCTGGGCCGAATTAATGTGGTCCGAATGAGCCTGGGCCGAATCAGCCATGGTCCGAATCAGCCGGCTACCGGCCCGCCGGACCCCCCTAGAGCTCGCGCCTTCACCGCTCTGTCGCGCTATAATGATAAAATAATAGCCTAAACCATAATGATAACACAATTCATATTTTGTGGATTGACACCCTGGCTAGGCTTATACCCCCTTTGAAAGGACATTAGCCTAACCTAACAACCTTACTTAACCTATACTAGTATTATGGGTGGGGGCTGCCGCTCCCACACCCCCACTGTTTGACATCAACTCACGTGTTTACACGACGTAGCCTACGCCTGGTAACACAACTCATTCCGGATTGAAGATGACTATATGTTAATGCTTGTACAGTACATCATTTAGCCTAGGCCTATATAGGCCTAGTCATCACAATAATACTAGGCCTATTGCCCATAGGCCTATGTATAGTTGCCCCCAACAGGCGATTAGTCACATAGCCTACGCTCGGGACGCAAAAGTTAACCTAGGCTATTTGGGTGACAAATGGGTCCCGAATTAGGCTAGGCCTAGTTGCTTGGAGCGCAAATGAGTCTCATAGGAGAGTCAAAGGTGCAGAAAAGGGTGTAAGTTCTGATGGATGCATGGAAACCTAAAATACATATCTAATAAGTCCGTGGTGGTACCTGTCAAGTGCGCGCCCCTACTGTAAAATTCTACCAAGTCAAATGACGCCGATTCGGGTAATTCTGACATTTGTAACCACCCCTTAACATACATATCCTACAAATGAGGCAACACACGGCACACACCACACCCTTGGCCGACAAAATACAGTAATAATACGGCTAATACCACAGCAACCTACCATCGCGGTGGAGAAGGCAAGATCAGCTGTTCCAAGGGTGAAATGTGTTGGGCTCTTCAACTTTCCCTCTCATCACTTCCCAACAGCAACAGCAGCTCACGGGCATCTCCATATCTCCTTTGGGTGTTCCCGATTCTTAACTTTGTCTGTAGAGGTACCGATAAAATCACTACAACGCGCAAAACACTAGTTATAATCCGCCGACAATGACAACAACGCACGGTAACCTCCATGTTGGTCTACTCGGGGCAGGGAGGACCGTCACTCTGATACAGGGTTACCAAGTCAAAACACAAAATATCGCTAGATCCGTTCTCAACTGTTGCTAGATGGCCGCTAGATAGTAAATATATCCTGAAAATTGCTTGAATAATGCATCAATTTCTGGAATATCGCTCGAAATTTCCTCAAATCTCCAGAATATCCCTAGAATTCATGTCACTGGACCAAAGTAAATACCTCTAGATCTAGCGAGAAAGTAGCTAAATTGGCAACATTGCTCGGCTAGCCAGCGAGCCCAGCGGAATGCGCACGAAGCAGCTAGCCTAGACTGAGGTGAAGCACTGATTCGTCTCAAACGAAACACTGAATATTCTTATTTGGTAACATAACGTAACATAACATAAGATAACACGGAACTATAGTTCCGTGTTATATTTCGCTAAATGTAGAGTTTATTTGTATTGCCAAAATGTATTATTCTTCCCCGATTTCAAATATATTTTAGTTGCACCCCAAATTGTTTTTAATACAACTATGATTGTACTTTAAATGATGTGGAAATTGGTTGTTTCACCTCTTGGTATTCAGAGCCTACCATGTGATTATTGGATTTCCTCTGCCATTTTCTAAATAATTTACCATAGGTTATGTGGCATATTACAGTTTATGACTCAAGATATGTCCAAATAGTTGCAACTTGGCCGTTTATGCACAGTTCCCTTCAGTACTCCCTGGATACCAGCTTAACACTGAGGCATCAGAGGCAAACGTGATACAGCAACGCTCTACTATTGCTTAATGTTTTGTTAAAGGTTCGTTGCCTGCTTCGAGTTTTCCGTCTCCAGTGAATATTGCCTATGGTGCAGTCGTTAGTACTAATAGCTGCCCACCCATTGGAATCTGCACTGAACAGAGTCAAGACAATTCAAGGCATCATTATAATTATCAAATGCTGCGTAACTTAGCTTAGTGTGTGTGTGTGTGAAGGGACTGAGGTTTTCGAAAAGGGATTCCTGTTTTGACTTTCCTTCCTGACTTACAGTATGCTGGTTTAATAACACTGAAAGGTTGGTAGCCTATAAAGTCCTATTTTAATCAGAGTTACACAGATACTCAGACCACACAGACCTTGCGGTCCCTACTAGGTGGTCCGGCCTTAATACTACTAGACAGGGACAGTTTATAGTAGAAGAATACGATAGTAAAGTAGAAGGCTCTCCCCACCCTCCGCTACCTCCGGAAAAAACCCGTACCGGAAAATAGGATGAAGTATAACCTTATGGGTCAGGAAAGTTTTCATATAGTATAGAAAGTAGCCTGAAAAGGAATTTACACTTCCCTACTGATTCATTCATATTAATCCAATCTCCATTAGATGACCGTCCAGTCGCTTCTTAAGCGTATCAATTGACTTACTATCGACCATCTCCCTTGGTAAACTATTCCACTCTTTGAGTGGATATCTCTCTCTTTCGCTATATATATATATAATATACAGTATATATATATATATAGAGAGAGAGAGAGAGAGAACAACATTTATTTGACTCATTGAGATAGCATAAGTAACTTAAATTATATGTACAGGTACGGTGCAGTACATAATTACATGGTCTCAAAAGGGCAAAGAGCGAGAGCAGTATAGTCTCATCTGGCAGGAAGTAACCCAAGCTGTGAGTGAACAAGCCCTGTCTAACCTCAACCTGCATTTGTTGCTTTTTGCCCGCCTGCCTACACCCCTCATCTTCCTCATTGACTGCTTAGTAGATATGACCTTCACACACACACACACATCTCTCTCTCTTATCAAAATAGGACTTTGTAGGCTACCAACCTTTCAGTAAATCCAGAAAATCCCCCTTTAAGGTGTCTATCAGTGGTGACTATCTTTTACCACCATCATCCCACACCAGGTCTTACTATTAATATCTCAATCTGCCAATGGTGCACACGTTATCCTTCACTTTGGCTACCTTGCAACCCTGATCCTTCCTGCCTTGTTACAATGTTCCCTTTCCTGCAATCCTTCAGCCAGGGTATCCTACAAAATTTCCTTACTTACATTAATTATTCCTATTTCAATCCTTCATCCCACCTATTCTACAATGCATACTTTTTCTATCCTGCAAATCCTCTCCTTTCCTATGTTGCAAGCATGTTCCAATATTGCAACATTTCATCCTCCGTATCCCACAATGCATACCTTTTATATCCTATAATCCTCACAATTCCTATCTTGCAATATTTTTTTCTTTGTGTATGAGGGAGGCAAATGTTCCCTATCTTGCAACACTTCACCCTGCATATCCTAAAATGCATTCATTTTCTATCCTATAATCCTCACATTTCCTGTCTTGCAATCCTATATCCTGCATATCCAATAATTCTCACCTTCCTTACTCTGCATTCCAATAAATATCCTGCCTTCCTTTCAATATCTTCTCCAGCCTGCTTTGCAATATCTCACTGTATTATCCTCGCAATCACTATGCTAGGCGCGTATTGTTATCATTCCACGGTGTTGGTCTTGCTGTCTTACATCCGGTCAGTGCTTTGAATTATTGCCCACTCTACCTTCATCTCCCTGTTTATCTCGGTTCATCCTCATTCATTTACTTTCTGCCCCACGGTATAGAAAGTTATTATACCATGAGCTGCCCTCTCTCTCCCTCTGCCCATGTTCGTTCTATTTTCTTCTCTATCTCTCCTTCTGTTCATCCCATTTTCCTCTATATCTCTCTCTCTACCTTTGTTCATCCAGTAACCGCTTCTCACCCCCCCCCCTCTCTCTCTCTCTTTCTTTCTCTCTCTATCTAGTCTTAAAAAGGTTCGTATTATAGTGTATGAGGAACCCTTCACAAATACGTTTTATTGTATAATTATATAGTGTATATAGTTAGGTGTTTTATGTTTGGTTAGCTTAATGAATAGATCAGTTTAGTTGTACGTGATTACATACATTTAGTGTGCCAGTCAATGTCATGTATTTATTTATTTTTCATTAATACATTTAATTTATAAATAAATAAATAATTATAAATAATTATTTATAAATAATAACTTACACACATCCAGGACACCCAGGAGAAGGTCTCTGGGTGTCCTGGATGTGTGTGAGTTTGTGCTTTTTATCTGTGTTTATTTGTTGTTTTATGTTGTTTTTGTGGTTTCCCTGTTCTTGCTCTGTCTTGAGTCGGCTACCCCCAAAATGGGGATTGGGCCTGAGCATATAGATAGATAGATAGATAGACATTTAATTTACAGTATATCCTTGGCTTAGAGTAGACCACAAGGTCTTTGAGATTATTATTCATTGTGGTCTCTCTCTCTATCGGCTGGGAGGGTAAAGCATTGTGGTCTCTCTCTCTCTCTCTATCGGCTGGGAGGGTAAAGCATTTAGTAGCAACGTGTAATTGTGAGATATACTTTATATATATAATATATATATATATATATATATATATATATATATATATATATATTCCTCTTTCTCTTTCTCTCAGCCCGGAAGTGTATGTCTTGGGTCGCCAGCGTGTGTGCGGGAGTAGACCGGAAGTACTCGTTTCCGCCAGGTGATGCCGCCATTTGTCCTCTCGCTCTATAGTATTGCTGTCCCTCTGGTATTTATAGAGAAGTCCTGTACAGTTGCCTCCGATAGTCCTTGAACGCGACTAGGATTTTAATACGTGCGATGGATCATTTGTAGCAATTTAGACATGGTAAAGAATTGACATGTTTTGTTTGTATTTTATATGGCTTCAAATCAGTGTCCAGGGAATATTGAAGGTAACTGTACATTTCCTATATTATCTATCATCTACTTAAGTCAGCCTTTCTTTTGTTTTCTCTTTTTCTCTATTTTGTAATTATTATATTTATCTATTTTTATTTTTTCAAGATTGTTTGATATTCTTTATTATTTTAATGTTGGTAAATTTCTTGTTGGTTTATCCATTAACTTCAGAGTCTTTGCCAACTCATATTCTTTTCCGTTTTATCAGTTTGGTTTGAGTGTTTTGCACTTATAAGCTCCAGTATGCAACATTCATTTCATTAGTTATCGTAGTTTTATGTAAAATATTGTGTTAACAATAATTCTGCTTATTTTTACTATTGCAAGATTGATGTATTCATTGAAATACTACTTTTTGAAATTCTTCATCTCAGATCATAATTTCAATATTTATCCATGCAATTCAATTATTAATTTCAATTATTTATCCATGTTTTGGTCTCCATTATATCACAGAGCAGATATACTCAAGCTTCAATTACATTTTGATGCAATTAGTAGTACCGTATGTATATACCGGTATATATTATATCATGATAAATTTTTGACAGCTCTGACTAATTGCGCTTTCTTATTTATTTTTAATAGCATATCAGTTATAGTATTTGTGTTTATATACTGTATACTTAGCAAGATACTTTCATTTATATATTATAATTTCTCTTTTGGTAAAATATACAATTTTATTTATTATTATTATTGATCTTCATTTTCTATTCAGATTTATATATTTTTTTTTCAGTGAGTTTCTGATTATTTGGTTACAATTATGGAAAGGAAAAGAAATTGATGAGAAGCCCTTTCAAATTTAAATTGATTCATGAATATGACATAGTAATGTTCTGTAATATAGATACACTTTGGGCTTTGGATAGTCAAGTTCTTTTTCATTCCATTAAATAGACTATATATAACATATTTGGAAAAAGGAAAAAATGTATTTATTTTGCACATTTATTTTAAGACTCAAAATTTGAACTCCCAAATATTACAAAAATGTACATACAAGCACACGGTGGAACTATTTGTTATGACAAACTTATGTTCATAGATTACAGTAAGAACTAGCATGATGCATTGGCAATAATAATATTGACAATAATAATAATGATGATGACATAACAAACAGTTGGCCAGACACTGGGCTAAATAATAATAATAATGACATCGAGATCTATCAATGAGAGGTGAGAGATGAGTGATGGGTGACTCTGGTCCACGGGGTGAGACTCGCGAGGGTGAGGCGGCATGAGGCGATCAATACTGAACTAGGTACATAACTAGGCTCTGGCCCAGCCTCACACTTGTGCTGCTCCACCTCACAAGTTGGGCGGGGCGGGGCGGGGCGGGGTAAGGCGGGCACTCAGTAGGGCCGCCTGGGGTGGCCCGGAGTGTGGGCGGGTTTAGACTGATGCCCGCAGCCCCTTTCCGGTGGGACGTGCTGGTGCGGGTGGGTCGGGAGCAGGTAGCGTATCGCTCCATCACCGGTGCTGCGCATAGTTGCGCCCCGCGGCGCCACATGCTCCAGGACCCTCCCGCACATGCGGCGGCACACCTTCTCTACACTGACCTGCGACACTACGGCCGCCGCTACTGCTCGCTCTATCGTCTTTCCGCCTGAGAGTGAGAATATCGGGGCCACACAGTGGCTTTGTACTTGGGTCGCGCTGACCAGCCCACCATTACGCTTCCAGAATGAACTCCTGTGGGGTTGGGGGCGGCGTCTTTTTGGATAAGTTGAGCGGCTGTGAGTCGGCAATATCGACCTGCAGTTCTACCATGGGTGACGACGTGGTAGACCTTTGCTGTGGCTGAGCACCCATGCCTGACGTATGTAACTCCATGGGCTGAGAAGGTGATGGGGCATTCACATCTGGGGAGCCGGAAGGTTGTGCCCCAAGTCCCATTGGTGTAGTGGACATCCTGGGCTCATAGTATCGAGAAGGTGTTGGTGTGGTCAGTAGATGAACTCGTGGCTGGGCTGTTACGGAGGGCTGCATGGGGCTCATTCCCCCACTCCTACTGTGGCTAATGGTGATGCTACTGCTAGAGGTGGTGGCACCCCGCGATGATGACGCAGGCCAGGAAACAGGGGGCTGGAGACGGTCCATGGCAGGCTGGGGTACGTAATAAGGGGCAGGGGATACACGGGCATTGTGGGGTAGCCTCTCACGAACTTCAGTGCGCATGATCATGGAGTGTAAAATATCTGCACGGCGCATAGTGTCTTCGGATATCTTGGAACCCTCCAGTAGTGTTCTGGCTAGTGTGGAGTGTGATGCCGCCAAGCTTGGGCTACATAAAGTTGAAGCCAATGTCGCATGTGTTGCAGCCAGTGAAGATGAGGTCTGTGGTGGTTGGGCGAGGGTTTGGGCTAAAAGTGAGGGGGTTGGCTGGGATGAGTGGGGCTCTTCCTCCCTCCGAAGAGCCCTGAATTTTTTGTGTGGTTTGTAGGCTTCCTCCATGAGCAGGTCAGTATTAATGATGGGTGGTGCCTGAAGTGCACGCCGCAGTACGGACATGTCCTCCTCTCTGTCTTCCTCACTTTTCTCATCAATAGAGGATCTTGGAGATGAACAGACTGAGGGTGAGGACAGCTTGTCGCTACGATCAGTTCCACTCTCAATACCAGAGTCATCTGGGCTATCTGATTTTCTCTTGCTGAAGGGACACTTGAGCATTGATTCGGCAGCTTCATCTCCTGATGATGCACCCTCAGAATTGTCCTGGCGGCGACGGTTGAGTGGGAAAGGTGGTCGAAGCTCAGTGTAGCCTGACACCTCACTCCCACACAGTGACTCGCCTGAGCTTGCAGATTCTCCAGAATACAGGGACTCTGAGCAGGACACCGGGGAGCGCATGGCATCCTCAGTAGCACAGGAAGATGAAGGAGATCCCACACTGCTCTCCTGCTCCATACTCCAGGAAGAGCGTGAGTCCTCCCATGGCCCGGCAGCAGCTGCAGTGTGTTCAGTCATCTTGTACTTGAGTAGTTTTTCTGAGTGAAGGGTGTTGAGTGTGCGGAGATCTGGGATCTTTGAGAGCAATTCTCGTTGCAGACTGGGGCTCTCTGGGTGATGTTTATTTACCACTGCCTGCAGACAGTTTACAAGACGACGCTGTACACGTTCTACCAGTTCAGCATTACGAAGGCCAGGGCGGTCTGGTGCCAGCACAACCACAGCACAGAAGCAGGCCAACTCGGCATCACTCAGGCTCAGGCTATTGACACGTTCAGCAAAGTCAAACATGGAGTCAACCAGAAAGCGGGCATTAACAGACGTATGGAGTGCCTCGCGTCTCAGCAGCTGACCATTGAGGCACAGCATAGTGTTGCTACGGGCATCAAACATGGCTGCCAAGCGCACCAGCAGCACCTCAAACACTCCTGCTTTCAACAGTGTAACTTGGTCCTCTTGAGGCAGTTGCTGGAATCCAGGCAGCCGCTTGGCAAATTCCACCACTCCACGGATAGCAGGAGAGAAGCGCTCACTGAAGTCCTGCACTAGCTCCTGCTGGCCATGAATAGGCACTGGCCGGGGGTTCAGGGGACAGGCCTGGGGAAGAAGAAAATTAAGGTTAGTTAACAGTTCAGATAAACATCAGTTTTATGCATATACAGTACAGTATAATGTAGTCTATACTTAACATGCTATCAATTATTGATTACTTTAACCTTAAATACATTAGGCTAAGTATCTAAGTCACCTAAGGTCATATTCATCCTCTGCACCCTTGCCAAATAAAACAATGTCGCTCCCTCTAATTTTCTAAATTTATTTACTCTAGGTGGCAAGATAAACTGGGGTAAGTGGAAAAAAGACGTTGTGCACTAGTAGTCACCCTCATATTCCCTTCCCCTTTCGTTCTCCCTTTCGTTCTCCCTCTCCTTCCTCCCTTTCCCCCTCCATCACAGCTCTCCCTCCCCTGCCCTCCTGTCCACTCTACCCCCAAGGCTACAACCAGACCAGCACGCCACACAGAACACAGAGTTAATTATAAAATCCGACAACCCACGCTAAGCCCTCCCTCAGTCACACACACACACATTATATATATATATATATATATATATATATATATATATATATATATATATATATATATATATATATATATATAATCACGATATTGTACTTTTATATGTGTAAGGAAAAGCTAGTTTTTAATGTATTACTACAACTTGTCTTATGGGCATGGGTGTTGTTTGTTTGGTTGGTAGGAGTGTTCTCTGATACCCTACACTACCCCCTGTGTCCTGCCCTGCTATACCCTGCCCCGCCTGTGTCCCAGTCTGTCCTAGTGTTTGCGGATGTCCTTCAAATACCCTCTGATAACCCGGTGTTTACGTCCGTCCTCCAAACAACCTCCAAATTATCCTGGAGAGGCGAGGGAGGGAGGGGTGGCGTGGTCCCGGTAGTCTACCATTGATAACCCAAGAAACGAGAGGATGCACAAAGCCCCACTACGATGACCAACCCGGATAGCCGAGCCAGGGACAGTCAGGATACACAGTGGGAGAGATGCAAACAACAAACAACCCTATGCAATTGATTGAATTATATATCTTTGTATGAAAGATTATATTAACTACTTATAATTTTTTGGGGGGAAATACTTTTGCATGTGTGTTTTGTTTTTTAGGAATGATATGTAACACAATGCCTCCACAGTAAGGGGGAAATAGATGATCCTGTTGCAGCTCCGTGTGTGAGAGTTAAGGTAAAAGAGTGACTGTTGCTTTTACTATCCCTCCGCCACCCCACCACTACCACCACCACACCCACGCTGCTGTGCCCTCAGGAAGCAGACAGTCCACTCCCTCTATAACCCTTTCGGCGGTGATCTTTGTCTAGCTTATGATGGCGCCCTAGGGTAGTTGTTGTTGATCCCCCACCTCACCCAACCACCCTCCCTAACCTCACCCACCCTCCTTAACCTCACCCCCACCCATCATACTACCCTCATTCACTAGAAGGGAAGAGTGGGGGTAGGGGGGGGGGGGGTGACTCTTTTACTATGTGCCCGCGACAAAGAAGCAGTGGGACAGGAAACGCACTAAAATCAGGAGAGGAATTGAAGGGGTGTCATCTTCACCGGCAGTGACCTTGAGCCACCACGCTCACCCGCTTCCTCCCTTCCCTGGCTCCTTTCTTCTTGCTCCCTTTCATCTCCCCCTCCCTACCCCCCTTCTAATACAGTCTGACGCGAGGAACTTTTGCAGCTGCAGTGGGACTTATAAAATACAGGTAATATACTGTATATCTATATCGGTGTAAACAAACAAAATAAGTTACCCAGGGTCATCCTATCATCTTCTCATTTTAAACATTTAGAGAAAGAGTAGGTAAGAAATTAAGTGTTAAGTGGATAAAGAGAGAGGGAAGAATGAGGGTGAAGGGCGGGAATGGGAGGAGAGGTGAAGCAGGAGGAAATTGCTGTCGGTCTGACATCTGTGGAGCCCACATGCTTTCTTTCTGTCTGGGCTGTGAGACGCGTGGCTTTAGTCAAGAGAACTGGACAACTTATATCTATCCTTGAACATCCTATTGTTCGATGAAACCTCTTAGAACAATCCTACTTCATACCTGATACTGGAAGAAGTTTTACCTAGATTATCTCAATCATGCGGATTTTACACGCCCCCATATGTTCGCTACGACAAATTACTCGCAAACGCATTGATGACAATGTTTTCGTCGCGTGCCAGGATTAACTAGATGTTTGACTGGTTGGCAATGTGACCGCGTGTTTGGCGGGTAAATTTGGCGAGCCTGATGACCTTGACAGAGCGGGGCGGGCCTCACCAAGGCCACTCTTTGAAATAAAATATTCCCCCACGTGTTCAGGCCCCGGGTCTTATCCCAGAAACCCGATTCCTAGACCCCATCTCACCCTAACCCCCAGGTGTGTGTTCAAGACAACTAGATATGACCAAGGCAACAAGGTATGTGACTAGAGTTAAAGTTTATGAAGTGAGAGTACCAACAGTAGCAGAGTCCCATATATCGAGGTTGATCCGAAACCCAACAGCCAGATCCTGCCCTTCCCAAGCCCCCAGCATCGACCACACCACCACCGCCCCTTACGTCAGCCTTACTTTGTCCTGGCCTTCAACTGGCGGGCCCATTCACTCCTAGAGTAGTACTAGACACCTGGTCCACCCAGTCCTTAGTTATTTATCACTATTAATCTTACCATCACATTATGATTGTTAAATGAAGTTTAGTTAAGTATTTTATACAATTATTTGTTTTCACCTGTGTTTAACAGATACTGGTATGGAGAAGGAAGCCAAAACCTACACGCTTGGCATGAATAGCACCCTGACGTGTTCCACCCTATTATAGCTGCCAAAAGATGCCATAAATATAACATGGTTGCCATTGCCAAACCGAGACGACGAAGATTTACCTAATTACGTGGCAACACTCTACGTGACCGTGAAAGCAGCTGGTCCCACGACTCAATACCACTTATCACAGGCATTTCCGTCGCCCTAACACAGCCTGACTCCACAAATGTCCCTCCCTTCCCTCCTATGTCCTCACCTGCCCCTCTACGTCCATCCCTGCTGCCCCTATGTCCCCACCTGCCCCCTCTGCTGCCCATATGTCCCACCTGCCCCCCTCCCTGCTGCCCCTATGTCCCCACCTGCCCCCCTCAAGCGTCCCCTTCCCCCTTAACAAGCAACGCCCACGACCTCCAAGCGCCTGAATCAATAATCCCTAGGGTCTGACGGGAATAGTACACTCTGCTCCCACCCGTTGCGTGCGAACTAAATCGGTGGGTACATCTTCCACTTCATATCTAGAATGCCTTTTAAAACGATCTAAGCATTGTGTATGGATCCCCAAACAAAGAATCACACAATGGTCTTTTATCATCGAGTTCCTTTCATTCAATCATGCGCGCCCTACGCCCACTCTACAGACAGACACAGACTAATTATAATTATACAGTATTCCTTTGTCACATGTGTTTAGTTTCGAGGGCGTGCCTGAACACAAAGGAAATATAATACGATGCGCCCACTTAAGTAGAGAAAAGTAGTAGTGATATATTATGCCGTTCACCTCAATGAATAATGTCAAAATAATAACAAATAAACAAGGGCAAAATAAAATAATGGATGTTGATGAGTATGGTCGACCGAATTAGCACAATGCCAAGGGCGAACAATACCCAGACCAGATAGGCAGGTCACAGAATACCCAGCACGATAGGGAGCCAACAAGTGTGACCTGTAGAAGTATGGGGGCAATAGACGCCCCCTTGTCCAGTGACCACCTCCTTCAGTCGACCTTGAACCTCTGTGTCCTTTGTCTCATTCGCACCTCTCTCTCTCTCTAACGCGTGCCCTTGTCCTTCGTTAATCTTTCATCGAGTCTGCTATTTCTGTGTGTCCTTGCGTACCAACATCAGGTGCTTCACGACAAGAAGTATGTGTGTGTGTGTGCCAACCCCCACCAGAGAGAGAGAATGTGTGTGTGTGTGTGTGTGTGTGTGAGCCAATCCCCACCACCGCCGCCGCCACCACCAGAAGACCACAGGCGCCAACGGCTATGCAACCTTGGGTGTTTCCGAGGTGCATTTGCTAATTCGGGAGACAACACGCAACCCTCAAGTCAAATTAGATCAGGAGTCGGCCTCTTTCATTACTCTAAAACTTATCGGCTCTTTTTTTTCATTTGATCCCAAGTTGTAATTTATAATAATACAACCCATGCACACAACTCTCATAAGTATACGGCATTAGTCTAGAGCAAGTGCGAATACTGGGGCCTTATGCAAACCGAGCAGTGGCGAAGAGAGAAAGGTTTAGAGAGAGAGAAGGGGGGGAGGGGGTGTTGAAGGTGTGTGTGACAGAGAAAGAGAAAGGTTTAGAGAGAGAGAAGGGGGGGAGGGGGTGTTGAAGGTGTGTGTGTGTGACAGAGAAAGAGATGGGGGGTTATTGGGGGGACAGGAGGGGGATCGAGTACGCCCTCTACGCGACCCAGTCCAAGGTTACAGGTGACGTCACGCTAGGCCAGAGACACATACAAGCACACACACACACATAAATACACACACACACACACATACACTAACTTATCTTTTCTCAGTCATTTCCGAAAAAATTAACACACCTAACATCATCACCTTAGAAACACGTCATGAACTGTTAAATTATCCCTACACCCTAATAGATAGTTATTAAATATGATTACAGTAATTGGACTATGACGCAAATAGCTGTTCCTCTACACCGAGTAAAGGTCATATAGTTTAACAAGAAATAATTGTGTGCGTGTGTGTGCGTGTGGCTGCCATGTATACCCCCCTGGCCTCTTGATTGACGTCACACTGAACAATCCAATAGTCACCGCCACTGCTACGGTCAATAAATATCTCGAGCGTGTTGGGTTTCCCGGTGTGTATGAGAGAGAGAGAGAGAGAGAGAGTATACTGTATAATGTATGTGCAGTATGAGTGCGCGCGCGGCTTGACCTTGGAGTGCCACTGATTACGAGTGATAAACTGGCCGTAAAAGTACAATGGTAACACACGTCAACCCCCCCCCCCCCTTCATTAAATATCAACACCACCCTAAGCTATCTCATATAATCCACAAAATCACCCTAAACTATCATATTTAATCAACAAAATCACCTAGGCTTTCATTGTCAACCTTCGCAAATCCATCTCAAATTATTACTGTTATTTTTTCGCTAGGGTCATTATGTAGTCCTCTTGTGTATCCATGTATTAAATATTGGCCACATAAGACTATTTTAAGCACCTCTAACACCCCATATGACACGAATCCCAGGGTGGGGCATGAAGTGACCAGCTGCTTATACAAATGTGTGACCAGAAGGGGAGGAGGAGGGGGGAGTGGGGATAAAGATTATGCAAGGGGGCGGGGAGCTACCAGGAGGTGGGGGATTAAGAGGAGGGAGGGTGGGGAGTGGACTAGGTTGCGTCACTGGAAGGATAATGTTCTAGAATAAATAAACAATGAGCGAGGAATCAAGTCCGAGGCCACACATTTCTGCCTCCCACCTGTGTTATATCTAGTCATGTCGTTGGGGGAATGATAAAAGTCAGAAATAGTAATAAATAGTAAAAAGTTCAAGTAGAAATGAAGTGTGGTTTTAGTAGGGGGAAGAATTAAACTAGTGAATTAATAGTAAAAAGTAGTAAATAGTTCAGGTAGAATTAGAGGTGTGGTTGGACTTAGGGAAAGGAAGGCTGAGTGGAAAAGGTCGAGGGAAGGGTTAAAAAGAGGGAAGGGTTGGTTGGATGAGGACAATTATATCTGACAAGTTATCAATCCAGGACATCCGTCTGTTTCCATTAGTGGCCAACTCTTATTCCTTTTCTCTAGTCTCGCTCTTGTACATACAGTGGTCCTTTATATCTTTATTATATATTTATGTTACATACCCGATATGCACTCTAGGCCCTCCTATCCTTTATTTCCACTAACCCAACTGCACTTCATTCACACAATCCCCTCATACCACTCAACGCTCACACACACACACACACACCTCCGTCTACACCCCCCCCCCCCCCCCCCCCCATTGACCTTGGCTGACCGCTGGGTTAACACGCACTGAATCTGTCATCAGCCAGTCGCTCTTAAGGGTAATGTGTCGTCAAGGATATGTCCTAGGAAGAGTACAATAATAATCATAGTTATACACACACACACACATACACCGACTATTAATATTATAGGGTTTAGATGGTACTGACATTAGCTATTATCCTCACATACAGCAGTTCACAGTCATTATATACCGGTATACTGGAAATAGATAATATATAATACAACAGCTTATCAGGGAGGCGTCACGTATAGCATGTTCTGGTAGTGATGTAAGCCCATGAGTGTTCGCTTGCTGTTATCAGTTGTTTATTGGGTTCCGGGATATGGTGTAACTAAACATGGCGCCGCAGCATATCCCCCCCCCCCCCCTTCCCTCCCCGTAAACCCCCAGCAAGGCCTTTATCAGCGGCTGTTATCAGGAGGCAGCGGCATCGGCTTCCTGAAGATAAGGTCGCGTGAACTTGAACTCACCCGACCTTCATCAGCCCCCTCCCCACCTCTCTCTCTCTCTCTCTATTTCTTCCATCACTACCCCTGAAACACGACTACCTCTACAGGCTAGAATTTTACCATCAAATAATATGTGACTGTTACGAAAGCAGTTATCCTTTGCAAATAATGTTTGCCTGTGAGTATAAGTGTGCATGCTTTAAGTGAGTGTATGTGTGTGTGTATTAACTTCCGCCTTAACAAACAGAATGTTGACTCTATATTTGACAATTTTTCACTTCCTAGGTAATATGAGGGCCCATCCTCCTTGGCTTAGTATCCTGTATATGTGCCAACCTCGCTTGACGGCCAGGCTCTGTGTGTTTCCTGCTTAGCGTGGTTGTGTACGGATACCAGAGGATGTGTGTGTGAGAGAGAGAGAGAGAGAGAGAGAGAGAGAGAGAGAGAGAGAGAGAGAGAGAGAGAGAGAGAGAGAGAGAGAGCATGTGAGCGGACACCTTTAAGTATTTTACAGCAAACGTATAAGTGAGGTTTCAGGAAGAGGGGTGGTGAGCATGTTAGTGTATATGTGTGTGTGTGTCACGCCACAACTTCAAGAATCGACCCCAGCACCAAATGTTTAGATTAGTACATCCTCTCTTCACAGGAATTATATCAACTCACCCCTCTTTATCAACTTTCTTTTTATAATAATTATTGTTGTTTTCTCATCGGTCACATCCACGCCCCCGACCCTTCCATCCTCTCTCCCACACCCACCCAACATCCTACTACAGTTAGAAAGGGTGAGGCCACATCCGCTCCCTCTGAATCCTGTCCTGACTTCCAATAATCCCACACAACCCCATTCCCACGTTACCAGACCCCAGGGGACTAGGAAAATATCAAGTGAACTGGTACAAGACCTTCCACGTCCTCTTCACACAGGAAACCCTAGTTTGGTCATTTATAAATATCATACATTTATTTTGGCTAACACTGATTGACTTTTAATTTCCCTGACTATACTAAATACAATATAAGTTATACAACCCGCCCTATTATAATAGCCTAAACATAAACTACACCTAACTCTGTTTTACACATTACAAACAATATCAAATTCATAAAATCAGAAAACATCAATATCTATCTATCTACCCACCGTATATATATATATATATATATATATATAAGCAGGTATAGATACATAGATACATGTAAGTATGAAGTTAGACTCACCAGAGTAGGAGGGCACTGAGTGTAGCTGGGGTGGGCCCGTGCTTGCTGCAACATGGGGGCCACCTTGTCCCGGGTAAAGTCACAGGTGTCCATATGGGCCCGGATGATGGCGGCTGTTACCCTAGAGTCATCCTCCAGCTCGGCCAGCACAGCCTTCTCCTGGGATCTGGCGTTGACACTCTGCATGGCCGCAAGGATCTTGGCCTTCTCCCGCTTGGGCACGCGGCCGAAGCGCACGGCTGTAAACAAAAAGAAACAATACATTAATATATTTGTTTTTATTAATTTCACCAAACACCTCCAATGAAATTAATGAAAGCATATAGGCCTACGTTGCTAACTTTCCAAAACGTCGATCATGTGTTACTGTGTTGAGTAATAAAATGTGTATAATGTATGTGTTTGTGCATATGTATATTTATATGCGTGTATGTATTATTTATGTACATGTGATGTGTGCATTCATGTGGTACATTGAATTATTTTAATTAGCTATGGATTTATAATACTTATATTTATAGGAACACTGTACAATGAAATATGAAGATATGAAATGAATGAAAGTTTAAAGAATAATGAGTCTACCCTGGCCAGCGACACCGTTGAAAAATTACATTAATTTTGTGTTAGAACAAAGACGTTTATCGGCTCTTGCTTTCATCTGATCTCTTTCCGGAAACCCCTCTCGCTAATAAAACAGAGGATGTTCACTCCTTAATGTGTGTATTGTGCGAGGTATTGCTCGGCGTCCCCAGGTGTTCGGGAAGCCACCTAAGCATTATGTAGGTCGCATCAGGTCACCCAGCTCACACGTTTCCCTACACGTGACGGAATTACATGCCTTCCAAAATTCTGGATCTGGATAATGGAAATTAACTGTTTGTAGTGGGGATGTTCCTGATGAGGGTAAAGGTTCGTTCCCCTCTCTCCTACTTCCCCTCCCCCTCCCCACTAGCTCCCCTCAAGCGGCCGTCGACCCCTAAGTACACATGACTACACACGTGGGAGTCTATGTCTCGTTTCACCCTTATAACTACGTATTCACAAATTAATGCAATAATTTATTAAACCAGGGAGAATAATACGCCTATAGGCTAATTTACGCACGCTACGAGGATATAATCAAAGCAACTGGTGATTAGCGAGTAAGTTATGCCGTTTTACTCTATATAATATAAAGATGGAGTTAGGTAAAGTAGATACATTTCGTTGTGGTGATAATCCCCCTCGCTACACACCTGGTCTATTGATTCCAGGTGTACTTTCCCCTTCCCTAACTCAGCGGATCGAAACTAGTGGTCGGCGGCGGCGGTAGCGGGGTCAACGCCACCGCGACCCCGCCCGACCCCAACACATTCACTCACTACACTAACCCCTCAACAAAAAAACCCACCACATTCCCTCACTACATTAACCCCTCAACAAACCATCACAACCTTTCACACACACCACCTTCCAACTCTCACTGTGATCATGTGTTTTCCCTTGAGGGTGAATATATGAAGTTTGAACACATTAATTAAGACTTGGGGAGAAACTCAGACTCATAAACTATCACAACCTTTCACACACACCACCTTCCAAACCTTCTCACTGTGATCATGTGTTTCCCTTGAGGGTGAATATACGAAGTTTGAACACATTAAGACTTGGGGAGAAACTCAGACTCATAGACTTACTCATATAATGGGGAGCCACTCCATGTTGTAGTAATCCTTTCAGTATAGGTAAGTCTTCTTCAGGCATTTTCATTTGTGTTGTTGGGACTGTCACAATAAACTCCACTAAAGGCTGTCACAATCACCACCGATATGTCAAGAGTGATTCACTAAGGATCACGCTAATTCTTCACAAACTACACTTAAGCTTGCACCACTGTAACCACGATTCCACAAACACTTCAAAGGCACTGTAAGCTGTAGCCAGGTGTAATAATTCCTCGATCAGGTAGTCCAGGTAAACATCCAAGGTTACGTCGTGTGTGTGTGCGTGAATGAAGTAAGGAGCGATCACACTCCTCCTCCGTTCTCGAGCTCGTTCAGTGAGCGACTGTGAGCGTGCGAGTCCGCGGCGGGTTGGCTGGGGTCGCTCCCGCCATCCCCCCCCTACCCCCTCGTCCCCCTTCCATCCCTCACATCATGCTCCCCCACCCCTCCTCTTTCCCCCGTCACCCTCCACCCAGGCCTCCCCGAGCATACGACTTTCACCCGCCTTGCTCACAACAGCCACGCTCACTCTTACTAACCCCACCACTCGCTTTCATTGTCATTATCGACTGCATGACATATTAGTCATACGGGGAACTTTCTACATTCACCGCCGTTTGCCATCAGGCCAAAATAACAGCGGTCAGTCCACTCTAGCGGCCGGGATATAGTGTGGAGTTTGAGTGTGGCCTGACTTAACCTTGACTCCCATAAAGGCGAGACTCCGGGAGTAAGTAGATGCACCGCACGCGTCTGCCTTGGCTGCGGCCTTATCGGTGGTCACCTTCAAACCTACGCCGTCCTCTCCCAACGCCACCCAAAACCGGAAATGGGAAGTGCGATGCTGTACAGGTAGCGGGCACGTAACTTCCGTGTCTACATCACCTTAGCTGCTCTACACAATATTCGCCAGGAACAACAAGCACAAATCAGTTTCAAGTATTATAGGAAAACGTTTCAGCTAAATCCCCCAAACAATATCATGTACAAATCAGTTTCGAGTATTACCGGTATAGGAAAACGTTTCGGCTAAATCCCCAAAACATTAATATAACAAGCACAAATCAGTTTATGTATCTTAGGAAAATAAATGAACTGAATTCCCCAATTATTAATAAACTACTTCAATGTGCATAAAAGCCAACCGATACTTCAAGAAGGAATTGTATGTAAAAACAAATGGTGAAGCAAATTGTGAAAGGGTGAAAGTAGCGTTGGAGTTTATTACCCCCACCAACATGGCACTCTCATGACACTTTCCCCTCCCTCTCTTCCTGTTGTCTCTTAAATGTTACCAACTCGCTCTCTCTCATTCACTCACTCACTCACTCTCTCACACACACACACACCCACACACACACACACACACACACTCAACCACTCTCTCTCTCTGTGACTGGGTCGATCGTTAAGGGGTCTATGAACTCCCAGAGCGAGGGGAGAGAGAGAGAGAGGGGTCGGCGGCTGAGGGGAAGGAGTTGGACATACGCTCACGGTTACGCTTAAACAAATATATATACAACTATACTCTGCTCATATTAACCGGGCTCATAATATAGAGTTTCATGGACAATACATGCAAGTCTACCCCGCCCAACTTAATTAGCTTCAAAACTGGCTTCAAACGTAACGAATGTAGGCTAACCACGAAAATATTGACCTGTGTTCTATCCCGTGGTACATTGTCTTTTATTTTTATCAACAATGCGGAAATTCTCACACAAGGACACTGTTCTTGGCTTAGATCACAGGTCCCGTCTAGACAAGGTTCCTCCTCCCTCCTCCTTCCTCCCTCAAGGATCTCGGGTAAGGGCGTGAGGAAAACGAAAAGCGGGAAACAGGATGATAGGCACAAAACGGGAGAAAGTTGTAAGAAATTGAATGCAAAAGGCGGGGGGGGGGGGGGAGCTTCAGATAATGATAATAAAAATGTAAAACTTACAAAACAAATCAACTAAAACGGGAACAGAACAATATAAAGATAAAGAAACTTATCAAAATCCCCATGTTGAAATAACAACATAAAGACACACAGGGCAAGGATTCGGGAAGGTGATGACTGAATAAAATAATGAGAGGAAGATTTTCATGTAAAAAGGAAATGGGAGCAAATATCAAGAAATAACAAAGGAAATTACAAGACATTTATTTGATATTGAAGATACGACAAACCCAAATAAAGAGCAATGAATAGAATAGAGAAAACATTAGAAAGTTGGAATATAAACAGTGGAAATACTAAAACATGGATAAATAGAGAGAAAAGGATAAAGACGAGATAATATACAAAAAGTTGTTGTGAAGAGAAGGAAGTAATAATGGAAGCAAGTATGAGGCTTCAAGGCGAGGTTGTGTGTGTGACCCCGGAGAATGCACACATACACACACACACACACACACACACACAGGAAGCACCCGGGTCCTAACACCAAATAAAATTCCAGAAGCGACCATGGCATTTCCCAGCGAGGTACACTACAGGGCCACTCTATCAGTGCCCCCTGGCCCCCCTTAACATACCCCCCACAGGTACCCCCCTCCTACCCCCACCCTGTCACGGTGGGAGAAGGGGTATGTATGTATATGCGTATGTAGACTGAATAACATTATTATTAATTATTATTATTTGTATTGTTATTATTATTATTATTAAAAGGTTATGTATGTATGTATGTGTGTGTGGAGGGATGTATGTGGGTGTATGCAGTGAGACTGCATTCGATATGCTATACGTCAAGTTTTATGCATTAACATTCTAACACACTCATAATTGTGTGATGCTTTTATACAATGGAGTTTTTGGTTTATTATGCGTTTAGTGTGCGTATGTATGTTGCGTAATATGTGTTCGTTGTAATTATGTGTTAGTGTATGTAAGACAATAACTAATTTCGATCAATTCTAATCAATACCGAGCAACCAAAATGAGTTGATCAATCCGCCTGTATTTTTCGCCTATGTATCCATATATGTATACATTATCCATCCGCCGAGCCAAGGGTGTCTTCAGAAGCAGGAAGGAGGGAATCGTGCGAGAGAGAAGTGGAGATGACGGACAGTTAGTAATACCAAAACAACCACTTGTGAATAATGAAAGGTGCCTTCATTGCGTTGTTGCGTAAGTTATTAAGAAGGGAGGGGGGGGGGGGTGGGGGGGGAGAGAAAGGGGGTTTAGGAGGGAGGGAGGGAGAGAGAGTAAGCGAATGCGTGCGCACGTGTATCTAATCCCCTCCCCCCCCCCTCTTTCTCCCCCCGTCAGGCGGAGCACGTGGGTTGGGGAGGGGGGGGGGAGGGGGATGGTGAGACACTAGGGTATAAACTCTACGGGGTTTTCACATACACACATTTTCCAACGTTTATGGAGACTTACGTGTTTTTAATCGGAAAAGTAATCGAATACTTTAATTATATTTCGTATCAAGGAATTTACAATGGGATTCGATTAGCAAGATTAGCCAAACAGTGATGGACGTACAATCAAAAGTAAAGAGCGGTACAAGATCATAATAATTATATTTTAAGGGGGGTGACCTGCTTTTTGTTATTTCTGTCCTTTTCTCTCTTTCTCTGGCTTGTATTCATTCGGCCCCATTCAGCCAACTATCTTAAGACGTTTATCCCCATCTAGGTGTCGATTTCTTCCTGGCGAGCGATAGCGAGCCAGCATTATATGAAGAAATCCGGCTTCGCCGGAGAAATTTTTCTATCGAAAAATTTACAAATTTAGCCTGCTGTCAAACAAAAATAAAAAATATGCTGGCTCGCTACCGCTCACCAGTAAACAATTGACACCTGGATGGGGATAAACGTCTTAAAACAGTAGGCTGAATGGGGCCTAATGGATACAAGCCAGAGAAAGATAGAAAAGGACAGAAATAACAAAAAGCAGGTCACCCCCCTTAAATGACTATTTAACAAGATAGCACGTTTAAAGCCCTAAGCTCAAAAAACAAATATTTGACGACCAACCCGAATAAAATCTTCTGTCGGTAGCTACAGCATAAGAACATAAATCTAACTGAAACTTGATAAATTGTACTTTTAATTCGAACAATGAGATCAAAGAAATATGGATGACTTCGACGAACCCCATTGTTGTTCTGCCATCTGTAGTACGGTAATGTGTTATGATCCTACCCAGGGTGTCAAACCGGAGTAATTGTGTTTGAAGACTTGAAGGAATACAAGAAAATGAAGATGAAATAGCTTTGCTTTTGCCATGTTATCACTTCTAAAGATATAAATTGAACTATAAACCGTAATGTTATCCTTCCATACCGAGTAATAAAGATGACAAATAATGGACTAAGCTTTTTTTTGACACCCTGATATTCCTACCCTAACCCAAGACCTAACTCCCAACTCTCTAGATCTGTCCCTAACCCTTTGTCTCTACACCCCCTCACATTATGCTGCCCAAGAACGGCTGATGAAGTGATGTGAACTTACGTCTCCTTCTGAAGGTGGTGGTAGTGGTGGTAGTGGTGGTGAAGGGCTTGAGCACCATCCTGACGGTGTGGTTAAGGTGCTACTCTGAAGAAGGGGTCGAAGGTGGTGGTGTTGGTGGTGGTGGTGGGGTTGGTTACTGGTGGTGGGTGGCACTCGGCATGGCGTGGAAAGTGCTGAGGGTGAGTGCCGTACTTTCACTGACACCCAGGCACCGTTTTCACTACGAGGCAGCCGGCACACACAGGGACTCCTCAACAGACCACTTTCAAATTCGCTCTTGGTTTTATAAATGTCATCAATACATTTCCCTAGTGTCTCAGTTTGATAAATTTAATCAATCTTCTCACAGCACATAATGGGGTTGGTATTCTTACGGTAGGGTTAATGTTCTTTCAAGTTGCCCCAGATAAGTGGTACGTATTAATCCTTCAGGTGAAGTTTATTGTGTTCCACTACACAACTACCTTATCCGATACAAGAACACTATGGTCACCAGGTGTTCACTGGATCACTGTTCATTGATAGCTTGAATAATATCTCCCGCTTCACTGTTCAGTATTAGCTTGAATGATGTCTCCCGTAGGTAAGTATAGGGCGTGGAGAAGGTGCTCCGTGTGGTCGCTACGGCAGAAGCTGGAGTACTGGCTCGACCGCACCACCATCAGGTCATCCACCCGTACGTTCACTTTCCTGGCGTGACGTCACTGGCGTCAACTCACGCTGCAAGTAGGTCACCCGCGACTAGCAGCTCAGGCCAAGCCATAAGGGCCAGAATGCAGCGTAGCCCAACACTTTCCTCGCCCTTGTCGTCCTGCCCTACACTACACAACAATACCCCCTCTATACTACCCCCCATCCTAGCCTAGATCCGCCCCACAACCCACCCTATACTCTCCCCCCATCCTACCCTATACTCTCCCTGCCTTACACTACCCCCCACCCAACCCTAGATCCTCCCCACAACACCCCAACCTACCCTATATTCTTATTCTTAATACCTTACCACCCCAGCTTACAAAAGCTACAATATTATTCCCTAATATACAATCCAACACAGCCATGGCTCCCATACTATCAGCAGTCAATAATACACTGTTTATTTCGTTACTCTTAATACAAATACTGTAATCCAAACCTTCAATTTTCACGTAGTAGTAGTAGTAGTAGTAGTAGTGATAGTGATACATAGTTATCATAAAACGACCGTGGTTTAGTTACACAATCCCTAAAGCCACCCCACCACAATATCCCCCTCCCCATCCCCCTCCCCTTTAACAACTGGTAAGCGGGAATCGGTCAAGGAGAGCGAAGACATAGATGTGAGGTTTTTGCTAATTTAATCTTCCGTCCTCGGTAAAAGTGACCATGACATAGTAGAAGGAGAGGTAGTAGTAGTAGTAGTAGTAGTAGTAGTATTTTATGATAGCATTGGCTTTATTGTTGCTGTTTTCATTGGTAATATTTAAGGGGAGAATTTATATTGTATTATGATCCTTACTTTTTAGTTTGCCCCCTAGACCTCCATCAAGCTTTCACAATACCCCCAAGACCCCCATTCGAGATATATTTGTGCATTTTTTGGTAGAAAAAGCCCCTATTTATCCGTAGCAATACACCGCCGCTAACAACAGCTAGAATGTCCACAGCGCCCTACACAGCTCAACATAAACCTCCCGTAATCGTAACAACCCCCATGTAACCGCTATCGAGAAGAACAGAAAAGCGATGATGGTGGTGGTGGTGGTGATGATGATGTTTGATGATGACTAGGTGTACATCAGTTCGTAGCGGTCTCCCCCCCCCCCATCTCTCTCTCTCTCTCCCCCTCTCTCTCTCTCAGCCTCAGCAGCACTTCCTACTTTCTGCTTCGTGGCGCTTAACATCGTCAAAGTTCCCGTTTTCTTCACCCCTAACTCAATGAAAAAAAAAAAAAAAAAAAAATCCTCCGCTAGAAGTGGAACGATAAATGTTTAAGTTTCGATTATAATTATTATTATTATTATTATTATTATTATTAGTAGTAGTAGTAGTAGTAGTTATTGCGTAAGTAGTGTACATCTAAATTAACAACACGTAGATAATACAATTTATTTCCCATTATTCATGCTCGTTTTATAATTGTGCAAATAATCCCCGTCAATCAAAGGGTGGGATAGTGCACAGACAGAAAGTAAATGAATAAAGATAGTAGGTAAGAAGGGAGGGGAGGAAGGGAGGGGAGGAAGAGAGGAGGAGAGACGTGTGTGTGAGAGAGAAATAAGGTGTGTGTGGGCGTGTGTATGTGTTTGTGTGTACTCGTAGGCGCGTGTGTGTGTTCGTGTGTACATGTGTGCAGGTCAGGTGCGGCCACTGACTTTCCCCCTTCGCCATCCCCCCCTCTCCTCCCCTCCCTCCCCACACCCTCCCATCCCTCCGTACCTCTCCCAGAATTCCCCTGGCATCCCCATTTCCCCTTAACCCTATTCAGCTCGTAGTCCCATTTTCTATTACTTCGGTTTTGATAAGGTTTAATTTTCGTACCTTAGATTTTCTCGTGTTTACATTTTAACCTTGTCCCATTTGTTGCTGTGGTCTACTGTACCTGTGTCCCAAAGTGCTTATGAGTGAGTTCGAAGCTTTGTTGACTTGTAATCATCACCAAATGTTCGAGGCATCACTTAATTAATTGGGTTCGTGTGTCATTTGATATCCGTTTCATTATTGAAAAGAAGAAACCAAGATGAAGAAAATGACGATGATGAAGAAGGAGAAACATGAACTAGAAGACAAAGGGGGTTGGGGGGGGGGAGGGGGGGGGGGGAGAGAATGCCATGAAGCGGACTAAGTATGTGGAGCATACACCCGTTACACCCCCTCCCCCTCCCCCTCTCTCTCTCTCTCTCTCTCTCTCTCTCTCTCTCTCTCTCGCTTATTATTCCTATTCTTCTTCTGCTGTAGTAACCCTTACTTCCAATTTTCTTGGATTGGGGTCCTGATATCGCTATTCGAATTAAGTCCTAACCGCCTCGCTTGGATCGAAAGGTCTGTGTGGTCAGTGTATATATATGAATCTCTCTCTCTCTCTGTCTGCCTGGCACCTAGCACGCACAGCTCACACGAGAACGGGACCTAAGCAGACCTCCCACGGGATAACAGAACCCTCACCCACAAGCCACCCGTCCCCCTCTCTCCACCCACCAATCATCCACCCTCTCCCACATCCATTATTCCATCTATTCTTCACTCACTCACCTATCCACACTCCCGTCCATCCATCCATCCCAACCCCCACACAACCCCAGGTTTTCATTATCTCGGGCTTATATTAATAATTATTATTATAATAATAATTATTATTATCATTATAATAATATTACTACTACTAATAATAGCCCTATTCGAGGGTAAGGTCAGGACGTTTTCGCTCCAAAATAATGGTAGTATTCCTGATCATTGCCAGGGCAGGGGGCAGGGCAGGGCAGGGCAGGGGGGGGGGGGGGGGGGCAGAGAAGGGTAGGCGGGTCGTTCACCCTCAGGGGTTGCTACATTCTAAGTCCCTCCCCCCCCCTCCCTCCCTGCTCTCATTCACCCCTTTCCCCCCACCCCCACCCTTTCCTCATTCACCCCCATCACCCATTCCTCTGGCCATAGTACTACACACGTCTATAGCCAGTTTGGCGTGGTGGGTATATTAAATGTATACTGTATGTGTGATTTATGGTACTCCTACTTTCAAAGCTGCCCTATCATCGACTATTTGTCAGTTTATTTTGTTTCATCACCTAGGTTATCTTATATTCACTTTGTGTTATTCTTCTTCTCACCCATCACCTTCGCCACTCTATTTACATCTTACAGGCAGACTAGAAGGATTAGTGAGTATGTTGTTACTTGCTTTCCTTAGTATTCCCCCCTTCTCTCTTTTCCACTATGTTTTCAATACGTCTCGACACCCCCCCCCCCCTCCTCCTCACCAGTACCCACCCCACCCTCCTACCAGTACCCCCCCCCCCCATTGCCCCAACTAGCGCGTGCCCCCGAGAATCTGGGTCAGGTTGGCATATAGGTGGGGGTCGCCTAGCTTACTACAGTGTGTGTGTGTGTGTGTGTGTGTGTGTACAGCCAGCGAGACAATACCCAACTCTCTCCCAACCCACCGACCGAGATGGATAGATAGATGATGATGATGATTATTATTATTATTTTTATTATTATTATTAGTAGTAGTAGTAGTATTACAACTAACTCTCTAACTTCCATATACCCTTCCCAATCTAAATAAAATCCTCTAATAATGTCGGGAAAATAGAAAAGAAATGCGGCATAGTATATTCTAAGTGTTTAAGCTTCTCACCCAATTATCACCACAATACAATTACAAGAATTATTAGGCAGCTATAATCACCATCGTACTAATGTTTTCACTCCTTGTCTCTGTATTTACATCATTGACTTGACACCCAATTAACCCAACAATATATACATTAGTGGTGAGGTCAGGTCCCGAAGAGGTCAAGAGGGTAAAGTGACCGATGGCAAAAAGAAATGAGGTCAAAAGGTAACACGACTTGGTGATCAGAAGGGGCGCATTCCACCTCTCTCACACAACAACACCAGCAGGAAATGGGAGAGGAGGAGGAGGAGGAGGAGGAGGAGGCTGGAGAGGGAAGAGGAGGTGAAGGAGGAGGCTGAGGATTTAAGAGGAGGAAGCTGAGGATTTAAGAGAAGGAGGCTGAGGGTTTAGGAGGAGGAGAAGGAGGAGGCTGAGGGTTTAGGAGGAGGAGAAGGAGGAGGCTGAGGATTTAGGAGGAGGAGAAGGAGGAGGCTATGGATTTAGGAGGAGGAGAAGGATTTTGATTTGATTTGAAGAGGCTAAGGATTTAAGAGGAGGAGAAGATGCGGAGTGAGATGAGGCTGTGAAAGGAAGGATAACAAAGAAATGTAGAATGGGGAGAAGGATACCACGAGAAATGAAGAATACCAAACAGTAGGTAAATGAGAGAAGAAAGAAACCAATAAATCAAATGAGAAGTAATGATTGAGAGTGGAGCAGCAAGATTAGATTTGATTTGACTCTTTATTGAGAGAGCATAGGTATATAAAATTATATATGCAAGTACATAATTATACATGGTCTAAAAAGGGTGAAGATGGTTATACGGTCCTAATGGTTGAGAGTGGAGGGGGGGGGGGGAGGTAAAGGGAGTCTGAGGGAACAAGGGCGTGACCTGACCCTACTGCTACCCCACCTACCCACGCATGCACCACCACCACCACCACCACCACCAGGCAGGCAGCGGGAGGTGTAGCCTAGGGCACCACTGTCACCCCCAACCCCATCCCTCTCACCACCTACACTAAGAACATACACCCACTCAGTCTCTTTCAACTCTTTCAGCACGACCACGCCATTTAAGTTGGTAATATATAAGCCACAACCCTCAGTATGATCGTTCACACAAACATGGTCATATTTATTACGATTCTTCACCTACAAATTTGTTTCTATGTGTATGAAGGAGACAAATGCAGGTTGCCTGTAACGTGTGTCTCCCCTAAACCAAAAGAGTGAAAAAGAGCCAAATTCAAGGGACGTTGTGGTCAAAATGCTCATCCTTACTCTCCAAAACGTATTCACAGTTATACAAAGGATACCTGACCTAGCCTATTTACACACCGCCTACCCGACCACCCCAGCCTAAACCCAAGCCTGTAAACCTGTACTTAAAACACCTCACGAACCCTCCCTTGAGATGAACTCTTTGTTACCTGCAGGGTTTTCACAATGATGATATACCGTTTACTGATACACCAAACCGGTTCACTATATTTCGGGATATATCTTGAAGACGGTGATGGGGAATGAATGATGTAGCAAGGTTAACAGTGAATATTATCAAGCCACCTCATTTCCTGTCAAGCAAAATTCCGATCTAACCACTACGAGTATTCGTAGTGGATAGCTAAGGAAGAATTGAGTGAAGGGGAAAATCCGGTTCAGATTCTGTACACAACCTCTCATTAATCTGTTAGCAGTCACGGTTGGTATTTAATTATCGTTAGCTGAGAGAGAACCGAGCCAAGTGGAAACCTGTTCTTAACTCGTGGTATATCTAAAGCAGTCACGACGGCAAGGGTTGTGGAGCACCGAAGGACAGAAGGTGTATTACAAAGACTGAGAGTGGCAAGGCTACTTACTCTCTGGGCAGTATAAGACACCAGACACACAACCAAAGAATTAAGGGGGGTGACCTGCTTTTTGTTATTTCTGTCCTTTTCTCTCTTTCTCTGGCTTGTATCCATTTGGACCCATTCAGCCAACTATTTTAAGACGTTTATCCCCATCTAGGTGTCGATTTCTTCCTGGCGAGCGATAGCGAGCCAGCATTATATGAAGAAATCCGGCTTCGCCGGAGAAATTTTTCTATCGAAAAATGTACAAATTTAGCCTGCTGTCTAACACAAATAAAAAATATGCTGGCTCGCTACCGCTCACCAGTGAGAAATTGACACCTGGATGGGGATAAACGTCTTAAAACAGTAGGCTGAATGGGGCCGAATGGATACAAGCCAGAGAAAGAGAGACAAGGACAGAACAAAAACAGGTCACCCCCCTTAAACCACCTTTGTTATAGACTAACCCTGACCTTGCTAACTTAGTAAAGCTACGACTAATTTCACCCACTAGTACCACCAGCACTGGCCTCAATAACCCACCCAAGAATACATAATTTATTCTAACTACAACCTAACTAAGCTAGCCTATCGACGCCGAATTTCATCTACTATAACAACCACCAATGTATTATCGTAATATATTTCTTTGGTGGTTTATGGACAGTAATAGACTCTAAATACATAAATAAATACATAACTGGGTTATGTGCCTGAGTATATAGATATAATAGATATAATAGATATAATAGACTTTTAGATTAATGTTTTATAGGTAGAATTGTGTGTGCGTGTTTTTTGTCCATTCCAAACATGACCCCAGGCCTCCAACTGTACCGATAACCTCCCGTGACCCAGGTGACCCGTGTGCTCAGATGACCTCCCAGCCTCGCTACGGTTCCTCTGCCCAGCAAATACACTCAGGCCCGTTACCCAAACTCTGTCTCCCGAAGGCTTCATCCACACGAACGCTTTTTTCCCACAGCTTACGGGAGCAGGGTGTCACACGAGAGCCGAGTTCTTTGGTGTGTGTGTGTGGTGTGTGTGTGTGTGTGTGTGTGTGTGTGTGTGTGTGTGTGTGTGTGTGTGTGTGTGTGTGTGTGTGTGCGTGTGCGTGTGCGTGTGTGGCTTTATTATTCTATACGCATTAACACTATTCAGAAGCTACAGGCAGGAGATAACCAGAAAAGACGGTGGAAAGCTAACGGTGGTGTGACTCGACCCAAACTCTGTCGTGGGCCATGGTCTCACCTCTCCCTAATCCTGGAACCGGACATGAGGCAGACATAAAAATGGGAGAGGCTGGCAGGTTCACTTTTGGGCAAATGTGTGTGTGTGTGTGTGTGTGTGTGTGTGTGTGTGTGTGTGTGTGTGTGTGTGTGTGTGTGTGTGTGTGTGTGTGTGTGTGTGTGTGTGTGTTTGCCTGGACCGCTATGAATTTCAGAATGTGTACAGGGAAGTCATTTACCCAAGACGATCACGCTACTCTGTCAATAGTAAAACTGCATATTCCACGCTCCCTTACAGCTACCGGTACTGCTGATCTCTGGTTTATTGTCTTGTTTCTTTGTTCAAAAATATGATTAGCTTCCCTTTGCTCCTACCTTATCCCCCTCCTGCTATTTATTCTCTTCTCCTCTTCCAACTTTATTATCGCCCCACACACACTCCCTTATCCCCCTCCCTCTCTCAATCGCCTCCCTCCCTCCCTCTCCCAACAGCCTCCGTACCTCCCACCCTCCCCGCATCATAAGTCGGAGTAACGGGGACCGAACTCGACTGTGAGGCTGAGGGGAAGGGGGGGGGGGGGGAATAAACCTTCAACACGAACACAGGAGACCACGACGGGCGTTTGGAGGGCACCGATATGGGCTACGATTTGAGCTACGATTTGGGTTAAGATTTGAGGTACGATTTGGGCTACGAATTGGGCTACTATTTGGGCTCTGACTGTGACTTTAGACTTAATAATCCACGGGTCCCTTAGATTGGCGCTCCACAAAACACCGCGCCGATTGGACCATTGAATCTACCCGCCCACGTCATTTTGGTGAATAAGGATTACATCGACTAGATTGCTAGTACTGCCATTACGAAGCCACGGGCAAAAAGGGCCCCGTTGCAGCGGAGGAGGGTGGGTGATATTTTGTGAGGCTCGGCCGATTTTGTTACATTCTTTACCGCCTTTTCACCTTTCATATTAAAGCTCGGATATATTATAAGAGAAGCTGTGCAAGTACTGCATACTTTGTGTGATGATATGAACAGATGAAGACCGTAGGCATGACATATTTGTGATGATAGATATACTGTATAACAATGAATGCGATGATGAGCAGTATCCCTTTATAAATAACATGCAATGATATAATATGATGAGCAAACTGAATATTATTATTAACGTCGTTCATAACACCAATTACGCCTACCTCCAAATTATATTAATTAATGGTGTGATTCTCCCAGGATTCGAACCAAGGATATCTCATACCCTGTTTTGGTTTGTATATTTTGCAAGTTTTACAATATAATATCGGGTGAAAACAAGAAACTGACTACTCACCATCTCTGGACATGCCCACGGCGATGCACTTCTTAAGCCTGCAGTACTGGCATCGGTTCCGGTTGATCCGGAGAATAGAACACTGTTGGTTCTTGGTACAGGGCCGGTACTGGATCTTCTGCTGGATGCTGCGCCGGAAGAACCCCTATGAGGAGAAAGAAAAGGACAAGGGTTAAAATGGGTTGGATTGGGAAGAGGAGGCATTTAAAGTTACGTGTGTATCAGAAGAGAAAAAGGAAGGGATATTTCAAGTTGTGTGTGTGTGTGTGAGAGAGACAGAGAAGAACAGTAGGAAGGGACATTTAAAGTTGAGTGATTGTATGTGGGTGTGTGTGGGTGTGGGTGTGGGTGTGGGTGTGGGTGTGTGTGTGTGTGTGAGTGAGAGAGACAGAGAAGAACAGTCGGAAGGGACATTTAAAGTTGAGTGATTGTGTGTGGGTGTGGGTGTTTGTGTGTGTGTGTTTGTTTGTTTGTACACAGAGTTACGGTCATCAGTAATATATCCACACATAAGGTAGTAAAACCATCTAGCCGAAGGATTCATATCCTCGCGAACCCTTACCGATGTTCCTCACTTTCTTCTATATTTGCACTTTCGGTATATCAATTGTTTTTATACTCCCAACTGGACTCGAACCACCGACAGTCAGGATGAATGTTTAGTAGCGCACGTGTATTTGTGAGATTTAATTGATATTAATGGTATATTAATTACTTGGACACCACACTAGTACTGGTCCTCACACCACCACAGACCGAGTTCAACAAAGCCTCTCTCGACTCCCTTCCGTCCATTTTATAAACCTAGCAACCCGTCTTCAACTTCCTCCTGGAAATGCCATTCCTACAACCGCGCAACGATGAAGAACGGGAGGCGGTGACGTGGGTGGAGGGGGAGGGGGAGCTGGTGGTGGAGAGGGAGCTGGTGTGACCGTGAACTTGAGAGAGCTGGTTGGGGAAGGGGACCGAGTTCTCAGGAGGGGCCAGGACCAGATTTTCCCCGAAGCTTATGACGCAGGAGACCCGTTTCTCGTGGGCGGAGGAGGGGAAAGGAGGGGAGTGTGTGTGGATGTTGGGGGTGATGGTGGGAAGAGGGAGGGGGCGATTAGAAGGGGACAAGGGAGGGAGAAGAATAGAAAGAGGAAGGGGTGATGGGAAGATAGGATAATGAGGTGATGATAGCAGGGGAAAGGTGATAGGAAAGGTAGGAATTTCGGGTGTTGATAGGAGATGGAGAGGGTGATAAAAACAGGAACGGGTGTGCACAACGAAAGGCCTGACAAACAATAATCGAGGTGCGTCAATATTTACGGTCCATAGAGCAGCCTCAAACACACACACACACACACACACACACAATACACAATACACATTCACTTACAAATTGTGTCAAATACCTCCAGTCACTAGTACACATATACAAACATAACGACACACACAAATATACACATACATATACAAACTCACGCAACACACACACACACACAGTACAGTAAACTACACACACACACACACACACACAGTACAGTAAACTGCACACATGGATACACACGTACACCATCACCCCTGTACCGTAAGAACATCCCAATGACGGGCCTAACACTCCTCCTCCTCCCTCCCTCCCTCCCTCCACCTCTCTTCCTCCATCTCCCCCCCCCCCCCCCCAATCCCCAACTCTTCTCGTCTCTATCCTCTATCTCTACAAGGGGCTCCAGTCCTGACGCTATTCTTGACTTACAGTGTGCTGGCTTAATAATCCAGAAGGGTTGATAGCCTCTGAAGTCCTATTTTAACTAATCTATCTCTAATTCCCCCCTAGCATTAATTTCAACCTTGCACTATCTCGACTCAGTCATAAACTACGGGCCAGTAAACCAACATTATAATCTGGTTTTAGAGGTCAGCCCGTTGATCGTGAAAAAAGAAGACGAAGAATTTCCTCAAAATTTTCCTACAGCTCAAAGGACTGGCCAGACAGGTTGTACGAGGGGGGGGGGGGGGATGGGGGAGGGGAATCATGAGGGGAGAAGGGGGGGGGGGGAGGGGAGTTGCGTAAGGGGTGTAAGAGGAATTGGTAAATTAATCCTTGACTGTATCGGTATCGTCCCTTTAACTTTATTCTGGCTACTACGGTACTTGACAGTTTGTGTTCAGCTTAACAGCAATTAAGAGGCTTCGAACTACCTCACTCAACCCTTCTTACTACCACAGATCCTTCTTAAACTGCACAAAATCGCCTAAATATAGTAAGAATAAAATTAAGGGGGAGGGGCTAGAATTAAGGGGGAGGGGCTAGAATTAAGGGGGAGGGGCTAGAATTGGGGAACTATATGGGGAGTAGTTAAAAGGAAGGTGGGGGAGGGAGGGAGGGAGGGAGGGGGTGGCGTAACCAAGAGGGGGGAGGGGGAGGATTGAGCTAGGGGTGAAACTGGCTTCGGTCAAGGGCACAACCCACCATGACGGAGGCAAGGGGAGCGAGAGAAGGAGCGAGGGTGAGAGAGGAGAGGAGGGGAAGGCGGAAGAGTACAAAGGAATACCAAGGTAATCAAGCAACAACAGATCTTGCGACTCCTAGGCTGCATGTCTTCTAAAACACTGATGATCTAGAGTCTAGACGTTTTTTTAAATTATCAGAAACTTGGAAAACGTCAATAAGACAGTGGAATAGATGTAGACAATTAATTATAGGTGGATCACAATGACTGAACAACGATAATAATATACGTTTAATAAGATAAGTTGAGTAGCAATATGAAAACAAAAAGAAAGAAAGGAAGGAGGAGGAGGAGGAGGGAACTCTACACCTGCCGTTATTAATGCCATTTAAAACTACCTGAGGGTCACCGTCCTCCCTCCCTCCCTCCCTCCCTCCCTCTCCTCCTTTCTTAGCTACTTCAGTTTATCTCTTTCATTTCAGTTTCACCTTATCCTATTTGGGTTCTGATAGCCTTTGCTCGAATTTCTCTATCTATCTCTCTCTCTCTCTCTCTCTCTCTCTCTCTCCTCGGCACTGGGCTGGGTCCTTGGAAACACTCTAGCAATTTCCTCCGCAAGCATTTTGGAGTTGTGCTTGGGCAAGAACAAGAAAAAATAGGAGAAGAAGGGAGAGAAAGAGAAGAAATAGAGGAATAAAGCGAAATAAGGGTTGAGGGATTTGGGACGGAAGAGTAGTGGAGAGGATGTAATATATAAAGGAGTTGGTGGGAGAGGAGTAAGGGAGTTGATGGAGGGGCTAGGAGAGGAGGCGTAGGGGATAGAGGGGGGAGAGAAGGAGTGACGATGGAGGGGCTTGGAGAGTAGGGGTAAGGGGGGAGGAGTGGTGTGTAGGAGTAAGGTAGGAGAGGGAGGGGTTGTGAGAGGAGTGTGGGAGGATGGTACTGTTACCACCGTTGACAGCCGTAGCGGGGTACACCTAATAAGTCTCTCTCTCTCTCTTTCTCTCACCGCTTGTGTTTCCCAGGTCATCGTCCTCTCCCCTAATCTCTTTCTCCCCCCCCCTCCCTCTCTGTCTCTCTCGTTCTCTATCTTCCTATGGTGGGTGGGGAGAGAAGCTTCTATTTTGCTATCCTTACCTTCCACTGTGCAGCAAATTCTATGTTAGCATTAAATCCGGACTGCCTAGCAGAGACCACAAGGTCTGTGCGGTCTGTTTCAATGTAACTCTCTCTCTCTTTCTCTCTGTCATCAGCTGTATCTATCTACCTCTCCACACCCCTCTCCCTCTGTCTTTCCTCTCTCCTCTCTCACCGCCCCCTCTCTCTTTCCACACCTACTGCCCAAACTACTCTCTTTCTCTCCCAGCCCTCTCTTTCTCTCTCTAGGGTCCTTCTCTCTTTCTCTCCCAGACCTCTCTTTCTCTCCCAGACCTCTCTTTCTCTCCCAAGTATTTTCAAGAGCACACACACAATTCTTCCTCTTTTCCGTTCCTTTCTCCTAAGCTTCAATTTTCATCTTAACTTTTCGTTGTAACCAATTTCGTGAACACTATTATCTTGAATTTTGTCTTTATTGCTATTACCGTCATTTATATTCTCTTTTATACTATGCTCTTTATTACTACCGATAGTATCTGCATTACTAGTCTCTTATTTTCTTTATTACAAGGCTACTATCTTTACTGCTAGTCGCTTTATTAGTCGTATCTTTATTACAATTGTCTTTAATACTCCTCACACTTTATTACCCTTCTCTTTATTACTATCATATACTTATTATTTGTATTTCTTGACTACAAATGACTGTTCTTGCGATAGAGATATAACGAGAGAACATTTATGCGTCCCTTTCTGCCCCGATTGTTCTTCTCAGTATTCCTCCCCCCCCCCCCCCCCCCTCCACTTCCTCAAAGTGTAGCGTGTGGTAAATCCGCCAGGAAATACACCGCTTGTGTGCCTATGACCCCTGACTCACTCCAAAATATAAGAGAAATTTGGTAGCTAGGAGTTTTAGTGTATTGAGTTAGTAAGGTCATTCCAGGTTTGATTGAATTATTTAGATCAGTTTTTATCTTAAAATTTGGTAGCCAGGAGTTTTAGTGTATTGAGTTAGTAAGGTCATTCCAGGTTTGATTGAATTATTTAGATCAGTTTTTATCTTATGTGATTCAGCATAATTGTCATTGTGATGTATTGCAGAAAATGAAATAGAGATACTTATACTATTCTTCTATATTGTGTGTGTGTGTGTGTGTGTGTGTGTGAATGACGTCAGCGTGTGTACGGGAATCTTCGTGACACGGGAAAGCCGTTGGGTTTACGCAAATGGCAACTCACTAAAGCCAGTCACCACTACGCGCATGATTCACCAGGTCATTATACTGTAGAGATGTCAGTTTCTTCCACTTCACACTCTAATTACTTTTACATTCTAAAATTAGCTTCATTCTTTCAATATGGTCAAGATAATATGATGTCAAAAGTTATATTAATAAAACGTTACATCGTTCGGTAATAATAAACCTCGCTTACTTCATTCTCTTTAGTCCCCCTTACAAATCGGAAACAATATCACACAAAATAACTCTACGGAGTCGCCACACCACGATTCACTACAAGGTACGGTTGTGACGTACGAGTCCGCCACAACAAATGGATGAGTGCGTACAAACCATTTGGGTCATTATCCTTTGTTGCAGTAAGGGGGCTGGGGGGGGGGGGGAGTACTATGATAGTCTGCAGTCTGTCTTTGTTCTCAACAGGCCATCTGGGGACCACGGAAGGTAAAGTGGCTACAGATAGTACTCCAAGGATAGAAGCTACTTAAGGGGAGGTTTTTAGTTGGTTTCCTACTCCTCCAGCAATCTAAAAATTTCATTGACCCCCTTTCAAGATAAATGTGTACATTTTTCGGTAGAAAAATGTCCCGGCCAAAGGCTGGTTACTCTTAAATTACAGGCTCGCTATCGCTCGCCAGGATAAAATCGACACCTCAATGGCACGAAAGATCTTAAAATTACCAGAATGGGGCGTAAATTCTTAAAATCGCCAAACTAATGGGGCGAACGTCTTAAAATCTCAAAAGCAAGGGGGCTAGACATGAGGGAGAAAGGAGTCAAGAAAAAAGTCCCTCAAGTGGAAATCTCCCCTTAACCCCTACAATACCGGTGACGTCCTTTTTATTATTTTGTGGTGCCTATTAGACGATTTTATTCAGATTAGAAAGGACCTCTAAAAGTAATAAGGCTTCAAGCTATCTCAACCAACCCTAGTAACTACCGCAGATCCGTCCTAAGCTGCATAATATCGTCTATATATATGGCTAGAAACAAAGATAACATACGTCGCTGGTACTCAAAGGGTTAACGCTACACCAGGTGAAGAAAGAGGCATGACCAGGACCTTTGTTTCCTGCCCTCCTCCCGGTCACTGCTCCCGACAACAGGGTGACGGATGGTGGGGTCCGCTTCGAGTCCTCCTCAACCTACTTGGATCTCTTGCAGGCAGAGAGACATCCGTGTTTTCAAGGATATTTTGGGCGTTCCGATCATTTCAGACGTATTTCTCGTTTTTTGTATTGCCAAAGTGTAATTTAAACCAAGTATATATTTCGTTCGGTTAGGTGGACGACCCTCGATATTTCTCGCGGGGGTGATTTTACCTAAGTTAGCCAGTTCCGCCCGCTGTTAAGATGCCCCCGCTAACTCGTCCCTTCCGCTCCATCGGTCGTACCAAGATGTTCGCTCCAATCAGTTCCGGCGATGGCGTTATAAGTACTCACACTCACACACACACACACACACACACACACACACACACACACACACACATCTTATATTACACCTCTTGCCTATCTCCGACCACATTTCCCTTTCCTTCCATCCTTCATATGGTATTCCTTCCCTTTATTTCACGTCCCACCCCTTCTACCCTACGTACCCACCACGGCCGGATAACGTATCGCCGTGGGTACCTTTTTTTTTATCGAGGGCGTAACCAGGATATTAAGGTACGGGAAAAATCGAGAGGAGGTGCGATCCGTTAGTTATGGCTTGGGAACAGTTTGGGTTCATGTGTCCTGAGGGGGGAGCACGAGGAAGAAGAAGAAGAAGAAGAGGAGGAGGAGGAGGAGGAGGAGGGAGGAGGGGAGGGAGGACGAGGAGGAGGAGGAGGAGGTGAACGCAGAGGAGAGTGAGGGAAGAATAAAGGAGAACAATGGGAGAATGGAATAACAGTAGGTAAATAAAACAGAGATATGTGGCAGAGACGAACGAAACATAGACCCAGGGATACGAAAGGGAAGGAAGACAATATTATAAAAGGATATGATTTGCTATACAGGAAGAAGGGAAAGAGAAGAAGATGGAAGACAGACGAAGCATAAAGGGTGCAGTCAGAAACAACCCCTCGGTATTTCCGCCAGAGTGTTATTGCCAGTTTCTCCTCTACCTACCTTTCCCATCCTACCAATCTTTTGCCCGTATAGCCTCGAAACGGAAATAATTTGAATACTCGCCTTGCTTTACCTTCCTCTAACCCTCACTCTCAATTAATAGATATTTTTTGTTGTCTTTCATTTACTCCCCTTTTTCTATTATATTCTGTTTGTTTACCATATAATACTCTCTCTCTCTCTCTCTCTCTCTCTCTCTCTCTCTCTCTCTCTCTCTCCTCATTGCGCAAGGACACTCACCCCTCTCCAACCATGGGCACCCAAGCAATACAGCGTCCTACACGAGGTTAATGGCACCCAGCGTCTTGCAAAATGCCTTGATGGGGGCACTCTCTGTTCTCCGGTAACTCTACGGCTCCCCCCTCCCCCCTTCAGACACTAATAATAAGAGGTGGTTGGCTGGCTGAGGCTGAAAGTGAGGACCTTATTTAACAAGGTGCCACTCTAGGCTTACCTCACTCTCACTCTCTCTGGCTCTTTCACTCGCTCTCGCTCTCTCACTCACACTCTCTCTCCCTCTTAATAACACTGTGCCACCCTCAACTTACATCACTATCTGTATCTGTCTCTACACTATCTCTCTCTCTCTCTCTCTCTTTCGTATTGGTGGTGATCATGTGCTCGTGTAGATGTATAAAATGTGTATATTCTCTTATCACTCACTTTATATATGTGTATTTGTGTATGTATGTGTGTCATTTCAGTAAGTGTGTACGCTAGGGTGATGTTAATGGTGAAATGTAAATATTTCATAATGTGAATCTAAGCATCTGTGCTGTACATAAATGAAATATATGCGTGTGTGTTGAATCGAACTTATTTGCTAATGTACATTAATATAACTGATAACTTTCAGCGTGTGTGTGTGTGTGTGTGTGTGTGTGTGTGTGTGTGTGTGTGTGTGTGTGTGTGTGTGTGTGTGTGTGTGTGTCATATACGTGGGTGTACTGTATATCATTATGTGTTGCCAATGAAAGAGAGTCGACTATATGCTCCATGTGTGAGTTCTGCGAAAGAGAGAGTGTGTGTATATATCGAGTGTACATGGTAAGTGTTCATGTGTACCTCTGAGCATCATGTGAGAATGTGTATGTAGGTGGGTGTGTGTGTGTGTGTGTGTGAATCATGTGTACGTATATGTGCGTATGTATGTACGCTGGTGGCCTTGGTGTCTCCGTGCCTGAGTTCACCAGCACACTCAAATATCAACCATTTCACCCTAACCATTCCTAACAACCCACTCAGCCTTCAGCATATTTCCACTCATCAAACAAGCATATTCCTAAAACACCATGTATGACAATATATGCCCCCCCCCCCCCCCCCCCCCCCGCCCTCACCTATACTTGTCTCTACGTATCCCCCCCTTCTTCCCCAACCCCCCACCCCCTCTCTCTCTCTCTAGCCTCCACAGTGCCACCCATGCGCCCTGACCTAGATTTCGGTCACTAACCTCTCTCTCTCTCTCTATCCGTCTCGTTTATTCGTTCGCTCGTACTTACTTACACTCTCACTCTCACTCTCTCTCTCTCTCACATACACACACGCACACATATACATTATTTTTAACTCTACTTAGACTAGATCAGTTGAATCATAAGAAACACAAGTAGAACACCAATAGATGGTGCGTGCGTGCGTGCGTGCGTGCGTGCGTGTGAGAGAGAGAGAGAGAGAGAGAGAGAGAGAGAGAGAGAGAGAGAGAGAGAGAGAGAGAGAGAAGACAAAGATATCGTGAAAGGGACGAAGTATGACGAGGTCACTTAACATCACAGGAGAGAGGAGGGGAAGCAAGGAGGAATAATAATAATAATAATAATAATAATAATAATAATAATAATAATGATAATAATAATAAATCACTCCCCTTTCTTGTCCAAACCAAAGCTCACCAATCACTCCCTCTCCCTCTCTCTCTCACACACACACACACACACACACTCCCTCTCTCTTACTTTCACACACACTCACTCTCTCTCATCACATGTAACTATAACAGGTTTCGAGGGGACATTAACAAAGGCCGAACCAAAGCCCCCCTCGAACAAGAACAACACACGGGGGCCTCTCTTTTGTACCCGGCTGTAACGCGAGAGGGAAAGTGTAGCCACCGTGTCGCTCGCAAAACAACAGAGAGAGAGAGAGAGAGAGAGAGAGAGAGAGAGAGACTAGACCGTGTTATGAAATTGTCACAGATTATAACATGTGTGTGTGTGTGTGTGTGTGTGTGTTGGGTTTTGACAGACCTACTAAGCCCTCTACTCCCCTCCTCCACACACACACACACACACACACACACACACACACACACACACACACACACACACACACACACACACACCCTAATTCAATCTAGCCTTAAAGTAGGTAGTTTATACAGTATACATAAGACATTGGACTCCTTCACCTCACCCCTACCTAATACAGCACTATCAACATATACAAAACATGTATATATGCTAAGAAAATTCCTCTTCCACTCCAATTCACGTTATTGAAAGTTACTATTATTGTTCCTACCCTTGTCATCATACGGGAAACCCAAACCCGGATAGGAGGTAGAAAAATTTCCCGGCTGAATGCCGGTTCCTCTTAAATTACAGGCTCGCTATCGCTCGCCAGGATAAAATCGACACCTAAATGGCACGAAAGGTCAAATTAACAGAAATGGGTTGAAAGTTCTTAAAATCGTCAAAATAATGGGGCAAACGTCTTAAAATTAGAAAAACAATGGGGCTAAACATGAGGGAGAAAGGAGTCAAGAAAAAAAAAATCCCTCAAGTGGAAATCTCCCCTTAACCCCAAAAGGAGAGTTCATTTACCCTCGAAGCTATCGCGGCGTGAATGAGGCCAGGGGGAGACCATGGACCTTGGGGGTAGACTACAGTATAAGATAATCGGGTTTTCCAGATTATGGTGTGAAGGCCACGATACTAGAACGACGACCTCTGCTTGCTTGCATTGGGAGGGGTGGGGGTCGACTGGGGGGGGGGGGGGGGGTGTGTGTGTGGAGAGGGATAAGGCGGTGGCATTAAAGTCTTGATGCCTTTGATACGTTGGCGTCATTTTCAGTTTAGTGTAGCCATGATTGAACTTTTTACTCCGATTAAGAAGGATCACAATGAATCAGTCGTATTACAAGTGACAAAATCGCCTCATGATAACCAGACAACAAAGTAGAAAGATAGAACAGTACTGAAGGGGTTGGACCAGGTACTAGCAGTAAATGAATTAGCGCAAAGGACAAATTGTAATCAGGGTAAGGGTAGAACTAAAGGAAATCGGACGAACGGAAATGAAAATTATGGGGTCGGTAGTTTCTAAATTTATCACCAGGGGGAAGAAGGGGGAGGAGGGGTGGGGGGGGGGGGATGGTAAGAGTTTGCTCACCCCAGAACAGATAAGATAGGCGAGGTGAGAGAGAGTGTGAGAGTGAGAGTGAGAGTGTGAGTGTGTGTGTGTGTGTGTGTGTGTGTGTGTGTGTGTGTGTGTGTGCGGGTGCTAATAATATTCATACATCTGGGTCAGCTGAAGACACGGGACAATACTCAATGAAAACGAAGGAAAGGACACATGAAATAATAGGGGAAACTCAAATATAAAGGAAATATCAAACTCAAATATCCTAACAAAACCCAACTATCCCGATAAAACCCAGCTATCCATGTAACCCAAATATCCAAATAAACCCCAACTATCCATATCAACCCAAATATCCACATACAACCCAAAATATCCGAATAAAATATAAAATTATAACGAAATATCAAAATAAAAAACCCAAATATCCAGGAAGTACTGTGGAAAGGAGAGCACCGCAGGTAGGCAATGGACAGGAAAGTGTGGAAAAGGGCAAAGGGCAAAAAAGGGTAAAGGGTAAGACTTTGGACGTATGTAGGTTAAGAGCCTTTTTTATATAGGTGTGTGTGTGGAAGGGTGGTTGAACTGAGAGAAGGGGAGCAAAAGAAATCTGACACACACGTCGACTTTACCTCATTCTTGATTTAAATTATACACTCTCTCTCTCTCTCTCTCTCTCTCTCTCTCTCCATAGTTACCAGCAATACTGACTTTACAATGCTATGGGTATATTTAAAAGACAACCTATCATCATAATCACTGGTACTAATCTTAATGGTACTAATTATAATGCACTAATCCTAATGCTCTAATTATAATGGCACTAATTCTTATGTACTAATCTTAATGGTACTAATTCTAAAGTACTAATCTTAATGGTACTAATTTTAATGTACTAATCCTAATGGTACCAATCGTAATAACTAGTACATAAATACTACTATTACTCTGTTTACTTAAGGTTACCCCTTGTACTACTTGTCCCAGTACTATTCTCATCCTCACCTCAATATTACTATCATTACTCATCCTTGGCACTCAACCCTACTCCCACTCTCTCGCTCTCGCTCTCTCAATTATACAGTACATATAATATAGGCTAACCATGTAAGCAAGTGGCATAGTAATTGTGCTTAGGAAATACCTCTATAATGTTTGCTCTGGTACATAATTAATATACAATCCAAATATATCTCTCTCTCTCTCTATCTATATATATATATATATATATATATATATATATATATCGTGGCACCCTCTTCAGCAAGTCACTGACCCCGCGAGCTGTCCCTGATACTGTAGTGCCTGGGGGGGGGGGGTGGGGGGGAGGGGGGGGGGAGGAACCAAGACCCCCCAGTCCCCCCCCCACCCCTACCACCCGCCACCCGTCCCCCTCAGTTACCCTCGCTCTACATATCCGGAAGAGAGACAAAAAATAAACTGACCTAATTGTACTACTACTCCCTATACAAACGAACGCCGCTATTATAACTGAGAGAGAGAGAGAGAGAGAGAGAGAGAGAGAGAGAGAGAGAGAGAGAGAGAGAGAGAGAGAGAGAGAGAGAGAGAGAGAGAGAGAGAGAGAGAGAGAGAGAGAGAGAGAGAGAGAGAGAGAGAGAGATTTTCTTTTTAGTTTAGAGTTTTCTTTTAGGGTTGGCCACAGAGGCAGAGAAAGCGAAACGATGAATATATAACCCCAAATTGATCCTAGACGGGGTTTTTCTGGACTTCTCATTTCTCCTCCATTCACTTTCAAAGGGAGCATGTGTCGAGAAAGTTGGTTGGTCAAGATCAGATGAAGTATTGAGGGATAAGCCTTTACAACGGTTATAATATATCTTCCTCTCTCTCTCTCTCTCTGGCTCAGGTATTTACTTCTTGGTGGGTCTTTGTTCTGTTTCGAGCCCTCTTTCGATTGTCTTTCCCTTTTCCTTTCTGTGTTCCGAGTCCTGTTTCGATTTGCCTTGTTTTTCCCGTCTTTGCGTATCTCTTTGTTTCTCCATGCCACATACATATCTAATTGCAATAGAGGTAATCAAGCTGAACATATATATAGCAAACATTAATAACGAACTCAAAATGCCACATCAAATGCCCAGTCCTAATATAAATACAAATAATAGTAACAAAATAAATAATACCAAAATCTTGATGAAGGAAGCAGAACGCGGTCGAGTTGGATGGTAAGGTACGCCGAAAACAATTATATCACCGACATGGAGAACGCAAAGGGGAAGGGGGAACGCTTGGGGTACGAACGCGGACAACTCAACCACTAAACCAATTCAACCACTAAACCAATTCAACCTGGAACCATTTCAACCTCTTAAACCAGTAGTCCATTTTAACCAATAGCTCTCAACCACTTGAGCATTTCAACCACTCAGTGCCAACTCAACCAATTAGGCTACGTTCGGTTAAGTCAAGTTCCACAAGTGCCCGGTTCAGATGTAACACTTTTTTTATAACTTTTAAATCAAACCGGTTCAGATGTAACACTTTTGTATAACTTTAAAATCAAATTGTTAACAGACAGAATAACTATAATTGCGTGTGTCGATAAATGTTGTTCCTTATCATCTAAACTCTAAAGTCTATCTTGAAAGTTGATTTTAGACAAAGGCCATCTCAAAGTAAAGTCAACTCAAACTAAACTACTTTCCCGAACTGTATCACCAAACTCTCCCTTTCCCTCCTAAGCTAATAGTCATAGTTCGATGGCTTGAATCTAATTAATTTCAAGTGGATCTCTTACCCAAATACTGTACTTTAAATAGACCACACACTATAAACAACACACAAACACAAAGAAAACAATAAACAACTAAAGTGCCATAGTTGAAAGCGTCTATAGTGAAGTAAGAGTAAACAAGTAGAGTGCTAGAGTGTTGACGGCGGCCTATAGTGAGAGTTCTTTCGGCCTTTCGCAAACTCGTCCCTTCACAACAACCTTCAACTCAATCCGTCTCATTCACCTCTCGTCCTACATTCTCCTTGGGTCGTGTATTCAACCCCCTTGGAGTCGGCCTTCAGAAGTGGAGTAAAATCATCTGCCGTTAGCTAGGGAAAGGATGTAAACGTACTGAGGGATTATCGTAATAAAGTCATTTGGGTGTTGACGTACTGAGGGATTGTCATAATGGTAGTAATCGTAATAAAGTCTTTTGGGTGTTGACGTACTGAGGGATTGTCATAATGGTAGTAATTTTAATCAAGTCTTTCGTAATGCTGAATAATGTCCTCATACAGATGCAAATATAACGTCATCATACCATAAAAGCCACTATAATGATTCCCTTATTATCGTTGGAATATGATATGATATGATATGCGGGATCATACATGCAATATAGAATGAATTATACGTATCATTAGTGAGAAATTATGTCTGACCTGATTTCACATTCGCAGCTCAAGAAGACCATTGAACTGAAAGGCATGAAGAGCTCAGGTGTGCTAATTAATCGTGTAGGCAAAGCGATGTATGTGTATGTGTGTGTGTGTGTGTGTGTGTGGGAGGTTATTTTCGGGGGGATTGAGGGGGGGGGGGGGGGATTGCGGGGGTGATACAGAAGGGGGGAGTGGAGAATTTCGGGGGGGTGACACGCAACACATTACGCGGCCGAGTTAGCAAATTGGTCGTATCATCCCACCTCACTCTCTCCTCTTTGTCCACCTCCACCCCTCCCTATCCTCCATCCCCACCCCTCCCCTCCCTACCCCTATCCTTTCTCTATCTAACCCATCCCCACCCTACCCCAACCCTCCCCACTCTAGCTAACCCACAACACAAATCATTGACATAAGTAACAAAAGAACTTGTCAAATTATGACATTACAAAATCCCATTATATTAAAACGAAGCTATCTTACCCCAAAACTCTCCAAATTCTAAAGAATAAAACGAACACTGATACAACAACAGATAAACAAAACAAATTGGCTATGGTAATTCAATGGATCACCAAAAAACGCGGCCATGGCTAATTATAAGTTTCATTCATATTCATTAAACACTCCTCGGTGATTAAAGACAGAACTAAAATACCGGACCACCAACAGCATGAATGGGATTAAGCTAATAATATCCATCAGCTCTATAACTAATCGCGTAGTTTGATATGCACCGCGTACAGTACTCCTTGGTTACAAAAGAACGAACCAATATTAGAACCAACGAACAAAATGGGACTATAAGCTAATCCAACTTTTATAACTAATCGCTAAAGTTGTCTATTTATCCAACACTAATAATAATATCCCAGGGTAATAAAAGAACCCAGGTGGTGGCACTAGTTGACCTAGATAAAGAGGGACAGAGCGGGCGGCCGATATCCTAGATACTATGCTAAGGTTACTACGGTTCATTCACCTCCAGGGACCCCACGCGCGCCAACCCTACCGACACTCACTCCGCCAGCTGATTCTCCCAGGGCTGCCAACACGCGCCTCATAAACTCGCTTATTTAGGGAGTTACACCTGTGTGACGTAAACACTCTTATGCCTAACGAATCATTGGTATATTTAGCTATTTAAAATACAAATAATAATCATAATATACTGTATGTGCGAAGTAATATATTTATTTCGCAGAGACCAGCCCACGATCACGATCAATCACATTTGTTCAAATGAGTAAATATATATAAAAATATATAAATCTACCATAATGGATACTAATACATATAGCTTATATGAATAATCAATTACATAAGTACTACATAACAACATTATAAGCGAATAAATGAAAGCCATCGAAGTTTGCTAAAGTCTACCTTGAAATTACGTCAGCGGCCCCTCCGTTTTCTGTAATCCGTTTTCGTCCTCGGGAGGTGGAGGGGGAGGAGGGGGTTCGTCGACCTCACACCTCACGTGACCATCGTACACCAACGATATTAACGATAGCGATAAACCCATGAACAAATCTAGATCATTACTCACAGTATTTAGTCCAGATAATGTACCGCCATGATTACCTAATAGGGAGGAGGGCATACTAATCTATTAATGAGCGTTTCTTACCTCACTACATTTAAAATCGTAGTCTAGTACTTTAATGTATACTCTCCGGTCGTAATAAGAATACCCTCATTAACATAATTGACTTAATCTAAGCGAGCAACTAGCAAACGCGACTAGTAAGTGTACATAAAGGTTATTATTGGCAAACAACCGCAATATAGGGTATAGAGTATTGGTAACCAAGTATAAGATATAGTGGTATTGGTTAACAAGTGTAAACAAAGGGTAGAGAGTATTAGTAAACAATGTAAAAGAGAGTTGGTATTGGTCAAGAAGTAGTAGAAGTAGTAGTAGTAGAAGGTCTGAATCAAGTATACCTCCTAAATGACTGTCGGTGGTTGGAGTCCGGCTGGGAATATAAATAATTTACAAGGTCTATATATAAACCTTAGTTCCCGTGTGTGGGAAGGTTCGGGTGGCAGGCAAGGTAGCATTAATTCACGCACCTTGAGGACGAAAGTGAGAGGGAAGGTGAGTTTGAGAGACCCTTAGGTAAACAGACACCATTCAGACAACACTCTGGCTGACATTAGACGACTTTATTCAGCTTAGGAAGGGTAGCTATATGAATACAATGGGTGAACACTTGAGGGAAGATTAGTGTTCGGGGACCCTTCTTTGCATTCTTTGCATTCTGGCTACCATAAGACGACTTTATTAAGGATAGGAAGGTATACATATGATAACCAAAGGGGTGAAATCATACAGGTATACATGACAGATTTACATATATACACTGGCCACACAGACCTTACGATCCAAACGAGGTGTTCAGGACTTAATTCTAGTAGAGATGTAAGTCCTGATTTAAGTAGAGAGAGAGACAGAGAGAGAGAATGCAAAGCACAATGCCAAGACTCTCTCGCTGTACTATCATCACATATCCACCAAACTTTAATTTCACTTTCATATACAACAGCTGGCCTCGTCTTAGTCACTTTCTCTCTCTCTCTCTCTCTCTCTCTCTCTCTCTCTCTCTCTCTCTCTCTCTCTCTCTCTCCTATACATGCACACCTTAACCTTTCCTAATCAACCTCTTGTCTTGCATTTCTATCTTTCTCGTGTAATCTTTGTCGCTATTCGTTCACATTTCCACATATTATCATTCAGGCTTGGTTATATCTGTTCTATATTCGTATTTAATGATTTAGTTGTCCGTTTCTATATGATTACTGCACGAGAATATTCTACGATTATTTTATGAGGGGTAATACTCGATTCTACAGCTTTGGATATTAACTACTTTATTCGTGTGTGTGTGTGACCTCTATGGAGCATACAAGTTAGGGGGGGGGGGGGGGGAGTAGAGTGGCAGGGGAGGGGGGAGGTAAAGAGAGGAGGAGGTGGTGGTGGTGGGAAGGTAGAGGTTAGCGACCCTAGTGCCTGATGGAAGTGTATCTAGGTCACTCCCTGGCACCCTCCCCCTTCCTCCCCTCTTCCCTGTGGCACCCCTCCCCCCCTCCACCTTCCCCTGGCACTCAACAGCTCCCCCTTCTCTTCCTTTCCTTCTTCTTCAAATCCCCCCTTCTCTCTCCCCCCCTTCATTACCTACCTATTTCCCCACCTAAGCCTAATTACAGTAGTAGTTGTGTTTGTTGTTGTTGTTTGATGGGCTACCTATCCCGTACATCAATCTCGTTTTCGGTGATCCTACATGCTGTCATCATCGCTACTTGTGTATACCATCAACTTTGTTTTCATCATTTGCGGAAACCTTAACCCCTTCTGTACCGGTGATGTGCTTTTCATGACATTGTGGCAACTATTAGACGATTGTGTACAGCTTAGGAAGAACGTCTACCCATTAAAAGGCTACAGACTATCTCCATTCATCCTTTTAGCTACCATATATCCTTCATAAGCTGCATCAAATAACACAACATAGTGAAAAGGTTAATAGCGTGTGATGTAATGTTTGGTATGCTGTTTCTCTCTCCTTCTTTGCCACAGCCACCTTTCCATTTCTGTGAACCGCTAGTAGTAGGTTACTCTTCCTCTCTGTGTAACCACTTTCCTCTTCGTGGGTTACAGGTCTATAGTTGCTCCGGTTATACAGGATGGGGGGGGGGGCTCGGGAGAAGATTAATTTTAAGATTTTAAGACGTTCGCCCTATTAGTTTTGGCGATTTAAAGAAATTTCGACCCATTTCTGTCAATTTTAAGACCTTTCGTGCCCTTTAGGTGTCATTTTTTTTTAATGGCGAGCGATAGCGTCTCGGCCGGGAAATATTTCTACCGAAAAATTTACAAATTTATCTTGAAAGGTGTCTAGGGGGTGTATTTTAAAGCTTGATGGAGGTTTAAAGAGAGCAAACTAAACCCCCTCCTTAAACCGTTGAATGGAACCAGTAAATTATGCTGCACAATACCGTCTGAGCTCCCTTAATAGACTCCATGATCCCAGCCAGTGTTTCTCCCTACGACCAATCATGGAGGCAGGCGGTAATCATCACACAACATGCAACACAGCAACTTATAGCGAGTCAACACCGTCCTGCACTATACGTATCTTCTGCAACACAACTATATCATACACACGCAACACATCTATATCATATTACACGCTTCACAATTTGGGAAGGCTCGCTCTTTGTTCCACCATATATATAGTTGTTATATCTTGCACTCGCTTTGAACTACACGTGTATCTATGATTATATATGATTATATATATATATATATATATATATATATATATATATATATATATATATATATATATATATATATAATGACCTCGTTTCTTAACTGGATTTAGGTGGGTGTTGTTAAATAACTGGGAAGCTGTCAGAAACTAGGAAAAATTGCCCCCGAAATAAACCTGATTAATGAATATTTTAGTTATCGCCCCTGTCCTAGATATACTGGGGTGCATTGACCCTGAGGGGGGAGTGGAGTGGAGGGGAGGGGAGGGGAGAGGGAGGGGAGAGGGGAAGGCTGGGAGGAGGAGGAGGGGGAGGGGAGAGAAGTCGTTATGCGATATAAGGAATGGAGGTAGAAGGTGGTGGCGAGGAGAAAACACCCGAGGGAAAGTGAGATGGGAGAGAGATAAAGAGAGAAACAGATAGATAGATGGAAGAGAGATAACAAAGGCATAGATAGTATGAAGGGAGATAGATAAACAGAGGAATAGATAGAGAGATGGAAGAGAGATAACATAGAAATAGATAGGTAGCAGCACAGATTGATAAATACATAAACAGATTCATACACGGAGAGATCAATAGAAAAACATACACATACCTTACTTAGATAAGAGCCTGTATACACACGAGAGAGAGAGAGAGAGAGAGAGAGAGAGAGAGAGAGAGAGAGAGAGAGAGAGAGAGAGAGAGAGAGAGAAGTGTATAGAAGTGTATGCACAAATAGAATAATACACAAGAGAGAGAGAGAGAGAGAGAGAGAGAGAGAAGAGTGTATAGAAGTGTATGCACAAATATAATAATACACAAGAGAGAGAGAGAGAGAGAAGAGTGTATAGAAGTGTATGCACAAATATAATAATACACAAGAGAGAGAGAGAGAGAGAGAGAAGAGTGAATAAAAGTGTATGAACAAATAGAATACAACCTATAGAAATAGACACGAAGCTATAAATATTAATGTATTGAAATAGAACAGGAGTAACGCGTTTTAAGATAGACAGAAAGAGAGAGTGAAATCGGCTTCGCTTTAATTTTTCCTGACCAGAATAGGGGGAAGAAGAAAGATAGAGAAATTATTTAAAGGGCGGGGGGGGGGGGGGGGGGGGGGGGGGGGGGGAGGGGGAGGCGTAAGTGAAAGTTTAAAGAGAGCTTCCTTCTCACCACGTGGAGACTTGGGGGGGGGGGGGAGGGGGAGGGGGGTGTGCAGGGGTGGGGGGGGAGGGGGGGAGGGGGAGGGGGAGAGGGAGACCACTATTTAAAAGGCTACGCGAGGCACTAGAAGGACCCCGGAGAAGATTGAGTAAGATAGAAAGATGATGCGAATCCATAAATGCGTATAATTATGTTATTATCTACAGTAAAATATAATTGAATACGATTGAGTAGGATAGAGAGATAATGTGAAACGATACACAAACGGGTAGATGGGACTCGTCAGCCTTGGTCGGCAACTCATCTAGGGGAGACAACCTTATACAAATCTGAGTGGATGGGACTCGTCAGCCTTGGTCGGCAACCTGTCTAGGGGAATAAACCTTATACAAATTACCGAAGGGCGACACGCTCATCGGTGCCACTTGCTTGTGGCGAACTCTACAATAGATACAATAGATAGATATATATATATATATATATATATATATATATATATATATATATATATATATATATATATATATATAACAAGTAAATGTTATTGTCTACGGCAAGATTATATATCTGCTAAATACACGAGTGAGCCACATAAATAAAATCTGAAAACGATATAATTAGAAAATACAATATACGAAGAATAAGGGATTACAATTATAAATACACCATGAGGAATCAAAGAAAGTCACATGTAAAGAAGATAACACACATTAACCCTATAAACAAAATTAAGTACAGCAAAGACACTTACAACTGTAGTAGATGTAAGGGGGGGGACCTGTTTTGGTTCTGTCCTTTTCTATCTTTCTCTGGCTTGTATCCATTTGGCCCCATTCAGCCTACTGTTTTAAGACGTTTATCCCCATCCAGGTGTCAATTTTTTACTGGTGAGCGGTAGCGAGCCAGCATATTTTTTATTTTTGTTTGACAGCAGGCTAAATTTTTACATTTTTCGATAGAAAAATTGTCTCCGGCGAAGCCGGATTTCTTCATATAATGCTGGCTCGCTATCGCTTGCCAGGAAGAATCGACACCTAGATGGGGATAAACGTCTTAAAATAGTTGGCTGAATGGGGCCGAATGGATACAAGCCAGAGAAAGAGAGAAAAGGACAGAAATAACAAAAAGCAGGTCACCTCCCGTAAATGAATGGGATCACGAGATACGCCCAGGTAGCCAATAACAAACAGACAAACAAAACAAGTGATTACAAGAGACGGCTACAGGAAGACGATAAAACGACCGACGTCCATCCAAACCACGACCCCTTAAACGACCTTCCCCCAAGAACCATTTATCCACAAACACCAAGTCAAAACATCCTCATAATCACACGTAAACACCTTTCTAACCTTCATGGGTAAACTCGACCTTAAGTAACCCATTCCTAAGGTTCATAATCCCGGTACCGGTACGCTTTTCTCCTGTTTACTCATCCACCTGTTCATACATAAATGGGTAAACTCGACCTTAAGTAACCCATTCCTAAGGTTCAAAATCCCCGTACGCTTTCTTTTATTTACTCATCCACATTTCCATCGACAAATGGGTAAACTCGACCTTAAGTAACCCAGTCCTAAGGTTCAAATTCCCGCTACACTTACACGCGACTATCGGCCTTACGGAATAATCCATAAGTCGCGTAGCTTGACCTCGGTAGACAGATGACCCGAGTGTAAGCGAGGTCGAGAAAGAAAGAAAGAAAGTGAGGTCACGTACAGAGAGGGGGGAGGGGGGGGGGGGGGGTGTTGTTATGGTGGGGTGAAGGTCAAAACTTTCGCCAGACTTAAGTTTCTCACCCCCCCCCCCTTCCCTTTCTCTCTCACTCTCACTCTTATTAGTTAGAATAAGAAAGAAAGTAAGAGTCTCCTCTACGCCCATGACTAAGAGGAGTAAGACAGATTGTAAATTAGTAACTACTATTAACCAGCCTAGTGTGTGTGTGTGTGTGTGTGTGTGTGTATTGTGTGTGTGTGTGTGTGTGTGTGTGTGTGTTTAACCATCCTAGGACACATAGCTAATAAAGCTTAAGAATACTAGAAACTAAAGGAGGTGTGTGTGTGTGTGTGTGTGTGTGTGTGTGTGTGTGTGTGTGTGTGTGTGTTTAACCATCCTAGAACACATAGCTAATAAAGCTTAAGAATACTAGAAACTAAAGGAAGTGTGTGTGTGTGTGTGTGTGACTGGAATAACTGACCTCCCTTCTGCTGTGACCCAAGACAGGGCTTGCGGGGGTAAAAGTAAAGTCAGGTCATTCACACCTGACCCCAAACTGTGTGAGTGTAAGGGAAGAAGAGGTTAAGGGGAGGAAGTTGTTTTTTCGAGTCCTCCTCCTCCCTCGTGTAAAGTCCCATTTGTTTTGAGATTATAAGACGTTCGGCCCATTAGTTTGGCGATTTTAACACCTTTCGCCCCAATTCGTTGTACATGTTAAGACCTTTCGTGCCATTTAGGTGTCGATTATTTCGTGGCTAGCGATAGCGAGCCTGTAATTTTAGGAGGAATCGGCCTTAGGCCGGGAAATTTTTCTACCGAAAAATGTACAAATCTATCTTGAAGGGGGGTCTAGGGCGTGTTTTTCTAAGCTTGATGGAAGTCTAGCGAGAAAACTAAGAAATAAAGAAATAAATTAATTAATAGAAAAAAAAAAAAAAAAAAAAAACTTCAGGCGCATTCACACCACTAGTTTTTCCGGCAATTTTCGATCGTTTTTTGTATATATTTTGTTTTTCATCGTTATATATTACTTTACTGTCGTATTATTTTTAAGGTTCGCTGGAATCTTCTAAAACTTAGATTCAGAAGCTTCCGAAAAAATAAATAAAGCCGGAAATATCGTTGTCGAGGCCGCAGAGTCAACCCAACACAGGCGTGGGAGTGAAACGTAACATGAGGTATCCCTAGACTTTATCCATTAAAGCATCTTCGGTGTAATCATGGTCATCTATCGGTTTTAATAGTCGAGAGCGTCCCAGTTAGTTATTATTAGACAACACACACACACACACACACTCTCTCTCTCAAATATATCAACTTACATAAGCCGGGTATTCCTGGAATGATTATGAGAGAGAGAGAGAGAGAGAGAGAGAGAGAGAGAGAGAGAGAGAGAGAGAGAGAGAAAGAGAGAGAGAGAGAGAGAGAGAGAGAGAGAGAGAGAGAGAGGAGAGGGAAAGAGATGAGAGAGAGAGAGAGAGAATGAGAGAGAGAGAGAGAGAGAGAGAGAGAGAGAGAGAGAGGAGAACGAGAGAGAGAGAGAGAGGAGAACGAGAGAGAGAGAGGAGAGAGAGAGAGGATAGAGAGAGAGATGAGAGAGAGAGATGATGAGAGAGAGATGAGAGAGAGAGAGAGAGATGAGAGCGAGAGAGAGAGAGAGAGAGAGAGAGAGAGAGAGAGAGAGAGAGAGAGAGAGAGAGAGAGAGAGAGAGAGAGGGCACTAAACTATAATCGACCATCCCCCACCCAACCGACGACCACCACAGCTGACCTTGGATGTAATGAACCTTAAAGCAGGGGGACAGAGCGACCAGAATCCCATGATAACACCCCCCCCCCCCCCTGCCTTCCCTTCCTACAGAGAGTTCAAGGTAACTGAGGAAAGAGGCGATTGTCCTAATAACCTTCAGAATCAAGAGTCCTAGGTTGTGTCAATGGCCGAGAGGGGGATGATTTGGGATGATGAGGGGAGAATAGATGAAGAAAGAGGAGGAGGAGGAAGAAGAAGAAGGAAGAGGAGTAGGAAGAAGAAGAAGTAGGAGGGGAAGTGAGGGAGAACGAATGAGAAGATAGGGGAATGGGGTTGATGACGGTAGAAGAGTGAAGAAAAAGGAAAATTGAACGAATGATAAGATAGGGGAATAGGATGATGATAGGAGAAGAAGAAAGGGGACGCAGGAAAGTGGAGGAAGAGAGAAAGTGGAAGAAACGGTGATGACACATAAGTTGGATCAGGTGGCAAAGTTGGACGTATAGATAAATGATAACTTAAGATTCAAACCCGACCCCAACACCCGAGCGAACGTGATGAAGCTACTAACAAGATGGATACTCACAGAACAAAAATCGCTTGTTTTCTGTTCACTTTTCCTCCAAGGACTTGATTATTGTTCATTTACATTCAGCCTCCCCTTCCACCTCTCCCCCCCCCTCCCCCCTCTCTCTCTCTCTCTCTTTGAGACGTGTAATTATGTATTCCCATGTATTTATGCTTTCTCAATAAAGAATCAATCAATCTCTCTCTCTCTCTCTCTCCCTCTCTCTGTCTACACAAGGTCAGGATTTAGTTCGAGGATAATTGGCTGTACGAGGTGGATAATAGATGAAGCTGAATCTGAAGGGAAGGTCATAAGAAGGGGGGGAAGGGGGGGGGAAGGGGGGTTTAAAATGAAGGTGCAAGTTAGAATGAAGAGAGAGAGAGGAAAGAGGTTAAGATGCATAAAAACAGAAGAGGAATGAAGATGAAGAAATATAGATTGGGCAAGGGAGAACTGTACAAAAACAAAGGGAGAGGGGGGGGGGGGGTGTTCACGCATGCATACCACCAAATATATAAATAAATAAATGAGATGAGAGAAGATGTAACTGAAGAGAGAGAGTGCTCTAGTAAAGGGGAGTAAGGTTAAGAATGAAATCGTAAAGAGGGTCGGGACTATGGGAGGAACATCAGGACATCTTTAATTCATTCAACACGTGTGTAGTTTCAAAAGGACGAACCATTCTGTTTTTTCCGAAGTCTCCTCACAGCTCCCACCCACCAGAAGAATATAAGTGTGTGAGTGGTGGTAGGTGTATGAGTGGGGTGGGTGGAGTAGGTGTATGAGTGGGTGGGGTAGGTGGGTGGGAGGGTGGAGTAGGTGTATGAGTGGGTGGGGTGGGAGGGTGGAGTAGGTGTATGAGTGAGTGGGGTAGGTGGGTGGGAGGGTGGAGTAGTAGTGAGTGGGTGGGGTGGGAGGGTGGAGTAGGTGTATGAGTGAGTGAGGTAGGTGGGTGGGAGGGTGGAGTAGGTGTATGAGTGAGTGAGGTAGGTGGGTGGGTGGTTGGAATAAGGGTATGGGTGGGTGGGTAGGAGAGAGACTGTGTGGGGAAGAGGAGGTGGTTGATGGAGTGGGGAGAAGGGGTGGGGAGTTGAGAGTTGGGAGTGGGTGGGGTGGAGGTGGGTAAGGGAGTGGGGAGAAGGGGTGGGAAGTTAGGAGAGGGACAGTGTAGGGAGGAGTGGGCAGAAGGGGTGCGGAGCGGGGAGAGGGACAGTGTAGGGAGGTGGAGGTGGGGAGTGATCGAGTTGGGAGGTGAGCCAAGAAGGACAGTCACCCCAACATCTAACCCAAATACCCCAACCTTCCCTGTACGAGGCTAACAACATGACCGACTTATAAGCTCCCTGTCAATATTACTCCTGACTGTACTACTAACGTTCTGATTTCACCCACATTGAGACGATTTTATCAAGCTTAAGGGGGGTGACCTGCTTTTTGTTATTTATGTCCTTTTCTCTCTTTCTCTGGCTTGTATCCATTCAGCCCCATTGAGCCAACTATTTTAAGACGTTTATCCCCATCTAGGTGTCGATTTCTTCCTGGCGAGCGATAGCGAGCCAGCATTTTATGAAGAAATCCGGCTTCGCCGGAGACATTTTTCTATCGAAAAATTTACAAATTTAGCCTGCTGTCAAAACAAAAATAAAAAATATGCTGGCTCGCTACCGCTCACCAGTAAAAAATTGACACCTGGATGGGGATAAAAGTCTTAAAACAGTAGGCTGAATGGGGCCAAATGGATACAAGCCAGAGAAAGATAGAAAAGGACAGAACAAAAACAGGTCACCCCCCTTAAGATGGATATAGGGGAACTAAAAGGATGAATGGAGATGGTCTGTAGCCTTTTAATCAGTAGACGTCATTCTTAAGGGGAGATTTCCACCTGGAGGATTTTTTTCTGGACCCATTTCTCCCTCATGTTTAGCCTCATTGCTTTTGAGATTTTAAGACGTTCACTCCATTAGTTTGGCGATTTTAAGAACCCTTGCCCCATTTCTGTCAATTTTAAGACCATTCGTGCCATTTAGGTGTTGATTTTTTCCTGGCGAGCGATAGCGAGCCTGTAATTTAAGGGGAATCGGCCTTCGGCCGGGACATTTTTCTACCGAAAAATGTACAAATTTATCTTGAAAGGGGGTCTAGGGGGAGTAATCTTAAGCTTGATGGAAGTCTAGGGAATCAACTAAAAACCTCCCCTTAAGCTGAATGAAATCGCACAATAGTTGCCAGAAAATAGTAAACGGGACGTCAATCACGACTGCATTACATTGTCCAGTGCGTGGCGTCAAATGAATTAAACCCTCTCCGACATATAACGCAATTTTGAGCCTATTAGGGATACTTTAAAGCCTTTGTTACCATCAGGGGTATTTAGAAACCTTTAGTTTAGTTATTTCAACCTCTGCAGTTGTCTTTGAGTTAGCTGTGGGCAGAACACTAATTTTGGAGAGGTATTTATAAGAGTGAGAGAACTCTATTTCTTATTGCTAATCTGGCAACCTCTGCGTCATAAAAACGTGAAATGGTTAATAGATAAATAGATTGGTACGGATATACGGACCACATACACCTTACGATCCCAGAAAAGTGGTCATGATTTATTACAGAAGACCCTTAATCATTTTAATCCATTATAAGAAAGGAGGATAATATGAGAGAAAATAAAAGTGTGTGAGTTAGTGTGAGCGTGAGAGAAGGAGAGTGAATGTGGCTGAGTGTGAGTGAAGGAGAGTGAGTGTGTCTGAGAGGTGAGAGACCCCACTATGAGACTCAGCACTGACTCAACACTGCGGAGTCAGAGGGAGTCAGAAGGTCGGGCAATATCAACACTACCAGGAAAACATCGAAACAACTGGCGTAACTTATAATAACATACTGTGTTAATAGTAGTAATATTAAAACAACGTTAATGTGTTTGTGCATAACTATAGACTATGCAATAATAGTACAAATATACATACAGGTATATACTGTAGAGAGAGAGAGAGAGAGAGAGAGAGAGAGAGAGAGAGAGAGAGAGAGAGAGAGAGAGAGAGAGAGAGAGAGAGAGAGAGAGAGAGAGAGAGAAAATGTCGCAACGAAGAAAACGGGCTAAAACGAAACTTCGAGGGGGAAACTGAAGGAAAGTTTAGACGAGAGCGAGGCTAGAATAGAAACACCGACTAAGGGGAGGAAGACAAAGGGGACTTGAGATATGAGGGGATGACAAAAAAAGAGGAAACAGACGCCGGTGGGATGAGGGGGAGCAACACAGAAAGATCGTTTATAATTAGTCGTCTGTCTTTCCTTTTTGCAGACGAGAGGAAGAAAGGGAGGGTAAGCCACAATGAAGGGTACGAAGTGGGGGGGAAGTAAAGACGGGGTACACTGTGAGTCGGGGGGGAGAGAGAGAGTGGGGAGGAGGGGAGAGGCAGTAGACAAACACAATGAGGGGAAATGGGGTGTGATGTCATGGAAACGGCAAGGAGAACACAAGATGGTACAGAAGTTGAGGTAAGCTAGGAAGAGTAAGAGAGAGAGAGAGAGTGAAATAAAGAGAGAGAAACAGCCATGGGGGAAGCGAGCGAGTGAGGGGAGACAGAGAGTGAAAGGAAGAGGGAGAGAAAACGGGGGGGGGGGGGGGGGGGGGGGAGGGGGAGAGCGAGTGAGGGGAGACAGAGAGCGAGTGAGGGGAGACAGAGAGAGTGAAAGTAAGAGAGAGAGAGAAAGCGGGGGGGGGGGGGAAGAAAGCGAGTGAGGGGAGACAGAGAGAGAGAGCCGGGGGAAGAGAGCGAGTGAGGGGAGACAGACAGAAAGAGTGAGGGGAGTGCGCGAGACCTCAGTTGGGTCATTGTCCCCTCCTCGCCTGGGTTCGATTCAAGGGGACCCCGTCGACGCTCCGCAGTTGCTTGGGCTATTTTTGAGGCTGGTTGCTCGGGCGGCGTGGTCGTGGTGGTGGTGGTGGTGGTGGGGGCAAGCAGACATGAGGGAAAAACTAAAACTGTGTGTGAGAGAAAGAGAGTGTCAGTGAATATGTGTGGAAAGAGTGAGAGTTAGAGGAGTGTAGGTAGTGTGTGTGTGTATGTGAAAAGAGTGAGAGTTATAGGAGTGTAGGTAGTGTGTGTGTGTATGTGTGTGTTTTAGACAGATACTGTGCATTATTCTTGCTAACACTACTCGATCCAATTAATCTCGTCTCACAAAATCCGTACTAAATCTATCAACATAGTTTACTAATAGACAGAATATAAGGAAGCTAATCCAATCCCCACACAACCTCAAGCAGGCCTCTAACTCCCTTCCAATCGCTCAAGCAGGCCTCTCACTCACCTCCAATCCCTCAAGCAGGCTTCCCACTCCACTCCAATCCCTCAAACAGGCCTCTCACTCCACTCCAATCCCTCAAGCAGGCTTCCCACTCCAATCCCTCAAACAGGCTTCCCACTCCACTCCAATCCCTCAAACAGGCCTCTCACTCCACTCCACTCCCCCATCGCCCTTGAAACCCCAAGTCCCGCTGTGCACACACATTAAAGCTCGCCGTGGCTGGCCCCCAGACATTGATCCTTGGGGTTAAAGTTTGCAGGCCCGAATACCGACACTAGATCACAGGGGAGAGTGTACTTTAAAGGCAGCTCCAAACTCCGCTCTTTTTATTGGGGTAGGTTATTATCCTTTTATTCTCAGTGATCTTCTGTACGATGAATTTAATCGTCTAGAGTTAGCCACATGAAAAATAAATGCCTCCAGGGTTCATTCCTGTAATAATGCGTATAAAGACGTAACAATCGTATCGTCAGGGTTAATTTTGTGTAATAATGCGTATAGAGAAGTAAAGATCGTATCGTCAGGGTTCAGTCTTGTAATAATGCGTATAAAGAAATAAAGATCATAGTGTGAGGGTTCGTGCGTATAAAGACGTACCTTGCAGCCCTCGCAGGAGTGTACGCCATAGTGGAAGCCTGAAGCCTTGTCACCACAGACGCGGCAAAGCACTGTTGTCCCGTCGAACTCTGCAAGGATAAGGAAATACACGTTAGTACATAAAACAAGGGGAAATACACCTTAGTACATATAAAAAGTACATAAAACCAGGGGAAGTACACGTTAGTACATACACAAATCAAGGGTCAGGAAATACACGTTAATAACATGACACATTTTGGTATGTATGCCCACAGAATGGGGAAGGGATTATCGTCAACACACTCACACAGTCCAACTATTAAGAATAAAAACTATGTGTGTCTTAGGGAAACAGGAAAACAAACATAGAACACCAGTAAAGGCTCTAAGATGTAAGTGAAGCCTGGTCAGTAAAGTGCCCCTTCTCAAGTAGTAGTGTTTACAGTCAACACTAATAGGCCTATAACTCATTCAATAGCAGTCAATTGAAAACAAAAGCCTCAAATATACAATCCACGAATTGTTTTGTATGGGGTTTGAACTCTAGTACAAATTTACGAGAATAGTGAAACAGTCACAACAAAAAATAAATAACCGAACACACATAAACAACAACAAACTAACTAAAACAAATATCAAATAAAAGTCAAAGAATTAGCTCAAGAAAAACAAGCTAACAAATACGTGAACAAATATTGCACAAATCAAAGTCAACGAATGAACGCAAGAAAAACAACAAGCTAACCAAATACGCGAAGGCACATTGCACAACCCTTTCTTTCTTTAAGCCCCTAACAACAGCGAACCAGCAGCACCCCCAACCTATCCTGGGAGAAACTTGCGACATCCCACGTTAGCAGAGAAGGATGTCAACAGCAGAGAAGGATGTCAACAGAACTCCAGAACTAACCCTACAGCGGATGGTTGGTTTTGCTGGTACCCTTTCTCCCTCATGTTTAGCTCCATTAGTTTTCAGACGTTTTCCCCATTAGTTCGGCGTTTTAAGATCTTTCGTCCCATTATGTTGTCAATACTAATACCTTTCGTGCCATTTAGGTGTCGATTTTTTTCCTGGCGAGCAATAGCGAGTCTTCGGCCGGCACATTTTTCGACCGAAAAATGTACAAATTTATCTCGAAGGGGGATCTTGGGGGTGTTTTTCTAAGCTTGGATGTCTAGCGAGGAAGCAAAACAATTAATAAATAAACAGGCTAAAAATAAACCCAGGCCACTTGATCTGTTATGTGTACTCGCTCACCCCTCCTTGTTACTAGGGTGGAAAGGGTTGAAGGCATAGGAGCGAGGGATGTGTAATGTGATATGTAACGCCTTCTATCAGTCACATAAAGCCTCTGGTCAGTAACATAACACCTCTCAATATATCCTAGAACCACGTATCAGTCGCTTAATGCCTCATATCAGTCACGCAATACCGCATACCATTCACGTAACGCATTTAAGTCACGTAACATTACATACCAGTCACGTTACGCACATACGTCACGTAACACTTCATACCAGTCTCGTAACACCTCATACAATTCACGTAACGTCTCATACCAGTCCCGTATCACCACATACCAGTCACGTAACACCTCATAAAATTCACGTAACGCCTCATACCAGTACCGTAACACTTCATACCAGTCACGTAACGCCTCATACCAGTCACGTAACGCCTCATACCAGACTCGTAACACCTCATATCAATCACGTAACATCTCATACCAGACTCGTAACACCTCATATCAATCACGTAACACCTCATACCAGTCACGTCTTCATTCACGTCATGAACCAAATAATACAACACATGTAAAACGCTAAATAAAAGCACATGCAAGCGATCACTAAAATTCTAAAATCAATGCCAGAGTTTGAAAAGTGGTAGTGATTAGCATAAATAAACAAGCACTCGGTGACAAGGGTTGTGTAATGAGGCTATTATCAGCGAGGTACATATCTAGAAACGATACCACTCTTATCTATAATCACATACCCTAGATAGAGGTCAGAGAAATTTAGCACTGTTATGTATCCAGGGATCTGCCTTGTGTGGGCCGATCGGCTTTTTGCAGACTCCCATTTTCTTATGTTCTTATGTTCTATACAGTCGCTCATTTACTGTCATATCAACAACAGATGAATACTACTTTTTGAGTGAAGAGGAAAGATAGTCGAAGAAGAACACCAACTTACCAATGACAGTTTTGTCGATGAGAACTTGAGTATCCACAGGCACCTCGTAGAAATCCTGGTCACAGTACATGGTGACGAACAGGCAGTAAACCACCGAAAGCAAACAAACAACTATTTCTTTACAATATAAGTATAAAACAACCACCAAATAACTTTCACTAGCACATGAAAGAATGCACTTGTGAGCGTTTGAGGCAGAGTAGCCTCGCAAAACACATCACACCTTCCTCACTAAGCGATATATAAACCCCAAGTTCAGCGGCTGTGTACATCCGTTAAGCCACTTCTCAGGGCACTGGACGGGTACGATAGATGTATAGAGCCACGGTACAGGTGTATAAGGCCGCGGTACAGGTGTAGAACAGGTGTATACAGGGACCACTGGTACACAAGTAAGAGTGACGGTCCTACACGTGCGCGGGGGGGTCCTCGGTTTCACTATCAGCGACCACGACCGATCGGGAAAGTGGACTGTGTTGTACTGCCAGGCTCAGGCCACAGCGGGCTGGTCTGGGCTGCTGGTGGAGGGAGGGGGTGGAGGGAGGGGGGAGGGGGGGGGGTGGAGGGAGGAGCCAGAGAGTGTGAGTGAGTTAGTGGGGAGGGAGGGGGTGAGGGAGAGGAGGTGAAGGCGACCGACCCTCAATGCCGCTCCACCAGCCACGTTGGAGCCACAGGTCCACATGGGAGCTTTATGTACACACACAGGCACACATACACACACATACCAGGTCAAGATATTTATCTTTCTTCTAAATTAATATGTTGTACTAGCAAATGCACAACTTACTTCAATCGACAATCTGACATCATAAAAATAGGTTCCAGACCTTAAAATCCAGGGTCACCCATGTATAAGCTCAACGCAAGGTTTTGTAAATACATACACGTACGTCTAGAGCCAGATATAATAGTGACACCTTAACCCCCCTCCCCCCCCCCCCTACTCTCCCTCCCCTTCGCAGGGAAAAATATGGGGGGGGGGGCGTGACGTCAGAGGTGGAGGTGAGGCAGGACAGTGACCCTCCTCCTCCTCCTCCACCTCCTCCACCACCACCACCTGTTTCCTCCATCTCCACCAATCATATTCTATATAGTAACTTAACACTTTTCCAACGAGTATTGCCGTTTTCCTTCGACGCGAGAATCACTTTCGCTGTCACTATCACTTTCTGCTACTATCACTTTCTGCTACTATCACTTTCACTGTCACTATCACTTTCTTTTACTATCACTATCACTTTTTGTTTACTTTCGCTATCGCTATCACTTTATTTTACTATCACTCTCCTCTACTATCATTTTCACATTATTTTACTATCACTATAACACCCTTTATTAATATCAATATAACTTTCCCTAATACAAACTATCACAAATACACACCACTACAGCCTACAACAACACTACATAACCAGTCACTACCACACCAATAATCACTAACAACCACACACCACTACAGCCACACACCACTACAACCCAACACCACCACTACACACTACACACACCATTGCTACAACCACACACACACTACAACACACACCACAACACACACCACACACAACAACACACACCACTACAACACACACCACTACAACACACACCACTACAACACACACCACTACAACACACACCACTACAACACACACCACTACAGCCACACACCACTACAACACACACCACTACAACACACACCACTACAACACACACCACTACAACACACACCACTACAACACACACCACTACAACACACACCACTACAACACACACACACAACTACAACACACATGTCTACAACACACACATCTACAACACACACATCTACAACACACACGTCTACAACACACACCACTACAACACACCACTACAACACACACACCACTACACCACACAACACATAACACTACAACACATAACACTACAACACACACCACTACACCACACAACACATACCACTACACCACACTACAAACACACACACCACTACAAACACACACACCACTACAAACACACACACCACTACAAACACACACCACTACAAACACACACACACACACACCACTACAAAACACACACACACTACAACACACCACTACAACACACACCACTACAACACACACCACTACAAAACACACACCACTACAACACACACCACTACAAAACACACACCACTACAACACACACCACTACAACACACACCACTACAACACACACACCACTACAACACACACCACTACAACACACACACCACTACAACACACACCACTACAACACACACCACTACAACACACACACCACTACAAAACACACACCACTACAACACACACCACTACAACACACACCACTACAACACACACCACTACAACACACACCCATTCAGTACCGGTGACGTCATTTGCATTACATTAGACGATTGTATGCAGCTTAGGAAGGACGTCTACCCATTTAAAGGCTACAAACTACCTTCACTCATCCATTTAGCTACCTTATACCTTATATGCCACAAATTATAATATAATTATAAATCCTAAAATCCCAAAATACGCGTTGCACTAATGTTTGATTGTGTAAAAACCCTAGTAAATATGTCAGCAAGCGATATCCTGTAATGATTCCCTCGGCAGAATGTCATGCAAGAGTTCATGACCCAAATATCGGTCATGGGTCTTTATACTGACAGGCAGACGATGTGTTGATATGATTATTTTTTTTTTTTTTTTTTTTTTTTTTTTTTTGTGTATGCTTTGTCGAATATATAAAAAAGTTAGGGTGAATGTATTGGTGTGTGTGTGTGTTTGTGTGTGTGTGTGTAAGTGTTTGCGTACGTGTGGCGTGTGTGTCTAAAAGTGTTAGCGTAAATGTGTGTGTGTGTTTGTATATGTGTGTGCGTTTGTGTACGTGTGTGTGTGTGTGTGTGTGTGTGTGTGTGTGTGTGTGTGTGTGTGTGTGTGGTGTGTGTGTGTGTGTGTGTGTGTGTGTGTGTGTGTGTGTGTGTGTGTGTGTGTGTGTAAGGGAAGGAGAAGGTACTATTGATCCCTACTACCAATACTACTACTGCTGCTACTGGTGGAGGTGTTCAATAAAGCAAGAAGGGGTCGATATATTGGTTGGTAGCGGGGGTGGTGTGCGTGTGCGTGTGTGTGTGTGTGTGGAGTGGTGAGGACATGTGTGTGGTCAGTGTGTGTGTGTGTGTGTGTGTGTGTGTGTGTGTGTGTGTGTGTGTGTGATTGAGAAACATTACACACGGAATGAAACATGCCGAGTACCGTACGTTTGTATATAACCTTACCTAACCCAATCAGAACGTTTACTTAAAATGCGTACGAGTTGACACACACACACACACACACACACACACACACACACACACACACACACACACACACACACACATTACTCATACAATTTCACAGAAGCATTATATTTTTTTGGATGGCTTTCTGGAAAACAAGGACACAAACCCTACTGGCTTTTAATCCTGAATCACCGTCTCCTTCCTTCCTTCCTTCTTTCCTTCCTTCCTTCCCTTCCCTTCCCAATCCCCCTCCCTGCTTTCACTTTTTAAATCATCGCCGCGGTGGTGGTTCTTGTGTGAACTTGGGAGGAGGGGGGGGGGGGGGGGGGGGGGGAGAGAGCTTTGGGAGGGAGAGGCAGGGGGAGAGAGAAAGTGTAAGGAGGGTGGAAAGTGAGAAGGGGGTAGGGGGGGGGGGTTTAAAGGGAAAATAGAAGTGGGAGGAGAGGTAGAGGAGAGAGAAATGGAGATAAATGAATGGATGAGGGAAACAAGAGAGAGAGAGAGAGAGAGAGAGAGAGAGAGAAGGGAGAAACATTAAATGTAAGGAATTAGTAGAAGGGAGGGAGGATGGGGGGGGGGGAGGAGAGAGGAGAGAAGGAAGGTTGGATGATGAAAGGAAGAGAGAATTATAAATCAATGAGAGAGAGAGAGAGAGAGAGAGAGAGAGAGAGAGAGAGAGAGAGAGAGAGAGAGAGAGAGAGAGAGAGAGAGAGAGAGAGAGAGAGAGAGAGAGAGCGTAAGTGAGAGTGAGTCATATAAAACTCTGTAGTCTTAGGATTATTATAGAATGAGAGAGAGAGAGAGAGAGAGAGAGAGAGAGAGAGAGAGAGAGAGAGAGAGAGAGAGAGAAGATAGACAAGCGGTTTAATTAATACAAAAAATAGTTGCCTATCCCAATCGAGCAAGGGCACAGGAATGAAGTGTTAGTTAATGTACAACAGACACCCTTTCCAGCGCCCCGTTTCCAAAATGTACTGCATAGGTATATTGGGGCGTTCCTTCCGGCACACCCTTCATGTATGTAGCCCATGCAATCCTCTACAATCTTGTGTGTTGTATTTTGCACACCCATATATGACAATGCAGGAAGAGAGAGAGGATATGAGAGGGCTGGGCCAAATAAGGAAGTAGGAAGAAGAATGACTATGAGGGTTGCTATAGGGGACGTCCTCTCTTCACTACGGTCGTTTATGGCCACTCTTTCCTGGTCTCGAGCGGGGTTCTTTCCTGGTCTCGAGCGGGGTTCTTTCCTGGTCTCGAGCGGGGTTCTTTCCTGGTCTCGAGCGGGGTTCTTTCCTGGTCTCGAGCGGGGTTCTTTCCTGGTCTCGAGCGGGGTTCTTTCCTGGTCTCGAGCGGGGTTCTTTCCTGGTCTCGAGCGGGTTCTTTCCTGGTCTCGAGTGGATACTATGCAGGGTGTCAAATCGGGACAATTTTGATTTCAGATTGGATTGAATAGTGGGAATACTATAGAAAATGTATTGTTTTGTCCATTTTATCACTTTCACATAGAAAAAAAAAAATTAAAACTGTGAAGCATACATTTAACTGTGTATGTATATTTAATATTGCCGACTAAAATGAAGGGATAAGTATATCTTTGGACACCCACGCGGAAAGTCCTTGGATGGCAGCCGAAGATAGACAAAAAAAGACGTGGTGAGTGAAAAAGACGTGGTGAGTGAAAAAGACGTGGTGAGTAAAAAAGACGTGGTGAGTGAAAAAGACGTGGTGAGTGAAAAAGACGTGGTGAGTGAAAAAGACGTGGTGAGTGAAAAAGACGCGGTGAGTGAAAAAGACGTGGTGAGTAAAATAGACGTGGTGAGTGAAAAAGACGTGGTGAGTGAAAAAGACGTGGTGAGTGAAAAAGACGTGGTGAGTAAAAAAGACGTGGTGAGTGAAAAAGACGTGGTGAGTGAAAAAGACGTGGTGAGTGAAAAAGACGTGGTGAGTGAAAAAGACGTGGTGAGTGAAAAAAAAGGTGGATAGGAAAGATAATAGGTGAAATGAAGGTCCATAGTATATAATTAGAGACCTTGGGTGGAATAGGAGAACCATATGCAGAAGAATGGAGTACACAAAGGGGGTTCACCGGCTTTGTTTGTTTTTTCTCTTTCTCTCCTTTTCTCTCTTTCCCTGGCTTGTATCCATTTGGTCCCATTCAGCCAACTGTTTTAAGACGTTTATCCCCATCCAGGTGTCCATTTCTTCCTGGCGAGCGATAGCGAGCCAGCATTGTATGGAGAAATCCGGCTTCGCCGGAGAAATTTTTCTATCGAAAAATGTACAAATTTAGCTTGCTGTCAAAAAAAATATATATATGCTGGCTCGCTACCGGTCGCCAGGAAAATATTGACACATGGATGGGGGTAAACGTCTTAAAACAGTAGGCTGAATGGGGCCGAATGGATACAAGCCAAAGAGAGGGGGAGAGAAAGAGGAAAAAAAAAGCGAGGTGGGCCCCCTTAAGAACACAAGGGTAAGAGACTCCCGTTTTCTTCCGTTCTTGTGCCATTATTAAAGTTATTTCGTCTATTAACAGTGCTACGAAGGGAAAGGCATGTTTAAGGGGAGGTTTTTAGTTTGGTCCCTGGATATCCATCAAGCTTAAGATAACACCCCCTTGAGCCCCTTTCAAGATAAATTTGTACATTTTTCGGTAGAAAAATGTCCCGGCTGAAAGCCGGTTCCTCTTAAATTACAGGCTCGCTATCGCTCGCCAGGATAAAATAGACACCTGAATTGCACGAAAGGTCTTAAAATTGACAGAAATGGGTTGAAAGTTCTTAAAATCGTCAAAATAATGGGGCGAACGTCTTACAATTAGAAAAGCAATGGGGCTAAACATGAGGGAGAAAGGAGTCAAGAAAAAAATCCCTCAAGTGGAAATCTCCCCTTAAGACTACAAGGGGTAAGAGAGACAATATTAACCCTTTCAAGCTCCAATACGCGTTTCTGTTGTTTCTGGCTACTACTAGACGATTTTATTGAGATTAGTAACGGTATATGGAAGTCAAAGGGTTGATTGAGATAGTATTTACCCTTTTAATACCCACAGATCCTTCCTAAGCTGCATACAATCGTCTAATGATAGCCAAAATAAACTGCTAAAACGCGTCGGGGCTTCAAAGGACTAATAAAGCACAGCACACACGCTTGCACACAGTTACCGAGTGTGACACAACCAGTCACGGTGACGACAGAGTGACAGTGACACCATTGGTCTTATTATGTAGTCTAGTCGCAGGGTTATTTTCATTTTTACTAATTTTGCATATATGTTTAATGTAATCCAACGTATTTTGACTCGACTGTTTTTTTGTTATTCTTTAGCGTGTCCACATTTTTTGTTCTACTCTATTTTAGTTTTCTTTGGTGATCCCCAGTTTCTTGACTCAAATGGTCTTATTCCTTACTGTATCCCCAATGTTTACTCCATTTGTCTTCTTCATTAGAGTAATCCAAGTTATATATTCTTTAGCAATTCCCAGTGTTTATTTCTTCTAGCACATATTTCGTGGTGCGAGGCGTGGCAACTGGTGGTGGTGGTGGTGTTTGGTGGTGGTGGTGGTGGTGTTGGTGCTTCAGTTAGTGTTGGTGGTGGTGGTGGTGGTGTAGGTGGTGGTGTTGGTGCTTCAGTTAGTGTTGGTGGTGGTGGTGGTGTTTGGTGGTGGTGGTGTTGGTGCTTCAGTTAGTGTTGGTGTTTGGTGGTGGTGGTGGTGTTGGTGCTTCAGTTAGTGGTGGTGGTGGTGTAGTTGGTGGTGGTGGTTCAGTTAGTGTTGGTGGTGGTGTAGGTGTAGGTGTAGGTGTTGGTGGTGGTGTTGGTGGTGTAGGTGACGTTGGTGCTTTCCTACGCAACCTTCACCTGTATATCAGCCTGTCTGAGGGTATATTTATACACACTTAAAATAGGCAACACTGCGCCTTATCTGACTTACTCCTCACATACACGCATTGGCAAGTCATATGAGAGAGAGAGAGAGAGAGAGAGAGAGAGAGAGAGAGAGAGAGAGAGAGAGAGAGAGAGAGAGAGAGAGAGAGAGTCTTTCTTTCTTTGTCTATCTTTCACGTCGAAGCCATGTCTAGTCTACGAGCCACTCTCAATATTTCCCACACATTACCGTCAAGGCTATCGGCAAACTATTAACTTTGGCTGTACGGTCCGCCCAAACCCGGATGCAAAAATAACCATCTGCCTTCCCGTCTAGCACTGTCCCTTCTCTATCCCCCCTTTTTCTCTCCAGTAACTAGCCTCGATTCGGGACAACTTCACTTCCATCTCTCTCCTCCCTCCCTTCCAATAGTTCATCCTAGTTTGTGTTTTGTTAGGAGGGGTGAATGGATGGATGGAAGGGAGGAGAAGTGAAGGGGTGAGGATAGAAAGAGGGGGGGGGGAGTTGAACATAAGAAAATGGGAGTCTGCAGAAAGCCGATTGGCCTAAGCAAGGCAGATCCCTGAAGGGGGTAGAAATGAAGAGGTGTAGATCGGGAGAGAAGTGGGGGAGGGGGGAGGAGTTGAAAGGGGGGTAGAGGGGGGTTGGAATAGATTGCTCGGTGTGGTGGTAGTGGTGGTCGTGATGATGGTGGTGATGGTAGTGTAGTGGTAGAAGTATAAGTGGTAGTGGTGGTGGTGGTGGTGGTGGTGGTGGTGGTGGTGGTGGTAGGGGTAGTGGTGGTGGTGGTGGTGGTGGTGGTAGCCCCCCCCCCCCCCCCCCATATAAACTGTCCGTAGTGGGTTCAAGGTTACGAGCGGGGTATGAACTACAACTACGCTGCGCATGCTAAAGTCTCCCCTTCAACTATAAACAAAGTTCACAGAAGACGAAGAAGAGAGAGAGAGAGAGAGAGAGAGCAAATAAATAACGTGTGTGTGTACAAGCATGTATGTGCGTGCGTGTGTGTGTGTGTGTGTGGGTGTATATATGCGTATGTGTGTGTGTATGCATGTGTGCGTGTATGTGTATTTGCGTATGTGTGTGTGTGGTGTATGTGTATTTGCATGTGTGTGTGTGTGAAGGATAAAGACATACCCAAGGCTATGAATCAAGGTAAGACCCACATCAAGGTAAGGCCCACATCAAGGTAAGACCCACATCAAGGCAACATATCACAGCTTACATAAGACCCACCAAGCCCGGGGAATATTGAAGGTTATCTGCCACCGAGGTCTGAAAAAAGACCCTAAAAACAAGGGGAATGACTTAACATGACTAGTAGAGAGAGATAGTGCATTAACCCCTTCAGTACCGGTTTTTAGCACTATTCTGGCTACTATTAGACGATTTTACCCAGTTTCAAAAGTGCCTCCAGCAATTAACAGGCTTCTAACTACCTCCCTCAACCCTATTTACTACCACCGATCCTTCACAAACTGCACACACTGATCTAAATAGAGCAAGAATCACAGAAAACAGAAAACAAAAACAGAAGAAGGGTAACTCAACAAGAATAAAGTGTAAAAGACGTCGCCGGTACTGAAGGGGGTTAACAGAGGCACTCATAGGGAAGGTGGGTGCCATGAGAAGGTATAAGATGCAGACCATACAGTGTCATGGATATAATACTGTATAGGAACATTAGGACAGGTGACATGATTAGGTAACACGCTGACGAGACTATGCCATGGATATAATAGCACCATTATATATTGTGACATGTCTTGGCAGGAAGTTAGAAAAACTAGGATGCTCTAGTCTATAAAGTTAACCCCTTCTGTACCGGTGACATCCTTTTTATTATATTCTGGGCAACTATTAGATGGTTATATTCAGCTTAGGAAGGATATATACCCGTTAACAGATTACAGACTATCTCAACAACCCTTTTAGCTACCACATATCCTTCCTAAGCTTCATAAAATCGTCTACAGTAAATGAAACTGAAATAAAAACAAAACGTCGCTGGTACGAAAGGGGTTAGTGCCAGTATGAATGGGCGTACCGTAAATAATAGGTGCCAGTGCCATTATGATACGATGCTATGAGATGGATTAGGGTGCCACTAGTAGCGAGTACCACACAATGTACTGCTATAAAGTAAGGCATCATCTCCTGGTTCAGGCACGATGGATGAAGGGGGGCAGTAGCAATACGTGCCAAAACAGGGAACCGAGACTTACTGTACACTAAATAGCTAATGATAGAAAGAAAAGAAGATTAAGTTAAAAGAATCACAGAAAACAGAAACACCAGGAGAAGGGTAACTCAGCCAAATATCAAATAAGAGTGAGTCCATTATACAATTGGAGCACATGACTAGAGGGCACAGACAAGGATATTAGAACAACAGTGGCGGCAATGAACTTCCAAGACGTATTAGCCCTCTGACTTCCCTATACCCTTCCTAACATGAATAAAATCGTCTCATAATAGCCAGAACACGGAAATGAAATGAAGGGTCACGGATTGCTAGTGGAGAAAGTAACAGGGCAAAGTTTCTGGGGTAGGGGGTATGGAAGAGGAGGAGGGGGGGAGGGGTGATCAGGGAGAGAGAGGGTCAGGTCAGGGAGAGCAATATGACAGGGTTGCAGTAGATGGGGGAGAGGGAGGGGGTGGGGTGGATGTGTTGTTGGCAGCATTGGGTGATAGTGGTGGTGGTGGTGGTGGTGGTAGGGGAGGTAGTAGAAGTGTTGGTGTATTTGTCGTTGTGGATGTTGTTGTTAGTGGTAGTGTTGTGGAGGAGGTAGAAGTGTTTGTGTTGGCGTCTTTGTTGTGGTTGTTGTTGGTGGTGGTGGTAGTGGAGGAGGTAGTGTTGATGGTGGTGGAGGGGGAGGTAGTAGAAGTGTTGGTGTATTTGTCGTTGTGGATGTTGTTGTTAGTGGTAGTGTTGTGGAGGAGGTAGAAGTGTTTGTGTTGGCGTCTTTGTTGTGGTTGTTGTTGGTGGTGGTGGTGGTAGTGGAGGAGGTAGTGTTGATGGTGGTGGAGGGGGCAGTGTTGTTGGTGGTGGTGGAGGGGGCAGTGTTGTTGGTGGTGGTGGTGGAGGTAGTGTTGATGGTGGAGGTAGTGGAGGAGGCAGTATTATTGTTGTTGGTGGTGGTGGTGGAGGAGTATTGTTGTTGTTGATGATGTTGGTGGTGGTGGAGACAGTGGTGGTGGTGGTGGTGGTGGTGGTGGTGGTGTTGCATATGAAGGTCGGTGGTACATCGGTCAACGCCCTGCTCAAGGCCCGTCCTAGTGGTGTTGCCAGAACCCCCCCTCTCTCTCTATCTCCCTCTCTATCTCCCTCTCCCTCTCTCTCCTTCTCCCCCTTCCTCTTTTTTCCACTAATGTTGACTATATTACTTAAATTTTTTAAACTGGCACTATCTTCATGTTTTATGTTCACTTTTCTTCTCACCCACTTTAAGTTCTCTCTACTGTTATCCATTTATCTCTCTACCCTGTTTCTGTTCAACTGACGGTAAGTTGTAAAAGTTCCCATCAAGATTTCTCAGTTATGTTGAAGATTGTGTAGTGAAATATGGTGTTAAGTATATAAACTTTTGTCTAAATGTCATGCAGAGACGTAGTAGTTTAATATTGTTCCATTAATTATAGAGACATTTGCTGCTAAGGGCTTCATTTTAGCGTCAGATGAAATGAAGCGGTATAGGTTTCCATCTCAGTGGCTCTACCGTACCTCTTGATATCCACAATTCATTTTTCACTAGTATTTCCTCTTCCCTTCTATCCCTATCCTCCTTTTATCAGGTTTTTGGTTCCTGTTCCAATCCTTCCTCTCACTTATTCTGTTGTTCTACTTCCTTCCTTCTCATTCTATTGTCTTCCTATAATTGCCATCCACGTACAAGATTCTCGGTTCTTATTCCAATCCCCCCTCTTACTTACATTCCTTCTCCTTCCTTCCTTCTCACTCCCCACTCTCCTCCTGATTCTGTGTCTTCCCAATCTTGCTCCTATTCTTTTGGTCCCACTTTTCGCTGGTTCTCGCGTCTCCCTCGAATCACTTTTACCTTCCCCTACGCTCAGACGTGGCAATTTCACTCTCATTCATTCTCACTCTCATGTCCGCCTCCCCCCACCCCCCCTCTCACCCTCCCTTCTCATGTCCGTCCCCCCCCCCCCTCCCTCCCTCCCCACTCTCATTTCCAGACTCATCACATTCAGCTTTTATCTCGTTCACTCTTTCTGTCGCTTTTAGTTTTGCATTTGTTCAGTTCGTGCTGTATTCTTTATGTCATATCTTTTATCCCCCTGTTTTATTGTGGTCAACTTCACTACCGGAAATGTCACTTATCTCTCTCTCTCTCTCTCTCTCTCTCTCTCACACACACATCAAGGTCACACTCCCGATATCGAATGTCTGATAGCATGAGGTCACATAATAACCAACACACACACACACACACACACACACACACACACACACTTCACCATAACCTTCATCAGTCACAAACAACATTATAATCACACACCTTCAATAAACCCCCCCCCCCCCCTCCCCCCCTGCAGCCTCTCAATCAGGTGACGATACATTGAACTTCTTTTCTACCTCCCTGCAGACGATGTGATCATGAATGTTAGCCTCCATCAGTAACAAACACACACCGTTCCTTGCCACACAGTTTGACGTTGATGTACGGTCGCGCTAATAAGTCATGTCCCAGCTGTCATTACGTTTGGCTTGCTCTGTGCTGTATTAATGTCTGTCAGATGTTGAATAGGGTGGTTAAGTGTAGGAACATGTTTTTATATTTCACTCGACATGAAGAAATGAAGCTTAGATATTGCTGATACCCATTATTGGTCAAAACATACTTGGTGCCGAGATATCACTTATTAGCGCGACTGTACAGTAGGCTTTATGTTAGCTACTTCTAGACGATTTTATTCATTTCTAAAAAGTGGTTTGATGTCCCCGTATACCCTTCGCCAGTCTCGCATTAACTTTCTGATCACGCAGCTTCAATAACAACCATTGAACATTTGAGGTAATAAATAGCCTTTAAGGGGAGATTTCCACTTGAGGGATTTTTTTTCTTTCTGGACCCCTTTCTCTCTCATGTTTAGCCCCATTGCTTTTTAGATTTTAAGACGCTCACCCCCCTTTAGTTTGGCGATTTTAAGAACTTTCGCCCCATTTCTGTCAATTTTAAGAACTTTCGTGCCATTTAGGTGTCGATTTATTCCTGGCGAGCGATAGCGAGCCTGTAATTTAAGAGGAACAGGCCTTCGGCCGGGACATTTTTCTACCGAAAAATTTACAAATTTATCTTGAAAGGGGGTCTAGGCGGTGTAATTTTAAGCTTGATGGAGTTCTAGGGAAGAAACTAAATACCTCTGAATCCATTATTGTCGCTCATTAATTTTAAATATCACACACAGGGACAATAGGATTAATTATGTACAGCACCACATGTATATTTCCTTGTTAGTATTACATATATATTACTTTGCTACAACAGGAGTATTAGGTACAGCTCCAACACCAAACAACACCACCATCACTACCACACCACCCTACAATTAGCTTCACACAACACTACCATCACACCAGTCACCACCACCACTACCACACTACACTACAATTAGCTTCACACAACACTACCATCACACCAGTCACCACCACCACTACCACACTACACTACAATTAGCTTCACACAACACTACAACCACACCACAATCACCACCACTCCACTTGCCCATCACTTCTCTCCACATATAGCGGAGTGAGTCAGCGGCAGAGCTCTCAGTGCAGTGCCCTTGACCCTGAGAGGACAGTGCCACCCACGCTTGTCCTCGCTCCCACCACCACCACCTTGTCCTCGCTACCACCACCACCATGTCCTCGCTCCCATCACCACTATGTCCTCGCTTCCACCACCACCGTGTCCTCGCTTCCACCACCACCGTGTCCTCGCTTCCACCACCACCGTGTCCTCGCTCCCACCACCACCATGTCCTCGCGCTCCCATCACCACCACCATGTCCTACCTCCCACCACCACCACCATGTCCTACCTCCCACCACCACCACCAATATGTCCTCGCTACCACCACCACCATGTCCTCGCTCTCACCACCACCATGTCCTCGCTCCCACCACCACCATCACCACCATGTCCTACCTCCCACCACCACCACCAATATGTCCTCGCTACCACCACCACCATGTCCTCGCTCTCACCACCACCATGTCCTCGCTCCATTCTCTTTGTCAATACTATTTATCCTTCATTCTGTCCTCGGATATCCACTTTGGGAACTCAATCCATCCACCCACCCACCCACACCCGCACCCTTATCCACTCTATACATTATCCCTCAACATTATATCATTCACTTTATCCTTAATATCATATCATTCACTTTATCCTTAATATCATATCATTCACTTTATCCTTAATATCATATCATTCGCTCTATTTAGTAAAGCTTAAGGGGGGATGGGCCGGTTTTCTGGACCACTCTCTCCCTCTTGTTTAGCCCCATTAGTTTTCAGATGTTAAGATGTTTGTCCCATTAGTTAGTCGATTTTAAGACATTTCGCCCCATTTCTTCGTCAATATTTAGACCTTTCGTACTATTTAGGTGTCGATGTTTTCCCTGGCGAACGACAGTGAGTGAGCCTGTAATGTTGGAAGAACCGGCCTTCGGCTGGTAAATTTTTCTATCGAAAAATTTACAAATTAAGCTAGATGGAGGATCTTATGGATGTTTTTTTTTTAAATTTGATGGAGGTCTAGGGAGGAAACTAGAAAAATAATGAATACATGCAAAAATCGCCCAAAAAGTGAACCATTCCCCCTTAATATTAGATCATTATTATTGTTTACATAATGGAGAAGACGGTGAAAACGGAGTGTGTGTAGCGAAGTGTGAGACTAGGCTAGGGGTAACCATGGTAACGCCTAGGCTACAAATACATACACCCCTTACTGATGCTTCTAACCTGTTGCTAAGGGGGGCTGTTGCTCTTAGACCACACAGTCTATCCCATTCTATCCTAGCTCTCTCTCTCTCTCTCTCATTCTCGTTCTCTCTCTCTCTCTCTCTCTCTCTCTCTCTCTCTCTCTCTCTCTCTCTCACACACCACACACACTATCTCTCTCTCACACACACACACATATGCACTCACTCTCTCTCACACACACACTCTCTCTCGCTCTCTCACACACACATACACACTCACTCTCTCACACACTCTCTCTCTCCCTCCTTCCTGTGTCTTCGTATCGGCGCTAGACCAAGGTTAGCATAAAAATTAGCCAGATAATAGATATAATGATAGCGATAGCGTGTATCTATAACAAATATCGTATCTGTACTTCCTCAACCCTTTATGTCAGTTTCCAATGGCCCTGATAAAATGAATTGCTCTCCCCTCCTCCCTTGCCCCCTGATAAAATGAAGTACCCCCCCCACCCCCCCTGTTTCCTTCTCTCTTCCCTTGCCCCCCTCTCCCCTCCCTCTTTCCTTGCCCCCCTCTTCCCTCCCTCTTTCCTTGCCCCCCCTCTCCCCTTGCCCCCTTCTGGCCCCCTCTCTCCCTTGCCCCCCTCTGGCCTTATCCATCACTACGCTATCCGCCCTTAGCCTTGCTTTAGTTAACTCTCTCTCTTTCTCTCTCACACACACACACATACGCACTCACTCTTACTCTCTCTCTCTCTCTCACACACATACGCACTCACTCTTACTCTCTCTCTCTCACACACATACGCACTCTCTCTCACACACACACATACGTACTCACTCTCTCTCTCACACACATACGTACTCACTCTCTCTCTCTCACACACACACATGTACGCACTCTCTCTCTCTCTCTCACACACACACATATACGCACTCTCTCTCTCACACACACACACGCGCGCACTCTCTCTCTCTGTCTCTCTCTCACACACACACATATACGCACTCTCTCTCACACACACACGCGCGCACTCACTCTCCCTAGACCTCCTTCAAGCTAAATACAAACATCCCCAAGATCCCCCTTTTAGATAAGTTTGTACATTTTTCGGTAGAAATATGTGCCGGCCGAAGGCCGTTCCACCTAAAATACAGGCTCGCTATTGCTCGCCAGGAAAAAATCGACACACGAATTACACGAAAGGTCTTCATATTGACAATGAAATGGGGTGAAAAGTCTTAAAATCGCCAAACTAATGGGTTGAACGTCTTAAAATCTGCAAACTAATGGGGCTAAACATGAGGGAGAAGGGGGTCCCAGACAAAACAACCTTCCCCCCCCCCTTTAAGTCGAGTGGTCACATGGGGCTTCGCTGGTATAGTAACAGACGACGTGACTTAGCTCTCTTGTGGGACCCCTTCACTAACTACTTCTAAGAACATCAAGAAGAATATCATAATTACTAGGCAGGCAAAATCTCTCGGCCAGTGACCATAGAACATAAGATGATACAACAAAATTAAAAAATAGATTAAAAAATAGATTAAATAATGAATAGGGCCGAATGGATACAAGCTAGAGAAAGAAAGAAACTGAGAGACAAAAAGCAGGTGACCCCCCCTTAATGAGTTGTGCGTTGACTATAAGGTGATACTTATGCTGAGATTTACTATTGTTTATCATTCTACAATTATTTACTATTGTTTATCATTCTACAATGATTTACTATTGTTTATCATTCTACAATTATTTACTATTGTTTATCATTCTACAATTATTTACTATTGTTTATCATTCTACAATTATTTACTATTGTTTATCATTCTACAATTATTTACTATTGTTTTTCATTCTACAATTATTTACTATTGTTTTTCATTCTACAATTATTTACTATTGTTTATCATTCTACAATTATTTTACTATTGTTTATCATTCTACAATTATTTACTATTGTTTTTCATTCTACAATTATTTACTATTGTTTTTCATTCTACAATTATTTACTATTGTTTATCATTCTACAATTATTTACTATTGTTTTTCATTCTACAATTATTTACTATTGTTTATCATTCTACAATTAAGGGGAGGTTTTTAGTGTGTTTCCTAGACTTCCATCAAGCTTGAAATTACACCCCCTTGACCCCCTTTCAAGATAAATTTGTACATTTTTCGGTAGAAAAATGTCCCGGCCGAAGGCCGATTCCTCTTAAATTGCAGGCTCGCTGTCGCTCGCCAGGAAAAAATCGACACCTAAATGGGACGAAAGGTCTTAAAAGTGACAAATTGGGTGAAACTTCTTAAAATTGCCAAACTAATGGGGCGAACGTCTTAAAATCTCAAACATGAGGGAGAAGGGGGTAAAGAAATAAGTCCCTCAAGTGGAAATCTCCCCTTAAGCAACACACATAAGGTTGATTGGGGATGGAAACTCTGTCCCGGTGACGATGAACCGAGTGTAGTGACTGACGAGCGACAGAGGAGGAGGAGGAGGAACCAGACACTTGAGAAGATCAGGCGTATATTGGAGGTCAACCACAGAGGTCAACTGGAGGTCAGGCAGGGAGGTAGGGAGGTGTAGAGGGAGGTAGGGAGGAGTAGAGGTAGACAAGGAAGTGTAGAGGGAGGCGTAGAGGGAAGTAGGGAGGTGTAGAGGTAGACAAGGTGGTGTGGAGAGAGGTAGAGAAAAGTAGGGGTCGACAGGGAGGTGTAGAGGTAGAGTGAGGTGTAGAGGTAGACTAGGAGGTGTAGAGGTAGACTAGGAGGTGTAGAGGTAGACAAGGAAGTGTAGAGGGAGGTAGGGAAGCGTAGAGGGAAGTAGGGAGGTGTAGAGGTAGACAAGGAGGTGTGGAGAGAGGTAGAGAAAAGTAGGGGTCGACAGGGAGGTGTAGAGGTAGCGTGAGGTGTAGAGATAGACTGGGAGGTGTAGAGGTAGACAGGGAGGTGTAGAGGTAGACTGGGAGGTGTAGAGGTAGACTGGGAGGTGTAGAGGTAGACAGGGAGGTGTAGAGGTAGAGGGTGAGGTGTACAGGTAGACTGGGAGGTGTAGAGGTAGGCTGGGAGGTGTACAGGTAGACTGGGAGGTGTAGAGGTAGACTGGGAGGTGTAGAGGTAGACTGGGAGGTGTAGAGATAGACTGGGAGGTGTAGAGGTAGACAGGGAGGTGTAGAGGTAGAGGGTGAGGTGTAGAGGTAGATTGGGAGGTGTAGAGGTAGACTGGGAGGTGTAGAGGTAGACTGGGAGGTGTAGAGGTAGACAGGGAGGTAGGGAGGCGTAGGGGTCGACAGGGAGGAATAGGATAGCTGAAGACAATTAGAGTGGCTGGGACGTGCAGAGAAAGTTATCAGAAAATAGTATAGGAGAGGGAGGAGTACAGGGAATCAGAGAGGAATACAGGGAGGTGTAGAGGTGGCTAGGGAGTAGTAAGACTAGGTAGGGAGGAGTAGAAGAAGGAAGGGTGGAGGAGTACAGGGAATCAGAGAGGAATACAGGGAGGTGTAGAGGTGGCTAGGGAGTAGTAAGACTAGGTAGGGAGGAGTAGAAGAAGGAAGGGTGGAGGAGTACAGGGAATCAGAGAGGAATACAGGGAGGTGTAGAGGTGGCTAGGGAGTAGTAAGACTAGGTAGGGAGGAGTAGAAGAAGGAAGGGTGGAGGAGTACAGGTAGACATGGAGGAATACAGAGAGGTAGAAGACGATAGGGAGGTGTACAGGGAGGTGTAGAGGTGGCTAGGGAGTAGTAAGAGTAGGTAGGGAGGAGTAGAAGAAGGAAGGGTGGAGGAGTACAGGTAGACATGGAGGAATACAGGGAGGTAGAAGACGATAGGGAGGTGTACAGGGAGGTGTAGAGGTGGCTAGGGAGTAGTAAGAGTAGGTAGGGAGGAGTAGAAGAAGGAAGGGTGGAGGAGTACAGGGAATCAGAGAGGAATACAGGGAGGTGTAGAGGTGGCTAGGGAGTAGTAAGACTAGGTAGGGAGGAGTAGAAGAAGGAAGGGTGGAGGAGTACAGGTAGACATGGAGGAATACAGGGAGGTAGAAGACGATAGGGAGGTGTACAGGGAGGTGTAGAGGTGGCTAGGGAGTAGTAAGAGTAGGTAGGGAAGAGGTAAAGAAGGAAGGGTGGAGTGGTACAGGAAGGTAGTTTAGAGGGTAGTATCAAGGGCGTGGGTGGAGTAGTGTTAAGTGGGAGTAGAAGGGAGAGAGGCGTAGACTAAACAACAAGGGCACGAAAAGGTTATGCACAAGTCAAGTTCCTATAGTTTAAGGAGAGCTAAGGAGACCCGAGTGCTTATGGGGGAAGTTAGGAGGGCATAAATATTTAACCAAGAGAGGGCTGAGAACTTGAATAGAAAGCACTGTAGATAATAACAAGCAGTTTAATAAGAGGGTGGTAGCAATAATAATACTTTGCTTTTCGCAGTCAACGCATATACAAAATTTGGAAATAACAAAGGAGACACATAACAATGAAGCAACTTGATTGGGTCTTCTACTGTACTTCTCACTTCTCAACTTGTTCTTCCTCTGTCCAATTACTCTTCTTTCTTTGTATTTTCTTTTATTTCCTATTTTACTCTAGCCATCTGGTCTGGTCTGGGGACACATACGAGGAGAGTGAGGTGACGAAGAAGAGAAAGAGACAAATTAGAATAGAATAAAGGAAGAAAAGGAGAGGGGCAGAGTGACACCAGACTAAGAAAGGAAGAAAAACAATGGAGACAAAGAATGAGAGAGAGTGTGTGTGTGTATGTGTGTGTGTGTGTGTGTGTGTGTGTGTGTGTGTGTGTGTGTGTGTGTGTGTGTGTGTGTGTGTGAGAGCTTGGGTAGAAGGGTATGAGAGTGTGTTAAGGGGAGGTTTTTAGTTTGGTCCCTAGATATCCTTCAAGCTTAAGATTACACCCCCTTGAGCTCCTTTCAAGATAAATTTGTACATTTTTCGGTAGAAAAATGTCCCCGGCTGAAAGCCGGTTCCTCTTAAATTACAGGCTCGCTATCGCTCGCCAGGATAAAATCGACACCTAAATGGCACGAAAGGTCTTAAAATTAACATTAATTAAATGGGTTGAAAGTTCTTAAAATCGTCAAACTAATGGGGCGAACGTCTGAAAATCTCAAAAAGCAATGGGGCTAAACCTGAAGGAGAAAGGAGTTCAGAAAAAAATCCCCCAAGTGGAAATCTCCCCTTAAACCCAAGCAAGGATAAAACAGGCCGAGGAATGCCGAGGTTATTATTCAGGGAAGGAGGGTTGGAGCATTTTACACCCTCAAGGACACATTAAGAGGGGGTACTGCTCGGGTTTTGGGGCTATTTATTCATTTGTTCATGATTTCATTTGCTTTTTGGTCTATATATGTATATATGTATATATGTATATATTGATTTAGTTTCCTCACTAGACCTCCATCAAGCTTAAAGAACCACCACCAGACCCCTCCCCCCCCCCCCCCCCCACCCCTTCAAGATAAATTTGTCCAGGCCGAAAGTCAATTCCTCTTAATAAATACAGGCTCGCTTTCGCTCGCCAGGAAAAAATCGACACCTCAATGGCACGAAAGGTCTTGAAATTGACAA
>CM064578.1:37649192-37666692 GCA_032716605.1 Paralithodes platypus | reverse complement strand
AAAGGCTCTCAGGAAGAAGGCAAAGAAGAAGAATAACATAACCATAAGAAAACGGGAGGCACAACAGAAAAAGAAGATGGGATGTGGAAGAGAGGGCAGGATGCGAATCACGAGGAATGCAGGATATAATGTTGCATAGTGTAGGGGGGTGTTGCGGTGTTGACAAGGGGTATTGAGGATGTTGAACACTCATTGGATAGATGTTGCTATGTTTGTAGGATGTGCACAGAAGGGATGTTGAGGTATTGACAAGGTGTGTGTTGAGATGTTGCACGGTGTAGGGGGAATGTTGAGGTATTGATAAGGTGTGTTTGAGGATGTTATACACTGTTTTTGATTGTTGAGATGTTGCATTGTGTACGGGGGATGTTGCGGTGTTGACGAGGGGTGTTGAGGATCAGTTTGTATACACTCTCAGATTTGCTGTATGGAAGGAAAACTAGTACGATTGAATTAGGAGAACCTTTCGTGCTATTTAGGTGTCGATTGTTTTCCTGGCGAACGAAAGTGAGCCTGTAATTTTGTAAGAACATTTTTGATGGAGGTCTAGGGAAGAAACTAAAACAAACAATATTAAGATACATAAATGTGAAAATAAATAAGCCCATCTCCCCTTAAACCTCTCCGACCTATGACGCGATTTTGAGCCGATTAGGGATACTTTAAAGCCTTTGTTACCATCAGGGGTATTTATAAACCTTTAGTTTAGTTACTTCAACCTCTGCAGTTGTCTTTGAGTTAGCTGTGTTGAGCCTATTGGGGATACTTTAAAGCCTTTGTTACCATCAGGGGTATTTAGAAACCTTTAGTTTAGTTACTTCAACCTCTGCAGTTGTCTTTGAGTTAGCTGTGTTTAGCCTATTGGGGATACTTTAAAGCCTTTGTTACCATCAGGGGTATTTACAAACCTTTAGTTTAGTTACTTCAACCTCTGCAGTTGTCTGAGTTAGCTGTGGGCAGAAAACTAATTTTGGAGAGGTAATTATAAAAGTGAGAGAACTCTATTTCTTATTACTAATCTGGCAACCTCTGCGTCATGTGTGCGTGAAAGGGTTAATGTGGCCAACTATACAAGGAACTTATAGAACAGCTGAGACTCTGTGGTATGTCGAATATGTGAAGCAGCCATGTGGTACTTACCACCGGGGCCCCCCATTAGGTCTTACCACCGGGGCCCCCCATTAGGTCTTACCACTGGGGCCCCCCATTAGGACTTCCCACCGGGGCCCCCCATTCTTTAAAGGGGAGATGGGCCCCCTTCTCCCTCATGTTTAGTCCCATTAGTTTTCAAATGCTAAGAAGTTCGACCCATTAGTTTGGTGATTTTAAGACCTTTCACCCCATTTCTTTGTCAATATTAGGAAAATTCGTGCCATTTAGGTGTAAAAAAAATCCTGGCGAGCGATAGCGAGCCTGTAATTGTAGAAGGAACCGGCCTTCGGCCGGGAAATTTTTCTACCGAAAAATATACACATTTATCTCGAAAGGGGGTCTAGGGGATTTTTTAAAAGCTTGATGGAGGTCTGGGGAGGAAACTAAAAAATAATATATATTTAATACTTATTTTATACTTATTTAATACTTATTTAATACTTATTTAATACTTATTTAATATATATTTAATAATATATATTTATTATGTATAAAATAATCCAACAAATAGCCCATCCCCCCTTACCGAACCCTCTCACTCGCCCTTCAACCCAAGACGAGGCCCAACTCTACCCTTTTAACCCCTTTCAGTACTTTAGTTCTTTGTATTCTATAATTCTAGCTATATTTAGATGGTTTTGTGTAGCTTAGGAAGGATCTGTGGTCGTAAAGAGGGCACAGTGAGATAGTTAATAGCCTTGTCAATAGCTGGGAGCTCATTTTAAGGGGAGGTTTTTAGTTGATTCCCTAAATTTCCATCAAGCTTAAAATTACTCCCCCTTGACCCCCCTTTCAAGACAAATTTGTACATTTTTCGGTAGAAAAATTTCCCGGCCGAAGGCCGCTTCCCCTTAAATTGCAGGCTCGCTATCGCTCGCCAGGAAAAAATAGACACCTAAATGGCACGAATGGTTTTAAAATTGACAGAAATGGGGCGAGGGTTCTTAAAATCGCCAAACTAATGGGGCAAGCGTCTTTAAATCTCACAAGCACTGGGGCTAACCATGAGGGATAAAGAGGTTCAGAAAAAAATCCTCCAGGTGGAAATGTCCCCTTAAACTGAATCAAATCGTCAAATAGCAGCCGGAATGCAGTTAAAAGGACGGCACCGGTACTGAAGGGGTTAGGCTAAGGGGATGGTTCACTTTTTGGTCGATTTTTTTTTTTCATTTATTCGTTATTCTTCAAGTTTCCTCCCTAGACTTCCATCAAACTTATACAAATACACATCCATTAGATCCCCCTTGTAGACTAATTTGTACATTTTTCGGTAGAAACATATCCCGGTCGATGGCCGTTTCTTCCAAAATTACAGGCTCACTATCGCTCGCCAGGAAAAAAAAAAAAGACACCTAAATAGCACGAAAGGTCTTAATATTGACACAGAAATGGGGCGAAAGGTCTTAAAACCAACAAACTAATGAGGCAAACATCTTAAAATCAACAAACTAAAAAGGGGTCTAGAAAAGCGCCCCATGTCCCCTTAATGGTGTGTGTAGGGTAACCACATCACCGGTGGGGGGGGGGGGGGGGGCGCGCGCTCTGGGGCTCGTCTTTTTAAATGGCTCCAACAACAGCCAAGGTCTAGGTCTAGGTCTAGGTCTAGGTCTAGGTCTAGGCCTATATAAGAAGCAGCCCGTACCGAGTCCAGATATATATATAGACCCCCAGAGCTTGTCAATACATGGGGCTGGGCGAGGGCTGCCAGACGGCCACCATCAACATTCCCCAGAGCACACCCCATTAGTTTGGCGATTTTAAGACCTTTCGTGCCATTTAAGGGTCGAATTTTATACTTTCGAACGAGATTTAACGAGCCTGCTAGTTAGGAGGAATCGCCCGCTATCAAAAAATGCACAAATTTATCTCGAAAGTGGCCTGGCTGGGTGATGAGTTGAGTGCATGTCTTGTTTTAAAGATGGATAGATGGATGGGATGATTGATGGATGGATGAAAGGGATGATGGATGGATGAAAGGATGGGTGGATGGATGGAAGGATGAACAGAAGATGGCTAGGGCGGATCGCCAATGTAGAGACGGAATGACTGGAATGTATGTATGGATGGATGGGTGGACGGATGGACAAAGCAATGGTGGGGGGGGGGGGGGCATACCGGTAATATAAATGGGGAATAGGGAAGGTGGAAGGATGAGCCAAAATGTGAATATAATCTAAGAATGAAGAATAACTAAAAATAATTGGTGTTACTCATTCGCTGGCTATTTAGAAAACGATTGACGAGTGAGGCATGTGGTTTGGAGATGCTGAGGAGAAGAGAAGAGAATTAAACTGAGTGTGTGTGTGTGTGTGTGAAAGAGCGAGAGAGAGAGAGAGAGAGAGAGAGAGAGAGAGAGAGAGAGAGAGAGAGAGAGAGAGAGAGAGAGAGAGAGAGAGAGAGAGAGAGAGAGAGAGAGAGAGAGAGAGATAAGCTGGGACAAGAAGCAAGGACACATAGATGGGAGGGGGTTTGGTGCTGGTGGTGGGAATGGGAGGTGGGGGGGGAGGGGGGGAGGGGGGGAGAGAAGGAGGAAGATGGGATAGCAGAGGACAAGGGGCAGTGGGAAGGACAGTGTAAAGGCAAGCAAGAAGTAAGAAACGATGGAATAGAGAGGATGAAATATAAAGATAGGCTCGTGGGTAAATATAAGAGAGAGAGAGAGAGAGAGAGAGAGAGAGAGAGAGAGAGAGAGAGAGAGAGAGAAAGAGAGAGAGAGAGAGAGGAGGGGGTAGGGACTTTCAAGGTCAGGCGGGTCCTTCAACCCAAATACTGGAGCACAAGTTATCCTTCCCCACTCTCTCACACCCTCCAGTCCTTTCGCCCCAGTCTCTCACACCATTCAGTCCTTTCGCTCCATTCCATCCAGTCCTTTCGCTCCACTCTCTCACACCATACAGTCCTTTCGTTCCACTCTCCAGTCCTTTCGCTCCACTCTCTCACACCCTTCAGTCCTTTTGACAGAATGTGTGACGTGGCAGAATTTGGGGGTAGACAGAATTTGGGGGGTTGACAGAATTTGGAGGCTGACAGAATTTGGGGGTTGACAGAATTTGGGGGTTGACAGAATTTGGGGGTTGACAGAATTTGGGGGTTGACAGAATTTGGGGGTTGACAGAATTTGGGGGTTGACAGAATTTGGAGGTTGACAGAATTTGGGGGTTGACAGAATTTGGGGGTAGTAGGCAGAATTTGAGGGGTTGACAGAATTTGAGGGGTTGACAGAATTTGGGGGGTTGACAGAATTTTGGGGGTTGACAGAATTTTGGGGGTTGACAGAATTTTGGGGGTTGACAGAATTTGGGGGGTTGACAGAATTTGGGGGGTTGACAGAATTTGGGGGTTGACAGAATTGGGGGGTTGACAGAATTTGGGGGGTTGACAGAATTTGGGGGTTGACAGATTTTGGGGGGTTGACAGAATTTGGGGGGTTGACAGAATTTGGGGGGTTGACAGAATTTGGGGGGTTGACAGAATTTGGGGGGTTGACAGAATTTGGGGGGTTGACAGAATTTGGGGGGTTGACAGAATTTGGGGGGTTGACAGAATTTGGGGGGTTGACAGAATTTGGGGGGTTGACAGAATTTGGGGGGTTGACAGAATTTGGGGGGTTGACAGAATTTGGGGGGTTGACAGAATTTGGGGGGTTGACATAATTTGGGGGGTTGACATAATTTGGGGGGTTGACAGAATTTGGGGGGTTGACAGAATTTGGGGTTGACAGAATTGGGGGGTTGACAGAATTGGGGGGTTGACAGAATTGGGGGGTTAACAGAATTGGGGGGTTGACAGAATTGGGGGGTTGACAGAATTGGGGGGGTTGACGGTATGGCTTGACGTGGTGTCGCGGTCAGAATGTATTTTTTTTTTTTTACAGTCATCCTTAACGTCCTTCTCTTTGTTTAATCCCCCCCCCCCTCTCTCTCTCTCTCTCTCTCCAACTAAAATCACTAAAAAGACAAAATAGGACAACTCACATAACAAAAGGGAAAAAACTGGAGGAGGGAAGAATCTATGTGTCTAACGAATAAGGAGGGGGAGGAGGGGGTGGGGGTGGGGGGTGGAGGTGGGGGTGGAGGTAGGGGAACGGAAGAGCAGCAGGGGGGGGGGGGGGGGAAGCAATGCGTTGACCTTCATCTGACAGGTAAGAGAGGCTTCTTACCTACCTACCTACCTACCATGTCTACCAATCTACTTATGTCTACCAATCTACTTATGTCTACCAATCTACTTATGTCTACCAATCTACTTATGTCTCCATGTGTAGATGAACTTCTTCGTGGTCTCTTATAATAGTAATCGAACAAACTCTATATTATAGTTGAGGCTCTATTCTTCAGCTAAATAAAACCGCCCAATACTAACTAGGAAGACCAAATAAAAGAATAAACAACAACAACAACAAGAACAACTACCTACTTGTCTCAATACCTACCGTACCAGCTCACCTGCTCACCTACTGTTGCCTACGACCGGTCCTTATACTTACCCCCACTACCTACAAACTCGTTACCAGCCTACCCACATTCCACCTACCTTGCCTAGTTCCTACCTGCCTCACAAGTTTCCTACGCCTCCAAATACCTCCCTGGGGCACATTTACTCATTCATTCAGTACCTGTGGCAGCCTATTACTATTCCTCTGGCTACTATTAACCGATTTTATTCAGTTTAATAGGGAGCTCCAGCAATTAACAGGCTTCGAACTATCTCACTTAAGGGGAGATTTCCACGTGAGGGATTTTTTTCTTGACCCCTTTCTCCCTCGTGTTTATCCCCATTGCTTTACTAATTTTAAGACGTTCGCCCCATTATTTTGACGATTTTTAGAACTTTCGACCCATTTCTGTCAAATTTAAGACCTTTCGTGCCATTTAGGTGTCGATTTTATCCTGGCGAGCGATAGCGAGCCTGTCATTTAAGAGGAACCGGCTTTCAGCCGGGACATTTTTCTACCGAAAAATGTACAAATTTATCTTGAAAAGGGCTCAAGGGGGTGTAATCTTAAGCTTGATGGAGGTCTAGGATACAAACTAAAAATCTGCCCTTAACCATTTTTGCTACCACAGATACTTCTTAAACTGCACAAAATCGTCTATATATAGCTAGCATAAAATTTAAAAAAGCCAAATAAAACGGAGGGAATATTTATGCCTGTGTATATTATATAAATATATAGGAGTCATTGTAATGCCCATTCGTCAATTAAGAGATATATATATATATATGATTTGAAAGTTGATATTCGGTGCAATCTTAACGACTATATTTATATATCATTATAATTCTCACTGCAAGCTATATCAAAAATGACCATATTCACCAAAGATCTGGCCATGTGATTGATATATCTTACTTAAGGGGAGGTTTTTAGTTTGGTCCCTAGATATCCTTCAAACTTAAGATTACAACCCCCTTGAGCCCCTTTCAAGATAAATTTGTACATTTTTCGGTAGAAAAATGTCCCGGCTGAAAGCCGGTTCCTCTTAAATTACAGGCTCGCTATCGCTCGCCAGGATAAAATCGACACCTAAATGGCACGAAAGGTCTTAAAATTGACAGAAATGGGTTGACAGTTCTTAAAATAGTCAAAATAATGGGGCAAACGTCTTAAAATTAGAAAAACAGTGGGGCTAAACATGAGGGAGAAAGGAGTCAAGAAAAAAATCCCTCAAGTGGATATCTGCCCTTAAGGGGAGGCAGTGGGTTGTTCGAGTCCTCCTCCTCCCTCATGTTTAGCCCTATTAGTTATGAGATTTCAAGACATTCGACCCATTAGTTTGGTGTTTTCAGACCTTTTGCCCCATTTCGTTGCCAATACTAAGACCTTTCGTGCCATTTAGGTGTCGATTTTTTTCCTGGCGAGCGATAGCGAGCCTGTATTTGAAGAGGAATCGGCCGGGACATTTTTCTACCGAAAAATGTACAAATTTATATTGAAGGTGGGTCTTGTGGGTGTTTTTGTTAAAGTTTGATAAAGGTTTAGAGAACAAACTAAACCACCTCCTTAAACCATTGAGCCGAACCAGTAAATTATGCCGCACAGTACCGTCTGAGCTCCCTTAATTATTTGCTTAGTATCATTTAATCTAAGGAACTCTGACCTGCTTGCTAATTGGCGTGTTCACCTGTCCACCATTATCTCCATTCTTAGTCTCCTACCTGTTCATTAAGGGGAGGTTTTTAGTTTGGTCTCTAGATATTCATCAAGCTTAAAATTACACCCCCTTGAGCCCCTTTCAAGATAAATTTGTACATTTTTCGGTAGAAAAATGTCCCGGCTGAAAGCCGGTTCCTCGTAAATTACAGGCTCGCTATCGCTCGCCAGGATAAAATCGACACCTAAATTGCACGAAAGGTCTTAAAATTGACAGAAATGGGTTGAAAGTTCTTAAAATCATCAAAATAATGGAGCGAACGTCTTAAAATTAGAAAAGCAATGGGGCTAAACATGAGGGAGAAAGGAGTCAAGAAAAAAAATCCTTCAAGTGGAAATCTCCCCTTAAAGTACCTGGATAACTGAATGCCACAAACTAAATACCTACCCACTCACCCACTTACTAACCTCTCACCCACTTACTAACCTCTCACCCACCTCCTTAATTACCCATCCACCCACCCACCCACCTACTAACCTACCTCCTTAACTACCCATCCACCCACCCACCAACCTCCCTAATCACCCATTCCCCCATCCACCCACCTACTAACCTAGCTGCATCACCCACACCCCCACCAACCTAACTACTCATTCACCCACCTCCTAACCTACCTATTCACCCACTTACTAACCAGCTAACCTACCAACCTAACTGCCCATTCACCCACCCACCTCCCTAACCACCCATTCACCTACCTCCCTAGCCACCCATTTACCCACCTCCCTAACCACCCATTCACCCACTCATTCACCTACCTCCCTAACCACCCATTTACCCACCTCCCTAACCACCCTTTCACCCACTCCATCAGCCGCCCACCACCAAACGTATGTGGGCGTCCAAGCATGCGGCCAACGAACCCACACCCGGCCCAAGTATTCCCTCCTTATTATATACATGGCCCCAGGCAAGGTCACCCCCCTCTCCGCCCTTGCTAAAAAAAGGGGAGTGGGGGGGGGGGGAGGGGGAGGTTAAGTTTTGGCTGAGATTCGTCCTTTGTGGGTCTCCCTTCTCCCTAAGGCCTGTTTACCCTTAAAGGTCGAGTATTATATATATATATATATATATATTTGTAGAATCTAGAATCTCTCTCTCTCTCTCTCTAGCTAAATATATGTATACATATACATATATTTAGCGAGAGTGAGAGTCAGAGAGAGTGAGAGTGAGAGTGAGAGTGAGAGTGAGAGTGAGAGAGAGAGAGAGAGAGAGAGAGAGAGAGATTCTAGAAATATGTTTTGCATTCTGGCTAACACTACATTATTGACAAAAGTTTTGAAAAGACCTATTGAGCTCCGAAGGTTAATATTATGTGCTGGGTTGTAACACACTTGACAACACATCAACACTGCATATTTCCACACTCCACACCCACACCAAAGCACACCGTCCACTATAGTTAATCATTCCACACTTCCACCTCTCAACCATGCCTTCTTCCTCCACCTTCCCACTCTTCTTCCACATCCACACTTCAGTACACTCTTCATAGCCTCGCCAAAACACCATCCACTACAATCAATTACTCCACATATCTTCCACACATGTCAACCACATCCACACTCCACCACCCCCCCGCCCCCTCCACACTCCACCCCCCCCCCAAAAAAAAAAAAAAAAAAAAACCAACACCCACACTAAATATAATAATTCACCCCACGCCTCTTTCACCCCACGTCGTCCCACCCTACACTATATTTAAGCTCCCCTCCCAAGCTTATAGTAAAGACAGGGAGAAGGAAGTTGCCCAAACCGCTGTCATATTTCACTGGTGAGTTAATGTCGTTGGGTTATATCATCAGTCTGCCCCCCACCCCCCCCCCCCCCCCCCCCCCCCCCCCCCCCCCCCCCCCCCCCCCCCCCCCACCCCCCCCCCCCCCTAAGAGTAAACCACCACTTCCCCCCTTGCTCCACCCCTTTCTACTCCACTCCACCCTTCCTCACTCCATTCGAGTCTTAATCGTCACTACACGTTGACTTCATGGTTATTACTTCATTGCTGTTTAGTCTACCGATTCGCCGAGATCAAATTAAACCTTATTTGAGCAAGGGACAAAGCCCACTCTAGCAGGAGATATGAAGGGACTGGGGTTCTCGAAAATAGGCTCCAGTCCTGACTCTTTTCTTGACTTACAGTGTGCTGGCTTAATAATCCAGAAGGATTGATAGCCTCTGAAGTCCTATTTTAACTAAGGAGCAAATTATCCATTCCAAACAGCTCAATAGGTGGCGTTTGAGAGAGAGAGAGAGAGAGAGAGAGAGAGAGAGAGAGAGAGAGAGAGAGAGAGAGAGAGAGAGAGAGAGAGAGAGAGAGAGAGAGAGAGCCAGCCGTAACTCCAGTTTGTATCTCATGGCTACATTTCCTTCAACCTTTACACCATAATTCTTAGTCCTTATATTTGGTACATACATCTTTGGCTCTGTCTCGAGTCGGCCACCCACAGTAAAAACAAGAAAAGAAACAAAAATAATATAAACAAAATGGGGAATGGGCCTGAGCAAATAGATAGATAGATAGATAGATAGATAGATAGATAGATAGATAGATAGATAGATCTTTGGTACACTATTTTCTCCTCCTTAAGGGGAGATTTCCACTTGAGGGATTTTTTTTCTTTACCCCTTTCTCCCTCATCTTTAGCCCCATTGCTTTTGAGATTTTAAGACGTTTGCCCCATTAGTTTGGCGATTTTAAGATCTTTCGCCCCATTTATGTAACTTGTAAAACCGTTCGTGCCATTTAGGTGTCGATTTTTTCCTGGCGAGCGATAGCGAGCCTGTAATTTAAGAGGAACAGGCCTTCGGCCGGGACATTTTTCTACCGAAAAATGTACAAATTTATCTTGAAAGGGGGGGTCAAGGGGGTGTAATTTCAAGCTTGATGGAAGTCTAGGAAACACACTAAAAACCTCCCCTTGACTACCTTAGACGGTGACCGGTCAACTCAACCAGTAGACCATTTCAACCAGTAGCTCTCAACCAGTACCAAACCAACCAATACGGTTAGGTTAGGTTAGGTTAGGTTAGTACTATATTTTGGCACTGGTTTGGTTGGTCTGGGTTAATTTGGCACTGGTTGAGAGCTACTGGTTGAAATGGTCTACTGGTTGAAGTGACATGGAACCTCTTCACACACTGCATACAATTATAACAGTGTAGCCAGAATAAAAAAAAGGAGTCATCTTGCTGAAGTGGTTAAGGGGAGGTATTTAGTTTGTTCCCTACGTTTTCATCAAGCTTAAAATTACATCCCCTAGACCCCCTTTCAAGATAAATTTGTACATTTTTCGGTAGAAAAATTTCCAGGCCGGAGGCCGGTTGCTCTTAAATTACAGGCTCGCTATAGCTCGCCAGGAAAAAATCGACACCTAAATGGCACGAAAGGTCTTAAAAGTGACATACATGGGGCGAAAGTTCTTAAAATCGCCAAACTAATGGGGCGAACGTCTTAAAATCTCAAAAGCAATGGGGCTAAACATGAGGGAGAAAGGGGTAAAGAAAAAAAAGTCCCTCAAGTGGAAACCTCCCCTTGAGCTTAGGAAGGCTTTTCGACAATTGGCTGTATGAAAATCCCTACCTTTTTATACCTGCCAGTGATCTGCTTACCTTTGTTATACCTGCAAGTGATCTGCTTACCTCTTTTATACCTGCCAGTGATCTGCTTACCTCTTTAACTGTATATTTAGCTTCCGCCTGACGATTTTCTTCAACTCGAGATAAAAAAAAGTCAATAAAGAGGTTGCCTATCCTAACCCTATTGTCGTGAAGCTCCAGTCCGCTCTGCTACCATTCCTTACTGGGTTCGAATCCTTGGAGTACCACATATATTCATATTAGTTTCGTTGATTCCGTTGATTAGGTTTATTTGTAAGTTAATTGGTGGGGCTGGTGAATAAATACGGATCAACCACATCCCTACCCTTTCCTTATATATATATCATCTCTAGAGCTCCAAATCAACTTTGCTCTCTTCACATCTAAGCCGGACTAAACAGATTAATGGACTGTAAATTTGATTGATGAACCCGTAATTGAATTATATAAGGAATACAACGCCAGTTTAAATTTTTTTTTTTTTTTTTTTTTTTTTTTTTTACTATAAAGTAGAGATGCATTGGCTTTGGCCATTTCGTAATCAAATCAAAGAACCTAGTGGACCACGAGTACATGTTTAAAGAAACGACAGGGTTAAGAAAATTGGCGGCGGAAATCCGTGGACTTTGCAGAAGGAAACCGGTTGGGTTGAGTGCGTCTGCAGGCTAACCAGACGCTCGGTTCTTACGTCAGGAAAAAACCCGATGCTAGCCAAATAATTGCCAGATTAAGGGGAGATATCGAATTCAGGAATTTTATTCTGGACCCCTTTCTCCCTCATGTTTAGCTCCATTGTTTTTTGAGATTTTAAGACGGTCGCCCCATTAGTTTGGCGATTTTAAGAACATTCGCCCCATTTCTGTCAATTTTAAGACCTTTCCTGCCATTCAGGTGTCGATTTTTTCCTAGCGAGCGATAGCGAGCCTGTAACTTAAGAGGAACCGGCCTTCGGCCTGGACATTTTTCTACCGAAAAATGTACAAATCTATCTTGAAAGGGGGTCTAGGGGGTGTAATTTTAAGCTTGATGGAAGTTTAGGGAGGAAACGAAACACCTCCCCTTAATACCCCGGTATAAGAACACGATTATACAACTCGGTCGGCTGTTTTGTCTGTCCAAACAAAAAGAGATTTCTTGGTCATCGAGTTTCCGCATTCCAGCAAAGTCAGGCTGCATCGTCAAGTATCAATATTATGGATTGGGCTTGCGAACTAGGCTCAAACATTAGAACAGCCATCTCCTACATGCTATTGCAAACAAGAGGGCTATTAAATTTGTCCCTTCCCTGCTGACATCATAAACATTGGTGGTTGCAGAATTGTATGTTACCCCTGTGTCCCCTCTATATCATTAAGGGGAGATCTCCACTTGAAGGACTTTTTTCTTGACTCCTTTCTCCCTCATGTTTAGCCCCATTGCTTTTCTAATTTTAAGACGTTCGCCCCATTATTTTGATGATTTTAAGAACTTTCGCTCCATTTCTGTCAATTTTAAGACCTTTCGTGCAATTTAGGTGTCGATTTTATCCTGGCGAGCGATAGCGAGCCTGTAATTTAAGAGCCGGGACATTTTTCTACCGAAAAATTTACAAATATATCTTGAAAGGGGCTCAAGGGGGTGTAATCTTAAGCTTGAAGGATATCTAGGGACCAAACTAAAAACCTCCCTTTAATATTAATCGTCTTGTTTTATCATTAAATATTCAAGTATTCAATTATTCATGACAACGATTGTACAGTCATGGTCAGGAATATCTGCACTGGTGACTGTTGGCACCAGGTGATATAACATGACTGGTGACTGTTGGCACCAGGTGATATAACATGACTGGTGACTGTTGGCACCAGGTGATATAACATGACTGGTGACTGTTGGCACCAGGTGATATAACATGACTGGTGACTGTTGGCACCAGGTGATATAATATGACTGGTGACTGTTGGCACCAAGCGATATAATATGACTGGTGACTGTTGGCACAAGACGATATAATATGACTGGTGACTGTTGGCACCAGACGATATAATATGAATGGTGACTGTTGGCACCAGACGATATAATATGACTGGTGACTGTTGGCCCAGGTGATATAACATGACTGGTGACTGTTGGCACCAGGTGATATAACATGACTGGTGACTGTTGGCACCAGGTGATATAATATAACTGGTGACTGTTGGCACAAGACGATATAATATGACTGGTGACTGTTGGCACCAGACGATATAATATGACTGGTGACTGTTGGCACCAGACGACAAGTGATTGGTGAGTGTTGGCACCAGGTGACATAGTATGATTGGTGAGTGTTGGCACCAGACGACATAGTATGACCATTCCAGTTTTTATGTGTGGGTGTGACACATTCCGTGGCGAGAGTAAGTCGGTAGGAGGAAGTAGGGTGGAGCGGAAGGCACACCAACTTTCTTCATTAAAACCAAAGGCGTTGGGTTGGGTGTGAAAGGGATATGCCTTGTGTGGGCCAATAAACTCTCTGTACACTCCCGTTTTCCTATGTTTTTTTTTATGAGTTCATAATAAAGAGGCACAAAATATAAATATGTGTACAGTGCTATAGTCCATTCAGTGTAGGTAGGCCAGAAATCATGACTACTAACTCATGTAACTCAAAAAGGGCTACAGCAAATGGGCTGTAAATTACTGTACCAATTTCCTGCCTGACGCCTCCCAAATGGTAGAAATATTAGCTCGATTACTCCAGTCATGTTTTAGTTATTGAGGTTAGTTGGCAAGATTTCTGGCCTAATTGTGATGGATGGACTATAAGATGATGTACTATATAATTATGTCTTTTACTGGATGACTTTAAGGGGAGGTTTTTAGTGTGTTTCCTAGAGTTCCATCAAGCTTGAAATTACACTCCCTTGACCCCCTTTCAAGATAAATTTGTACATTTTTCGGTAGAAAAATCGGCCGGTTCCTCTTAAATTACAGGCTCGCTTTCGCTCGCCAGGAAAAAATCGACACGTAAATGGGACGAAAGGTCTTAAAAGTGACATAAATGGGGTGAAAGTTCTTAAAATCGCAAAACTAATGGGGCGAACGTCTTACAATCTCAAAAGCAATAGGGCTAAACATGAGGGAGAAAGGGGTAGAGAAAAAATCCCTCAAGTGGAAATCTCCCCTTAATCGGTGCCAAATCCTACTCTAGATGTCAGAATACAGTTGCATAATTAACCTTGATAATAAATATACTGGCGTTATGTATTGTGTCTGCTAAAACGAGAATGAAAGGGGGTCGTCTTGAGTGTATGTATGCATGAGAGGGGGTCGTCTTGAGTGGGTGTATGCATGAGACGGGGTCGTCTTGAGTGGGTGTCTGCATGAACAAGAATGAGAGGGGGTCGTCTTGAGTGTATGTATGCATGAGAGGGGGTCGTCTTGAGTGGGTGTCTCCATGAGAGGGGGTCGTCTTGAGTGGGTGTCTGCATGAGAGGGGGTCGTCTTTAGTGTATGTATGCATGAGAGGGGATCGTTTTGAGTGTATGTATGCATGAGAGGGGGTCGTCTTGAGTGGGTGTCTGCATGAGAGGGGATCGTCTTGAATGTATGTATGCATGAGAGGGGATCGTCTTGAGTGTATGTATGCATGAGAGGGGGTCGTTTTGAGTGTATGTATGCATGAGAGGGGATCGTCTTTAGTGTATGTATGCATGAGAGGGGATCGTCTTGAATGTATGTATGCATGAGAGGGGATCGTCTTGAATGTATGTATGCATGAGAGGGGATCGTCTTGAATGTATGTATGCATGAGAGGGGATCGTCTTGAATGTATGTATGCATGAGAGGGGATCGTCTTGAGTGTATGTATGCATGAGAGGGGGTCGTTTTGAGTGTATGTACGCATGAGAGGGGTTCGTCTTGAATGTATGTATGCATGAGAGGGGATCGTCTTGAGTGTATGTATGCATGAGAGGGGATCGTCTTGAATGTATGTATGCATGAGAGGGGATCGTCTTCAGTGTATGTATGCATGAGTGGGGATCGTCTTGAGTGTATGTTTGCATGAGAGGGGGTCGTCTTGAGTGTATGTATGCATGAGAGGGGGTCGTCTTTAGTGTATGTATGCATGAGAGGGGATCGTCTTGAGTGTATGTATGCATGAGAGAGGGTCGTCTTGAGTGTATGTATGCATGAGAGGGGGTCGTCTTGAGTGTATGTATGCATGAGAGGGGGTCGTCTTTAGTGTATGTATGCATGAGGGGATCGTCTTGAGTGTATGTATGCATGAGAGGGTCGTCTTGAGTGTATGTATGCATGAGAGGGGGTTGTCTTGAGTGGGTGTATGCATAATGGGGAGTCGTTTTGAGTGTATGTATGCATGAGAGGGGATCGTCTTGAGTGGGTGTATGCATGAGGGGATCGTCTTGAATGTATGTATGCATGAGAGGGGGTCATCTTGAGTGGGGTATATGCATGAACTCACCCAGCTTGAGGTCGTCTTCCCTCCCATACACCAGAGGTTCCCCTGGGGGTGGGGGTGGCATAGTGTGCATCATCTGGAGATCCTTTTCGGTTATGATCATACTGAGACAATCAACACGCCCTGGGCATAACACTACCCTCTACAAGCAGGTCCTCTCTGTGTCACTCCTCCCGCAGGTGCAGTAGGGGTTCCCAAGGGCCCGGTACTGTCTCCCTCTAAGTGTTCCTGGTTCGCTAGGTTGGTTGGGGGTTGTTGCGGGGTTGGATGGCACTATTGTTTACACTTCTTCATTCACGGTGAGGTTGACTACGCGCGGCACACCACACATGTTCACAGTGAAAGTTATAATATGAGAACACCTTCCCTGCCTCGCCTGCATCACACACCAGCCATGGAGCCTTGACCCTTGCATTCTACTCTCGCTCTTGCACACCAGGAGCATAAGGCCGTTAATGCACCGCTACAACCACCAACCAATGAGAGGCATCGAGCGTAGCGCAGCCGATCGCTGATTGGTTCACGGTCAACGAGGGTTCATCGCCCGGACCTTGACTCAGTTAGTGCTACGCTGCTAAGGCCCACAATCCCACGCAATCCGTAGCACAAAATCAACCTTACAAGCACCTGGCAGATCAACGTGGCGGCAACGAAGGGCGAGTATCGTGTATCGAACGTAGGCAAACTCGCCCTTATGAACCAAGTGGAAGTCAGTTACCTATAGGTTCACCCACCCCAGCGAAGATTTCAGTGCACATGTGTCTCTGGCTGGTTCATAAGGTCGACAATCCCACCGGAACAACACATAACAAAGACCCGTAGACGGCGCGATAGAAGGGAATAAGTCTCTCCATCCTCGCCCTCGCTCTCGCCCGCTGGTTTCCCTTTCCGCAACTACTGCCGGAGTGACTGTCAAGGGCTAGGGCACCGGGCCACTCACTCCTCCAGGGGCCTCTTAACCCATTCACTACTGCTCACATCCTTAAGGGGGTACTATGCGCTCTTTCTGGACCCCTTCTCCCTCGTATATAGCCCCATTAGTTTTGAAATTTTAAGACGTTTGGCCCATTAGTTTGGCGATTTTTATACCTTTCGCCCAATTTCGTTGTCAATTTCAAGACCTTTCGTGTCATTTAGGTGTCGATTGTTTCATGGCAAGCAATAGCGAGCTTATAATTTTAAGAGGAACCGGGCTAATAGGAAAACAACGTCAACAACAACAACGTCCACCCATTAAAAGGCTACACACTATCTCAAATGATTAGGCCCAGATGATTTTATTCAGCATAGGAACAACGTCTACCCATTAATAGGCTACAGACTATCTCAATCAATCGTTTAGCTACCATATATCCTTCCCAAGCTTCATAACATCGTCTAAATGTAGCTGAAATAAAATAAAAAGACGTCGCCGGTACAGAAGGGGTTAAGGGGAGGTATTCAGTTGGTTCCCTAGACCTCCATCAAGCTTAATATTACATCCCCTAGACCCCCTTTCAATATAATTGTGTACATTTTTCGGTAGAAAAATGTCCCGGCCGAAGGCCGGTTCCTCTTAAATTGCAGGCTCGCTATCGCTCGCCAGGAAAAAATCGACACCTAAATAGCATGAAGGTTGTTAAAATTGACAGAAATGGGGCGAAAGTTCTTAACATCGCTAAACTAATGGGGTGAACGTTTTAAAATCTCCAAAAGCACTGGGGCTAAACATGAAGGAGAAAGGGGTATAGAAAAAAATCCCTCAAGTGGAAATCTCCCCTTAAACCAATCTCATACTCCAAATAGTCTCTAGGTGTTGATTGGCCTTTTATAGTCAACATTCGACGATCAACATTTTTTCTGGCAACATTTCTGGAATCCTTTACACTGGTATGGCAGATGCATTTAGGTAACCGAAATATATTAAATCTTGACCTCATAAGCTGCCAGACCAGTGTTGAGGATAAATGTTGAGGGGAAAAGCGCTCGTGTGATACCGGCTTAAGGGGGAAGTACTCGCTTTTTCTGGACCCCCTTCTCCCTCATGTTTAGCATATTAGTTTTGAGGTTTTAAGACGTTCGTTCCGTTAGTTTGGCGATTTTGAGAACATTCGCCTCATTTTTTGGTAAATATTAAGGGGAGATCTCCACTTGAGGGATTGTTTTCTTGACC
>CM064578.1:37561692-37644192 GCA_032716605.1 Paralithodes platypus | reverse complement strand
TTCATCTATCCACTGTATTTACTCCTCTTTCATCTATCCACTGTATTTACTCCTCTTTCATCTATCCACTGTATTTAATCCTCTTTCATCTATCCACTGTATTTACTCCTCTTTCATCTATCCACTGTATTTACTCCTCTTTCATCTATCCACTGTATTTACTCCTCTTTCATCTATCCACTGTATTTACTCCTCTTTCATCTATCCACTGTATTTACTCCTCTTTCATCTATCCACTGTATTTACTCCTCTTTCATCTATCCACTGTATTTACTCCTCTTTCATCTATCCACTGTATTTACTTCCCTTTCATCTATCCACTGTATTTACTCCTCTTTCATCTATCCACTGTATTTACTCCTCTTTCATCTATCCACTGTATTTACGCCTCTTTCATCTATCCACTGTATTTACTTCTCTTTCATCTATCCACTGTATTTACTCCTTTCATCTATCCACTGTATTTACTCCTCTTTCATCTATCCACTGTATTTACTTCTCTTTCATCTATCCACTGTATTTACTTCTCTTTCATCTATCCACTGTATTTACTCCTCTTTCATCTATCCACTGTATTTACTCCTCTTTCATCTATCCACTGTATTTACTTCCCTTTCATCTATCCACTGTATTTACTCCTCTTTCATCTATCCACTGTATTTACTACTCTTTCATCTATCCACTGTATTTACTCCTCTTTCATCTATCCACTGTATTTACTCCTCTTTCATCTATCCACTGTATTTACTCCTCTTTCATCTATCCACTGTATTTACTCCTCTTTCATCTATCCACTGTATTTACTCCTTTCATCTATCCACTGTATTTACTCCTCTTTCATCTATCCACTGTATTTACTCCTCTTTCATCTATCCACTGTATTTACTTCCCTTACATCTATCCACTGTATTTACTTCCCTTTCATCTATCCACTGTATTTACTCCTCTTTCATCTATCCACTGTATTTACTCCTCTTTCATCTATCCACTGTATTTACTCCTTTCATCTATCCACTGTATTTACTCCTCTTTCATCTATCCACTGTATTTACTCCTCTTTCATCTATCCACTGTATTTACTCCTCTTTCATCTATCCACTGTATTTACTTCTCTTCCATTGTTACCTCTCTTTACTTACTTTCTTCCCATTCACCTGCTTCCGGTTTCCTTGCATCTGGTTTATTATGAGGTCTCTGATATGCCAATAATAGGCAAACAAACATTAATGATAGTATCGATAGTCACAAACAAACATTAATGATAGTATCGATAGTCAAACATTAATGATAGTATCGATAGTCACAAACAATATTAATGATAGTATCGATAGTCACAAACAACATTAATGATAGTATCGATAGTCACAAACAACATTAATGATAGTATCGATAGTCACAAACAACATTAATGATAGTATCGATAGTCACAAACAACATTAATGATAGTATCGATAGTCACAAACAACATTAATGATAGTATCGATAGTCACAAACAACATTAATGATAGTATCGATAGTCACAAACAATATTAATGATAGTATCGATAGTCACAAACAACATTAATGATAGTATCGATAGTCACAAACAATATTAATGATAGTATCGATAGTCACAAACAACATTAATGATAGTATCGATAGTCACAAACAACATTAATGATAGTATCGATAGTCACAAACAACATTAATGATAGTATCGATAGTCACAAACAACATTAATGATAGTATTCGATAGTCACAAACAACAGTAATGATAGTATCGATCGTCAGACATGCGTTCGATGTTAGAAGTGTAGTTTTGGTACCTTAGAGTGGGGGGACAGTTACATCTGAGCTGCGAACAATAAACTCACTTCTGGGGCTAAGCTTGAGAGGTCCTTGAACATGTACGAGTATTTGATGCACCCCATGTATATATACAGTATATATACCGTATATATATATATATATATATATATATATATATATATATATATATATATATATATATATATATTGTATATATATATTTATTTTTTATTTTTTTGGTATGTGTATGCGAAGCTACCTGCACGTGGAATAATGTATGCAAAGACCCCCCCCCCCCCCACACACACACCTCTCAGACGTGGCATTATGTACGTGAAGCACCCTACTTTATATGACCAGTGTATATGCCCCACCCCCACCCCCACCCCCTCCCCCTGTACGTGGCACTGTACGTGCAGGCCAGGTGTGCCAGTGCCGTCGACCTCCCGGCTTTGTTTACCCTTTACCTGTCCTCCCGAGCACCTGTTGTCCTCTCACATCCATTTATTTATGTCTACCCTTGTCCTGTTTTGTCTTTATTTCACTTTTTCTATTTGCCCCCACCTCCATTTAGTTTAGTCTCACCTTGTCTTTTTTGTTTATTTATTTCCCTTTTCCTATTTGCCCTCACATCCATTTATTGTATAGTCTCCCCTCTATCCCCTTTTCTTTATTTTCCTCTTCCCCATTTGGCCCCCTCACATCCATTTATTATCATAGTCTCCCCTTTATCCCCCTGGTCTTTATTTTCCTTTTCCCCATTTGGCCCCCTCACATCCATTTATTATACAGTTTCCCCTTGTCCCCATTTTCTTTATTTTCCTTTTCCCCTCGTTGCACACTTCCTGTTTTGTGGTTTTTCCTTTTTCTTCACACTTCTCTTTCTGTTGCTCCTTCCTTTCTATCATTTTCCTATTTCTTTCCTTTTCCCTTTCCTATGTTTTTCCTTCTCTCATTTTACCGTGTCTATCCTTCTTCCTTGTCTTGTTGTCCTTGTTGTCCCTTCTGTTCTATAATTTTCCCATTAATTTACCTCTTTTTCCTTCTCTGTTGCCTCTATTTGGTATCATTTTCCTATTTCCATTTCTTCTATTCTACTTCTCCCGGTTCAGATTATACGGTAACCATCAACAATCCCACCCCTACTCTGTGCAACTCTCCAACCCAAGAGTGAAACGTTACTCTCAACCTTTCTTCTACTCAACAGCTGAGCTCTGGAACTCTTTCCCAGAATCAGTCTTTCCCTCTTCCTATGACTTAAATTGCTTCAAACTCCGTGTGTCCAGGCATTTTGGCTCGAACATCCCTTGATTTTGGCCCTGTCACTCTTTCAACTATGGGGGAGGCACATAGAAAAAAAAAAAAAAAATCATACATGAATTACGGTCCTTATGTATTCTGTTTGATTACATGTATATAAATGTTTTTTTTTTCTCTGTTAATGTATTTCCTTTAAATACTCTTTGTCCAGCCCAGTTCATTCATCCAGCACACGATCCGTTTGACCTCTGTCCTTGTGTGAGGGCGGAAGGGCAATGCAGTGTTGGAAAGAGATACTGTATATGTGTACATGGACGTTGTATGCACACACACACACACAGACACACACACACACACACACACACACACACACACACACACACACACACACACACACACACACACACACACACTTTAAACACGATCTTTCCGTCCAACCATATACAGTATGCTTCCTGTGTTTCGATGTTCATTGTGTATTTTGAGAGAGAGAGAGAGAGAGAGAGAGAGAGAGAGAGAGAGAGAGAGAGAGAGAGAGAGAGAGAGAGAGAGAGAGAGAGAGTTGTGAGAGAGAGGGGAGGGGAGAGAAGAGAGAGAGAGAGAGAGAGAGAGAGAGAGAGAGAGAGAGAGAGAAAGTGGGAGAGTTTGGTAAAAGTGGTGAAGTTCATGGGCGTGGGCAGATAAAATACTTTCTCCCTCTTTTTTCTCTCTTTCTTTCTCTCTCTCTCTCTTTCTTTCTCTCTCTCTCTCTCTCTGTCTCTCTCTCTCTCTATATATATATATATATATATTGATAGATAGATTGATAGATAGACAGATAGATAGATTGTGATGGAGAATGCCTCGACTTAAACCATCCCCGGACTATTATTTATAAGCCAACCACCCTCAATATAACCAATCAACACCCTAAACTGATACCACAACCGTAGTGTAGGAAGGCAAAGGTACCGACTCTCTCTCTCTATCTCTCTCTCTCTCTCTCTCTCTCTCTCTCCTAGAATCAAGTCTGACCACTTCGCTGGGCATGTAAGGTCTATGGAATCAGTAAAGCTATGTAAATCACACTCACTCTCACATACATACACACACATACATACACACACACACACACACACACACACACACACACACACACACACACACACACACTCACTCTCACATACTCTCTCTCTCTCACCTGTCACCGAGCGTGGGACAGACAGAGGTGGGGTCAACAACAGGTGACCTGGTGACTCCAAACAAGTATCCTGGAAACCAAAAACTGACCTGACCTGACCTGACAAACCAACCTCTTATACTAGCTTACATTCTCTCTCTCTCTCTCTCAGCCTTCTGCTTTGCTATATTTACCTTCCGTTTTGTAGCAAATTCTAGGTTAGCATTAAGTTCGGACTTCCTAGTAGGGACTGCATGGTCTTTGCAGTCTGTGTATCTATGTAACTATATATAACTCATTCTCATTCTCATTCACTCTCTCTTTCACTCTCTCTGCATATATATATATATATATATATATATATATATATATATATATATATATATATATATATATATATATATATATATATATATATATATACCTAATCATAGGCTACAGTGGATCTGGTCTTGACACGAAAATTGAACTATGCAGTAAAGGACCCAATATCGGAAAACGAACTCCAAATTTCGAACCTCGAAACCATGAAAATATCACATCTTCGTGGTTTCGAGGTTCGAACTTGGGAGTTCGTTCTCAGATTTTGGGTCCCATACTGCAAAGTTTCATTTTCGTGTCAAGTCCATATCTACTGTAGTCTATGACCTAATGAATTAACTATCTAATTTCTTCCATGTTGACATATTTACTCTGTTAACTCTATAATGCTTTACCCATTACTTTATTTGACTTATGACTTTCTCCCTGTTTCCCTTACCTCCCCCCTCACCCCCCACTTCATTTACCCCCCGCCCCCCTCCCCCTCCCTCCCTACCTGCCTTCACTTTCCGCCCTGACCCCATTGCAGGTCACTGGCCGAGGGGGGGGGGGGGGAGGGGGAGGGGGAGTTAGTGGAGGGTGAGTAACCTTGGCCCAGAAGTTAGTTATCGGAAGAGAAGGGGGGGGGGGGGGGGGGAGGAGGAGGGGGTGAGGGGGTGCAAAGATGAGGAACACGCAAACTAGGAAAATGAGAAATATGATAATATGAGAATCCATGACAGAAGGTAGGAGGGGTGGTAAAGGTAGATCTGGAAGTAGGCAAATGCAACAATACTGTATATAAACAAATGGCAAAAATGCGAATAAAACTGAATAATGTTGAAAGTAAGAAAATACAATAATATATAAGATAGTAAAATGCTAATAAAAGTGAATAATGCTAAAAGTAAGAAAATAAGAATAATGTTAAAAGTAAGAAAATACAATAATATATAAAATAGTAAAATGCTAATAAAAGTGAATAATGTTAACCCCTTCTCTACCGCTATTTCTTTTAAATTTCATTCTATCTGTATTTAGACGATTTTGATCAGTTTAAGAAGGATTTGCGGTAGTAAAAAGGGTTAAGTGCGATAGTTCGAAGCCTTTTAATTGCTGGAGGCCCTAATTAAACTGAATACAAACGCCTAATGGTAGCCAGAATAAAGTTAAAAAAGGACGTCGCGGTACAGAAGGGGTTAAAGTAAGGAAATACAATAATATATACAACAAATGGTGAAAATGCGAATACAAGTGTATAATGTAGGAACATACAACAATACAAGTGTATAATGTAGGAACATACAACAATACAAGTGTATAATGTAGGAACATACAACAATACAAGTGTATAATGTAGGAACATACAACAATACATAACAGTGGTGAAATGCGAATAACACTGAATAATGTAGACATCGGAAAATAACGAAAACCTAAGACATGATCTACGAAACACGAGCTGGAGGTGTTAGATGATTGCACCATTAACCCTCTCCGACATAAGACGCGATTTTGAGCCTATTAGGGATACTTTAAAGCCTTTGTTACCATCAGGGGTATTTAGAAACCTTTAGTTTAGTTAATTCAACCTCTGCAGTTGTCTTTGAGTTAGCTGTGTTGAGCCTTTTGGGGATACTTTAAAGCCTTTGTTACCATCAGGGGTATTTAGAAACCTTTAGTTTAGTTACTTCAACCTCTGCAGTTGTCTTTGAGTTAGCTGTGTTGAGCCTATTGGGGATACTTTAAAGCCTTTGTTACCATCAGGGGTATTTAGAACCCTTTAGTTTAGTTACTTCAACCTCTGCAGTTGTCTTTGAGTTAGATGTGGGCAGAAAACTAATTTTGGAGAGGTAATTATAAGAGTGAGAGAACTCTATTTCTTATTGCTAATCTGCCAACCTCTGCGTCATATGTGCGTGAAGGGGTTAAGTTGAAATGAGAGAGCACTTCAGAACCATCCGAAAATCATAAAACGTATAAAATATATATATATAAAATTGTATATACATATGTAAGAAATTTGAAAGGTACGAGTATGGGGGGGGGGGGGGGAGGATCAAAATATGTCAAACTTAGGCATATTTCTGTGTCATTGAGGCAAAGTGGCGATAAAGACAATATTAGATTAAGGGGGGTGACCTGCTTTGTTCTCTGTCTTGGTTGTATCCATTCGGCCCCATTCAGCCTACTGTTTTAGGACATTTATCCCCATCCAGGTGTCGATTTTTTCCTGGCGAGCGATAGCGAGCCATCATTGTATGGAGAAATCCGGCTTCGCCGGAGAATTTTTTCTATCGAAAAATGTACAAATTTAGCTTGCTGTCAAAAAAAATATATATATGGTGGCTCGCTACCGCTCGCCAGGAAAATATTGACACCTACATGGGGTAAACGTCTTAAAACAGTAGGCTGAATGGGGCCGAATGGATACAAGCCAGAGAAAGAGAGAACATGAGAAGCAAAGCAGGTCAATCCCCTTAACCCCTTCTGTACCGACAACGTATTTTTTTATTTTATTCTGGCTACTGTTAGACGATTTTATTCAGTTTAATAAGAGCCTCCCGGAAGCAATGGACAGGCTTAGAACTATCTCACTTAACCCTTTTTTGCTACCACGGATCCTTCTTAAACTGCACAAAATCGTCTAAATGTAGCTATAATAATAATAATAATAATAATAATACTAATACTAATAATAATACTAATACTAATAATAATAATAATAATAATAATAATACTAATAATAATAATAACACTTCGCAGGTACAGAAGTTTTTTTGTATTTATAATTTGTATTTATAATCCTGTAAGTCCTTTAGTAAACTGGCTCGCGTTGTCCCTCTTACAGGGAATAGGTCCGCTTGGGGGCATTCTGTGTATGGCCACCCTCATATGGGGAGTAAGGCGTCCGGCAATAGATAGATAGATAATTTTTGTTTTAATTTCCTCCCTAGACCTCCATCAACCAGAGAAAGAGGGATATATATATATATATATATATATATATATATATATATATATATATATATAATATATATATATATATATATATATATATATATATATATGTATAGATAGATAGATAGATAGATAGAGAGAGAGAGAGAAGTCAGGGTCAGCTACGTGTGTGTGTGCGTGTGTCTTCGTGTGTGTGCGTGTGTGTTACTGCTTGGTGACGTCATGGCAGTAACGCAACATTGTCACTTTCAACGTCACACACCAGGAACATTCTCATTCTCTCTCTCTCTCTCTCTCTCTCTCTCTCTCTCTCTCTCTCTCTCTCTCAAATCATTACATATTAACCCTTTGAGTACCAGCGACGTGTGTTATCTTTTATTACAAGGCTAGAGTAATTATGCCAATGAAATTAATTAGTGTGTGTCTGTGATTAGTGTGTGTCTGTGATTAGTGTGTGTCTGTGATTAGTGTGTGTCTGTGATTAGTGTGTGTCAGTGATTAGTGAGTCAGTGATTAGTGTGTGTCAGTGATTAGTGTGTGTCAGTGATTAGTGTGTGTCTGTGATTAGTGTGTGTCTGTGATTAGTGAGTGTCTGTGATTAGTGTGTGTCTGTGATTAGTGAGTGTCTGTGATTAGTGAGTGTCTGTGATTAGTGTGTGTCTGTGATTAGTGAGTCAGTGATTATACATTTTTTTTTAGATAAATTGTGATAAATTGAATCCCTTAAGGGGAGGTTTCTAGTTTGTTTCCTACTCCTCCAGCAATCTTAAAATGTCACCCCCTTCACCCCCTTTCAAGATAAATTTGTACATTTTTCGGTAGAAAAATGTCCCGGCCGAAGGCCGGTCACTGTTAAATTACAGGCTCGCTATCGCTCGCCAGGATAAAATCGACACCTAAATTGCACGAAAGGTCTTAAAATTGACAGAATGGGGCGGAAATTCTTAAAATCACCAAACTAATGGGGCAAACGTCTTAAAATCTCAAAAACAATGGGGCTAACCATGAGGGAGAAAGGGGTCAAGAAAAAAAATCCCTCAAGTGGAGACCTCCCCTTAACAGCTTATGTCTTTATAGTTAATGAAAACAAATATGAAAATACTATGTCTGTGCATCCACGTTTATATAATTAACACCACATTTCACTACAAAATCTACCAAATAACTGAGCAATGTTGATGGGCACTTTGCCATTTACCGCCAGTTGAAAAGAAACAGTATAGTGTGCGTCAGTGATTAACCCCCTCTATACCAGGGACGTCTTTTGATTGTATTTTGGTTCCTCCTAATCGATTTTATTCACTTGAGGAAGGAACTTTAGCAATTATAAGGCTTCGAACTATCTCAATCAACCCTTTTAACTACCACAGATCCTTCCTAAGCTGCACAAAATCCTCTAAATATAGATAGAATAAAATGAAAAGACGTCCCTGGTACTGAATGGGTTAAACGGCTAGAGTAATTATGCCAACGAGATTAATTAGTGTGTGTCAGTGATTAGTGTGTGTTTTAGTGATTAGTGTGTGTCAGTGATTAGTGTGTGTTTTAGTGATTAGTGTGTGTTTTAGTGATTAGTGTGTGTTTTAGTGATTAGTGTGTGTATGTGATTAGTGTGTGTTTTAGTGATTAGTGTGTGTTTTAGTGATTAGTGTGTGTATGTGATTAGTGTGTGTTTTAGTGATTAGTGTGTGTATGTGATTAGTGTGTGTTTTAGTGATTAGTGTGTGTATGTGATTAGTGTGTTTTAGTGATTAGTGTGTGTATGTGATTAGTGTGTGTTTTAGTGATTAGTGTGTGTATGTGATTAGTGTGTGTTTTAGTGATTAGTGTGTGTTTTAGTGATTAGTGTGTGTTTGTGATTAGTGTGTGTATGTGATTAGTGTGTGTTTTAGTGATTAGTGTGTGTTTTAGTGATTAGTGTATGTATTAGTGATTAGTGTGTGTTTGTGATTAGTGTATGTATTTGATTAGTGTGTGTTTTAGTGATTAGTGTGTGTATGTGATTAGTGTGTGTATGTGATTAGTGTATGTATGTGATCAGTGTGTGTTTTAGTGATTAGTGTGTGTATGTGATTAGTGTATGTTTTAGTGATTAGTGTGTGTCAGTACCGGTAATTATGCCACCGAGATTAATTAGTGTGTGTCTGTGATTAGTGTGTGTCAGTAATTAGTGTGTTAGTGATTAGTGTATGTCAGTGATTAGTGTGTGTCAGTAATTATGCCAGCGAGCTCCATCAGTGTGCCAGAGTGCCAGCGTGCCAGGGGTCAACGACTGAGCGAGGTCAGTGGTCAGTGAACAAGGTTAGTGTGTGAGGTTAGTCAGGCTAAGGTGAACCGCTTTTTTCAGTGGGTCAGGGAGTGGGTCAGGGAGTGGGTGAGTGGGTGAGGAAGTGAATGGGGGAGTGAGTGGGTCAGGGAGTGAGTGGGTGGGTGGGTGAGGGAGTGAGTGAGGGAGTGGGTGGGTTAGTGGGTCAGGGAGTGAGTGGGTCAGGGAGTGGGTGAGTGGGTGAGGAAGTGGATGGGGGAGTGAGTGGGTCAGGGAGTGAGTGGGTGGGTGGGTGAGGGAGTGGGTGGGTTAGTGGGTGAGGGAGTGAGTGGGTGAGGGAGTGAGTGGGTGGGTGAGGGAGTGAGTGGGTGGGTGAGGGAATGGGTGGGTTAGTGGGTGAGTGGGTGAGGGAGTGAATGGGTGAGGGAGTGGTTGGGTGGAGTATTTTTAATGAGTGAGTGCATTATGTAAGTCAGTGGGTTAATTTTGTGTTTTTTGCTATTGTTTACATACATGAAGGAGACAAAAAGCAAGACTGCCTGTCACAAGTGTTTCCCCCAAAGTTGATATAGTGAGTTGGGGTTTAGCAAGTAGATTTCAGTTAATGAGTGGATTTCACCAACATTTCAGTTACTAAGTAGGTTTTAGCAAGTGGATTTCAGTTAGTGAGTGGAATTTATTATATTGGATTTCAGTTAGTGAGTGGAATTATTCAAGTGGATTTCAGTTAGTGAGTGTGTTTCAACAAGTGAATTTCAGTGAGCGAGGAGATAATGAACAAGTGGATATCAGTTAGTGAGTGGGTTTCAACAAGAGAATATCAGTTAGTGGAATTTATTAAGTGGATTTCAGTGAGTGAGGAGAGAATGCGCAAGTGGATTTCAAAGAATAAGCATGTGGATTAGTTTAGTGGATTAGTTTAGTGACTGAGCGCATTATGTGAGTGAGCTATAGTTAAGGGGAGGTTTTTAGTTAATTCCCTAGACTTCCATCAAACTTAAAATTACTCCCCCTAGACCCCCTTTCAAGATAAATTTTTACATTTTTCGGTAGAAAGATGTCCCGGCCGAAGGCCGATTCCCCTTAAACCCTGACCACGCAGACCTTACGATCCCAGCGAGGTGGTGTCTGGACTTAATTCTAGTAGAGATAGCCAACCCGAGAGTAACGTACAGTGGAAGGAAAGGATAGCAAAGAAGAGAGAGAGAGAGAGAGAGAGAGAGAGAGAGAGAGAGAGAGAGAGAGAGAGAGAGAGAGAGAGAGAGAGAGAGAGAGAAAGGATGAGAACGAGTGAAAGTCAAAATACCTGACCTGACCTCAAAATAAGAGGTACAGTAGCGACAGGAGGTGCTCAGGTGAAGGGGACACACAGGTAAGGTGGGGGGGGGGGGGATAGGGAGGGGGGGGGTTATGTCAGGTCGGTGATGGTAACAATTTACAGCGTGGGAGAGTGTACCGGGTGTTAAGGGGGAGATGGGTCGTTTTTCTGGTTCTCCCCTCTTCTTCTGCCTCTTCCCCATGTTTAGCCCCATTAATTTTCAGATTTTATGACATTCGCCCCATTAGCTCAGACTTCTCGCCCCATTTCTTTGACAATATTAAGATTGTTCGTGTCAAAAAAAAAAAAAAAAAAAAAAAAAAAAAATCTATTTTTTTTTGTTTTTTTTTCCTGGTGAGCGATAGCGAGTCTGTAATTTAAGAGAAACCGGCCTTTGGCCGGGACATTTTTCTATCGAAAAATGTACAAATTTATCTTGAAGGAGGGTCTTCGGGGTGTTTTTTAAAGCTTGATGGAGGTCTAGCGAGGAAACAAAACACATGATAAAAATATACATAGGCTAAATGAGTAAATAAATAGGGCCATCCCCCCTTAAACTATTAGACGATTATGACGCATTTTGACAGTTTATTCTGGCTACCATTAGACGATTATGACGCATTTTGAGTTTATTCTGGCTACCATTAGACGATTATGACGCATTTTGACAGTTTATTCTAGCTACCATTAGACGATTATGACGCATTTTGACAGTTTATTCTAGCTACCATTAGACGATTATGACGCATTTTGACAGTTTATTCTAGCTACCATTAGACGATTCTATACTGCTCAGGAAGAATCTGTGGGAATGTAAAGAGTAAATGCGAATCCTAGTTAACCTAGTTAGCCTTTCATAGTATGCCCTTCCTTAGATGAATACAATCGTCTCATAATAGCCAGGAACGGACATAGAAAAAAAAAAAACAAAAAAATGCGTCATCGCTGTCTTCTAAAGGTTAAGGGGAGGTCTCCACTTGAGGGATTTTTTTTCTTGACCCCTTTCTCCCTCATGGTTAGCCCCATTGTTTTTGAGATTTTAAGACGTTTCCCCCATTAGTTTGGTGATTTAAAGAATTTCCGCCCCCATTCTGTCAATTTTAAGACCTTTCCTTCAATTTAGGTGTCGATTTTATCCTGGCGAGCGATAGCGAGCCTGTAATATTACAATACTAAATACACACTACATTATAGTTTTAAATGTGTGTATGCATATTACTGAAAAAAATAAATAAACGAATACAATAATTACAAAGCATTATAATAAATACATAATTTAAGAACCACACCAGACATCTTTCCAGAACATCTTAAGTAACCCTTTCAAGCTCCCATACGCGTTTCTCTTCTGTTTTCTGGCTACTATTAGACGATTTTATTCAGATTAGTAACGGTATATGGAAGTCAGAGGGTTGATTTTGAGATAGTATCTACCCTTTTAATACCCACAGATCCTTCCTAAGCTGCATAAAATCGTCTAATGATAGCCAAACTAAACTGCTCAAACGCGTCAGAGCTTCAAGGGGTTAATTACTTATAATGTACGGTCGCGCTAATAAGTCATGTCCCAGCTGTCATTACGTTTGGCTCGCTCTGTGCTGTATTAATGTCTGTCAGATGTTGAATAGGGTGGGTAAGTGTAGGAGCAGGTTTGTATATCTCATTCAAAAAGAAGAAATCATGCGTAAATATGGCTGATACCAATTATAGATCAAAACATAATGGGTGCCGAGACATCACTTATTAGCGCGACTGTACCTTGATTTTGGCTCTCTGTCACTCAACCTTCTGGGGAGACACTTTTTTTTTTTTTTTTTTTTTGGTTGCAAAAAAACCTTCGTCTACGTATTGTGAAAAACCTGTTGCAGACCAAATAAATAAACACGAACTAGTGATAAGGTTGAGAGTGTTGGGTATGGTCTATTTTTTTCCAGCGGAGGGTAAATTGTCATGTTTCTATCTTGGTTACTCAGCTATAAGGTAGATTTTGTAGCGAAATATGGTGCTAATTATGAAAACTTGGCATTAAGGAGAGGTTTTTAGTGCATTTCCTAGACTTCCAACAAGCTTGAAATTACACCCCCTTTGATCCTCTTTCAAGATAAATTTGTTAATTTTTCGGTAGAAAAATTTCCCGGCCGAAGGCCGGTTCCTCTTAAATTACAGGCTCGCTATCGCTCGCCAGGAAAAAATCGAGACCTACATGGCACGAAAGGTCTTAAAAGTGACATAAATGGGGCGAAAGTTTTAAAATCGTCAAACTAATGGGGCAAACGTCTTAAAATCTCAAAAGCAATGGGGCAAAACATGAGGGAGAAGGAAGTTCGAAAAAAAATCCCTCAAGTGGAAACCTCCCCTTAATACGACACACAGCCATAGTGATTTCATATATTTCCATTAAGTGTCGAGAAATCAGCTACTAAGGGATTCAATTTATCATCAACTGGAAAAAAATAGAGTCTAGTCTTGTTGAAGCAGTCGTTGACCTGTGCTTGAAGTCAAACACCTCTCTCTCTCTCAGGCCAAACCTTGACCCCTTCTCCTGACCCCGCCCTTAGAGGTCACAGGAGGTCATGACGGCGAGGAGCATGACCTGGAGTGACCCCTACCCTGGTGACCATTGTGCAGACGACCCAGGGTTCCTTAGCCTGAAAGTGCCACGTCAGGTGTTCTCAGGGCATACACACTATCACAGGCAATGCCACTTACAGACACAGGCACAGGCACACACACACACACACTCTCTCTCTTCAACAAATTCATGCACACAATTAAATACTATAAAACATAATTATACATGTAAGCACACCACTGACACCTGTATATATATATATATATATATATATATATATAGATATATATATATATATATATATATAAATATATATATATATATATATATATATATATATATATATATATATATATATATATATATATATATATATATTCTTAGGAGTCAAGTAGCCTACCAGGTGATAATTCATAGCCCTATTGGTTTCATTACTATTATAAATCTTAACATAATTTAACACAAGGAGAGAGAGAGAGAGAGAGAGAGAGAGAGAGAGAGAGAGAGAGAGAGAGAGAGAGAGAGAGAGAGAGAGAGAGAGAGAGAGAGAGAGACGATAGTGATAAAGAGGTCAGGTAAATATAGCGTTATCACATCTACACCATATCATTATGTGTGGTGTTGTGGTGGTATCTGACAGGTAGTTGTGGTAGTGGTGGAGATGCTACTAGTGTGGTAGTGGTAGATGGGATTGTGGTAGTTATGCTAGTCATGGTGGTGATGTAATGTGTGGTCATTTGGGGATAATAAATTTTGTTCTGGCTTTCTTCATCAGGTTTTGAATTAATCTGTTTCAATGTACCTCCAGTGAAGTACTTATTATTAGAGCAAAAAACTATTAAATATATACATTTATATAAATATAATAATAACAATAATAATAAAATAATAATAATACAAATAATATTAACAATCATACAAATAATATACAAATATACAAATAATATAATATACAAATTCCCAAAATATTGCCCAAAAAATGCCGATCCAAAATTGCTGAAAAAAGTGGATGTGTGAATCCGCATGTAGTAGTAGTAGTAGTAGTAGTGGTGGTGGTGGTGGTGGTGGTGGTGGTGGTAGTAGTGAAAGCCATAGTATCGAAAGTGGTAGTAGCGAGAGTGGTAGTAAACGTGATGGTGGTAGTAATGGTAGTAGTGGTTGTAGTAAAAGTGGTCCCAAGGAAGGAGAGTGGTAGTAGTGATGATTATGGTGGTAGTAATGGTGATAGTGGTGGTAGTGATGATGGTTATTATGGTGGTGATGATGATTATGGTCGTAGTAATGGTGGTAGTTGTGATAGTGATGATGGTTATGGTGATAGCAATTGTGGTAGTGGTGATGATTATGGTGGTAGTTGTGGTAGTGGTGATGATTATGGTGGTAGTTGTGGTAGTGATGATGGTGGTAGCAATGGTGATAGTGGTGATGATTATGATGGTATTGGTGGTAGTGATGATTATGGTGGTAGCAATTGTGGTAGTGGTGATGATGAATATGGTGGTAGTAATGGTGGTAGTTGTAGTATTAGTAGTAGTAATAGTGGTGCTAAGGAAGAGTAGTAGTGATGATGATGGTAAGTAATGGTGGTATAGTCGATTTATGATGTCCAGCTGATATCAAATTAAACCCTTTAGCAGCTGATTTCTTGATACTTAATGGACAAATATGAAACTATTAGGTCTCTGCATGATCGTATTGCCAAGTTTTCATTATCAGCAACCTATTTCGCTACAATATCTGAGTAACTGAGATGAAGATATGGCAATTTATCATCAGCTGGGAAAAAATAGACTTATATTTGTGGTATTAATGATTACAATAGTGGTAATGTAACAGTAATGTTGGTAGTTGTGATAATAATGATGGTGGTTGCGGTAGTAGTAATTATGGTACTGTAATACAAGAAGTACGAGTGATTGTGGTAGTTGTGGTTGTGATAGTGGTAGTGTCAGTCGTAGTTATGGTGGTAGTCATTGTAGCAGTAGTGGTTGTGGTAGTAATAGTTGTAGTGGTGGTGGTGGTAGTCATGCTAGTAATTGTGATGGTAGTGGTGGTGGTGGTGATAGTGATGGTAATGGTGGTGGAGGAGGCAGATTGTGGTGGAGAGCAACACAGTGACGTGGCAGCTGGAGAGAGAGAGCGAGAGAGAATACGAGGGAAGAAGAGAAGAGGGAGGAAGAGGGGATAACAAGAGATAAATATGTACATTTCGGGGAGGTGGAAGGGAGAGGAAGATAAGAGGTGAGGAAGCAAAGGAGGAAGAGGAGAAAAGGAGGAAGATAAATGGGGGAAGAGGAGAAGATGGAAGAGAAGGACAGAAGGATCATGGGAGAAGGAAGTGTGAAAGAGGAAGAAGGGAGAAGAGAAGATTAGGAATGAGGGGAGGGAGGGAGGAGGAAGAAGACAAGAGAAGGAGGGGGCTTGTGGAGGGAGGGGGAAGGGAGGGGGGAATCAGAAGAGGCCTCGGGCGAATCGTAACATTGACCTCTAAGTTAGTGTGTTCGTCACCCCCCCCCCCTCCCTATTCTCCCCCTTCCTCCCTCCCTCCCTCCCTCTTCTCCCCCTTCCTCCCTCCCTCCCCCTCCCCCTTCCTTCCTCCCTCCCTCCCTTCTTCTCTCCACCTCATCCTTCCTCCCTCCCTCTTCTCTCCCTATTCCTCCCTTCTTCACTCGCCACACCCTCTCTTTTTAACCCTCTTTCTCCCTCCCTTCTTCTCTCCCCCTCCCTCCCCTCGTCCCTCTCCACACCCTCCCTTTGTAAACCCCCTTTTCTCTCCCCATCCGCCCTGTTCTCAATGTCTCCTCCCTCCTCCGCCCCCTTCCACTCCCTCTCCCCCCATCCCCCTCCTTCCCCCCTCCTTCCCTCCCCCACATTCTCCCCCCCCCCTCTACCTTCCTCCCTCTCCCCCCATCCCCCTCACTCTCCCCCACTCCACCTTCCTCCCTCACCCGCCATCCCCCTCATTCTCCCCCACTCTACCTTCCTCCCTCTCCCCTCATCCCCCTCACTCTCCCCCCACTCTACCTTCCTCCCTCCTCCTTTCTGGGTCTTCCAATGAGATTATTTAGTAGCTCACCAAAGACGATCATAATTATATTTCACAGAGAGAGAGAGAGAGAGAGAGAGAGAGAGAGAGAGAGAGAGAGAGAGAGAGAGAGAGAGAGAGAGAGAGAGAGAGAGAGAGAGAGAGGGAGGAGGAGGAGGGCGGCACGCGGAAGTGTATCTATACAAGCACGACTTTTTTCGCTCTCTCTCTCTCTCTCTCTTTCTTTCTTTCTCTCTCTCTCTCTCTCATGTCACACGTAAATAGCTAATCTTCTCTCTATGACAACTGCCCTCACAAAATAAACGTCTCCAACTTCCCAACACAGCATTCAAACATAAAATAATTGGACACAACATATCCAGGGGGGATATGTGAAACTATTACATGTTTGAACAACATATTCTGGATAAATATAGTCCTATTCTATCCACAACTTTGACTACCTTACGGAGGGGGGTTTATAGACACCCCCCCCCCCCGTCTCCCTCAGGTATAGCCCCATTAGTTTGCAGATTTAAAGACATTCACTCCATTATTTTGGCGATTTTAAGCCTTTTCGTGCCATTTAGGCGTCGATTTTTTGTCCTGGCAAGCGAAAGCGAGCCTGTTATTTAAGAGGAGGGTATTCTATTAACCCCTTGAAGCTCTGGCGCATTTTAGCGTTTATTTTGGCTATCATTAGACGATTGTATGCAGCTTAGGAAGTACCTGTGGGTATTAAAAGGGTAAATACTATCTCAATCAACCCTTTGACTTCCATATACCGTTGCTAATCTGAATACACTCGTCTAACAGTAGCCAGAACACAGAACAGAAACGCGTATTGGAGCTTGGAAGGGTTAAGGGGAGATATCCACTTGAAGGATTTTTTTCTTGACTACTTTCTCCCTTATTTTTAGCCCCATTGTTTTCCTAATGTTAAGACGTTCGCCCCATTATTTTGACGATTTGAAGAACTTTCAACCCATTTCTGTCAATTTTAAGACCTTTCGTGCCATTTAGGTGTCGATTTTATCCTGGCGAGCGATAGCGAGCCTGTAATAAAAGAGGAACCGGCTTTCAGCCAGGACATTTTTCTACCGAAAAATGTACAAATTTGTCTTTGAAAGGGGCTCAAGGGGGTGTAATCTTAAGCTTGATGGATATCTACGGACCAAACTAAAAACCTCCCCTTAAGCTTGATAAAAGGTCTAGGAAGCAAAGTAACCCCCTTAAAGTAGTCAACCACATCTTGTTTCGTCTCCCAGTACAGTATAAGTTAGTGAAGTGAATGTAATGTGTTCCCACGGTGTGACGGGAAAGGGAAGTTTGTTTAGCCTCACCATAGCCTAGACTGCTTCACTCTTTATTCATCAAAGAGTAGGTTTGACTTTCTTAAGGCGTGTGTTTTCGACCCCTTTCTCCCTCATGCTTAGCCCCCTTCGTTTTGAGATATTAAGATGTTCGCCCCATTTCTTTGCCAATATTAAGACCCTTCGTGCCATTTAGGTGTAGATTTGTTTGCAGATGAGCGATAACAAGCCTGTTAATTGGCAGGAACCGGCCTTAGGCTGGGACAAATGTACACATTTATCTCGAAGGAGGATCTTGGAGTGATTTTTTTTTTTTAATTGAAAAAATAAAACTCCTCTGTTCATCCTCTCCTCCATCTCTTCTTCTGTTATTGTTCTCATCCCCACTTTCTGTTATTGTTCTCATCCCCACTTCCTTTCTCTTCCTCGCGACTTTCCCCCTCTTTCTACTTCCCCTACTAAGTAGATACACACATAGATAGATAGAGAGAGAGAGAGAGTGAGAGCGAGCGAGTGAGTGTGTGAGAGCGAGAGAGGGGAGAAGGTCGAGAAAAAGGAAAAGTCGGTGTATTTCAAGAAGTGGGTGAAGAAAATGGGGAAGTGAGTAAAGGGAACATGTCAGTGAAATGAACAGTGGTGGGGGAGGAAGTGAGTCAGGGGGTGAAGTAAGGGGAGGGGGAGGAGGAGAGGTAGGGGAAGTGAGTCAGGGGGTGAAGTAGGGGGAGGAAGGGGAGGAGGAGGAGGTAGGGGGGGGGGGAGGAGCAGAAGGAGGGGGAGGGGGAGGGGGAGGGGAAGGTTGGGGGAGGAGAGGTGGGAGGGGGAGGAGGAGCAGAAGGAGGTGGAGGGGGAGGGGAAGGTGGATCAGGGGAAGGTGGATGGGAAGGTGGAAAAGTGGAAGATGGATGGGAAGGGGGAAAGAGGGGGAAGAGGTGGAGGAACGGGTGAGGGGGGGGGGAGGGGGAGGAAGGGAAGTAAGACTAGAAGGAGGGGAAAACGGGAGGGAGAGAAAGAGGAAGAAGCAATAATTAGGAGTAATAACAAGAAACCAAAGAAGAGGCATGGAAGGAGAGAAGAAGGAAGCAGGATAATAAGAAAATAAAGAGGAGGCGAGAATGTTGGAGCAGGAGAGTAAGAGGAAGAAGAAGAAACCAAGTACAAAATAACAGGAACAGGGTAATAAGGAAGTGGAAGAAATAAACGGTAGAAGAAGAAGAGGAGGAGGAAGGAGAAGTGGAAGAAACAGAGGGAGAAGCGAAAGATATTATAATAATGATGATAATGAAGATGAAGACAAACAATTAATAGGAGAGAGAGAGAGAGAGAGAGAGAGAGAGAGAGAGAGAGAGAGAGAGAGAGAGAGAGAGAGAGAAGGAGGAAGAGAGCGAGAGGTATACGGTAGGGGTGATCAAACTCTCGGTCACCTGCGATCATCCACCTCCGAGTGTACGGGAGGAGGAGGAGGAGGGGAGGGATAGGAGGTGGAGAAGGAGGAGGGGAGTTGCCGACACTCACTGGACACCTCAACTCTCACAACAACACTCTCCAGGAATTGATGGTGGTGGGGATGGAATAGTAGATGGTAGATAGACATAGAATGATAGAAGGGTAGTTGGTAGATACAAGTAGAAAGGTATATTGTAAGATAATAAATAATAATAATAATAATAAAGTCTATTTCCACCGATAGTGGTCTGGACCATCTGGTCCAGACCAGATGGCTGGAGTAAAATAGGAAAGAAGAGTAATTGGACAGAGGAAGAACAAGCTGAGAAGCGAGTATTTACAAAGATATAATATAGTGGTGGTGAGTGATTTCAACCTAGTGTGTGAAAAAATATCTAAAATGTAGAAATGAATACATAATTTAATATGATATACACTATTTTACATACTTGAATACATAATATTTCAATATAACTAAACTTAAGAAACGGTGCCGTCATTTTAACTTTATTATGGCTGCTAATAGACGATTTGATTCAGTTTAAAAAGGGCCTCCAGCAATCAACAGGCTTCAAACTATCTCACTTAACCCCTTTTTACTACCTCGGATCCTTCTTAAACTGCACAAAATCGTCTAGATATAGCCGGAAGTCGCCGGTACAGAAGGGGTTAAAGTCTCTTACGTAATATTCAGTGCCATCATCACCAGTTTCTAATCTAACACTTTCTTTGGCTTCACTTGTTTCACTTCATTCCACTTTCTCATTGCAATACAATAGTTGGCTTCAATTAGTCTGTCTATATTGGTTACTATATCATTTGTCTGTCTGTTAACTGCTTATAAGTCAATATTTATCTATCTGAATATTTATCTATCTATCTATCTATCTTACTATCTACCTGTTTATCGACCTGTCTATAAATCTTTCATCCTCCTTCTCCCCTCCCTCACTCTCTCTCATCCCACTCCACCTCCCTCACTCTCTCTCATCCTACTCCACCTCCCTCACTCTCTCCCACCACTCCACTTTCCTCACTCTATTTCACTCCACCTCCCTCACTCTCTCTCCTCCCACTCCACTTTCCTCACTCTATTTCACTCCACCTCCCTCACTCTCCTCCCACTCCACCTCACTCACTCTCTCTCCCACCACTCCACCTCCCTCACTCTCTCTCCTCCCACTCCAACTCCCCCACCACTCCACCTCCCTCACTCTCTCCCCCCAATCCAACTCCCCCAACACTCCAACTCCCCCACCACTCCATCTTCCCTCACTCACTCCCACCACTCCACCTCCCTCACTTGTCCACTCCTCCCTCACCCCCCTCCCCCCCCCTCCCCATTATCTCCCCTACCCCCCCCCCCCCCCTCTCCACTCACTGCTATTACCTCACAAAGTTGCATTTCTAAATATAAACTGTGACATAACCTTTACTTATGCATATACGATTCATATATATTTCTTACGTAACCTCTTCCCCAATATATCTTTTGTGTTACCCCTCCTTATTGAATACAGAAAACAAGATATTATTATTATTATTATTATTATCATTATTATTATCATTATTATCATTATTACTGTTATTATTAGTAGTAGTAGTAGTATTTGTTGTTGTTGTTATTGTTTTGTAGTAGTAGTAGTATACAAAAATGACCAACACGAAGAATCACCTAACGAGCGAACGACACCGAGGGCGAAAGTTTATCATCACGTATTACGAGCCACTCCGGGCGGGGGAGGTGGGGGGATCTTGGCAACCCACCATCCATTTAGTAGTAGTAGTAGTAGTAGTAGTAATAGCAGTAGTAGTAGTAGAAGAAGAAAGAAGGTGTCGATTTTTTCCTGCCGAGCGATAGCGAGCCTGTAATTTAAGAGGAATCGGCCTTCGGCTGCAACATTTTTCTACCCAAAAATGTAAACATTTATCTTGAAAAGGGTCTTATGGGTGTAATTTTAATCTCTCTCTCTCTCTCTCTCTTTATCTATAACTCTATCTCTCTCTCTCTCTCTCTCTCTCTCTTTAAATCTTTTAACTCACACGAATCTAAGAATTTCTTCTTCAATCGAGTTGTCAACTTGTGGAATGGGCTTCCCCGAGACGTTATAGACTGCATCACCGTTGATTCATTTAAACTCCGCGTAGCCAAATATCTCGCATCAAACCCGCGACTGACTGCGTTTGTAAATGAATAACTTTATTTTATCCCCCCCTCAGTTACTAACCCATCTGTCCCCTACTAACTTCCTAATCCTGCCACGGACATTAGTTCCAGGGCAGTAGTTCCCTTTCCAATGTTCCCTTTACCCACTCTAAACCACTGTTTGGACACTTGATCCTCAGTGTTTTGGAGGACAAGCAGCCTAGAAGGGTCACTAGATCTGTTGTTGCTTGATTTCCTTTGTACTCCTCTTCTCTCTCTCTCTCTCTCTCTCTCTCTCTCTCTCTATCTCTCTCTCTCCTCTCTCCTCTCTCTATCTCTCCTCTCTCTCTCTCTCTCTCTCTCTCTCTCTCTCTCCTCTCTCTCTCTCTCTCTCTCTCTCTCTCTCTCTCTCTCTCTCTCTCTCAATCTATTCTCTCTCTCTCTCTCTCTCTCTCTCCTCTTCTCCCGTCTCTCCTCTCTCTCTCTCTCTCTCTCTCTCTCTCTCTCTCTCTCTCTCTCTCACCTCCCTCTGCAGTGACCCGAGGGAGCAGCAGCGCCACCAGCAAGCAACACAAGCAGTAGAAACAAGGCAGGGAAGAAAAAAGAAGTCACCGAAGCCATGCACTCAGGGCAGAAGAGAAAGAAGCAATCGTGTAAACAAAGATATATCATGGCAGGAAGGGAGAGGGGGCGCTGCTATATATCTTATTTAGTTTATTTATTATATTTATCTGTGTTTATGTTTTTATATATGATTTATTTGATTATTTATGTGATTTATTTGATTATTTGTGATTTATTTGATTGTTTATGTGATTTATTTGATTATTTGTGATTTATTTGATTATTTATGTTCTTTTATATGATTATTTGATTATTTGTTTTTATATATGATTTATTTGATTATTTATGTTTTTATATGTGATTTATTTGATTATTTATGTTTTTATATAGGATTTATTTGATTATTTATGTTTTTATATATGATTTATTTGATTATTTATGTTTTTATATATGATTTATTTGATTATTTATGTTTTTATATGTGATTTATTTGATTATTTATGTTTTTATGTGATTTATTTGATTATTTATGTTTTTATGTGATTTATTTGATTATTTATGTTTTTATATAGGATTTATTTGATTATTTGTGTTTTTATGTGATTTATTTGATTATTTATGTTTTTATATAGGATTTATTTGATTATTTATGTTTTTATATAGGATTTATTTGATTATTTTTTAATTTTTTATGATTTATTTGATTACTTATGGTTTTATATGATTTATTTGATTATTTATTTGATTATTTATGTGATTTATTTGATTATTTATGTTTTTATATAGGATTTATTTGATTATTTTTTATTTTTTATTTTTTTTTAGGCTTGCTCCCTAGATTTCCATCAAGCTACAGTATATACAAACAAACACTTATATATTTGTATATTTTTCGGTAGAAACATTTCCCAACCGAAGGCCGATTCCTACTAAATTACAGGTTCGCTATCGCTCGCCAGGCAATAATCGACACCTATTTCTGTATCGTTTTCTATGGGTATGGAGGAGACAAAAGGTAGGTTGCCTGTAACAAGTGTCTCCCTCAAAGTTAAAAGAGTGACAGAGCCAAATTCAAATGGTACGAAAGGTTCTAATATTGACAAAGAAATGGGGCCAAAGGTCTTACAATCGCCAAAATAATGGGCGAGACATACTTTGCTAGCTATAAGAAACTGTAGATGCAAATGGAAGACAGGAATCTACGTGGATCAATTTGAGTTTAAGGGGGGTGACCTGTTTTTGTTCTGTCCTTTTCTATCTTTCTCTGGCTTGTATCCATTTGGCCCCATTCAGCCTACTGTTTTAAGACTTTCATCCCCATCCAGGTGTCAATTTTTTACTGGTGAGCGGTAGCGAGCCAGCATATTTTTAATTTTTGTTTGACAGCAGGCTAAATTTGTACATTTTTCGATAGAAAAATGTCTCCGGCGAAGCCGGATTTCGTCATATAACGCTGGCTCGCTATCGCTCGCCAGGAAGAAATCGACACCTAGATGGGGATAAACGTCTTAAAATAGTTGGCTGAATGGGGCCGAATGGATACAAGCCAGAGAAAGAGAGAAAAGGACAGAAATAAAAAAAAAAACAAGTCACCCCCCTTAACCCATACAACACCGGTGACGTCCTTTTCATTACATTCTGGCAATTATTAAACCATTTCACTCAGCTTAGGAAAGACGTCTACCCATTAAAAAGCTGCAGACTAGCTCAATCAATCCTTATGTGCTACCGTATATTGTTCCGAAGCTTCATGAATCATCTGAATGTAGCGGGAATCCAATAAAAAGAAAACGTGACCGGTACGGAGAGGGGTAACTGAGAAAGACGAACCAGGAAAACAAAAATGCCAGCCTCAAATACTGTCATGGTGAAATACTCCCTTTGCCCTCTCCTCCTCCTTCCTCCTCCTACCCCTTCCTCTAACCCCCCCCCCTCCTCCTCCTCCTACCCCTTCCCCTAACCCCCTCCTCCTCCTCCTCCTCCTCCTACCTCCTACCTACCCCCCCCCCCCCCCCCTCCTCCTCCTCTTCTGCCTACTTCTCCTCATGTCTCACGCTTCACAGCACCCGAGTTTGGTTTAGGTCGCCCCTCCTCCACCTCCCTCTCTCTCTCCCCTCCCCCTCTTCCTCCGCCCCACCGTCCTCCGTCTTCCTCTCCCTCAAGGTTGAACTGTAAACCTCCTCCTCCTCCTCCTGCTCCTCCCGCGGCTTCTTCGGTCACCTTCTAGTGGCCTGACCTCAATAATGCCGGATTCACACCACCGCTTATTAGTTACCCCTCGATAATTCCAGTTGGGAAACTTGGGTAACTTCGGCACTTATAAGGGGGCCCACCTCGCTTTTTTGTTCTCTTTCTCTCCCTCCCTCTTTGGCTTGTATCCATTCAGCCCCATTCAGCCTACTGTTTTAAGACGTTTACCCCCACCCAAGTGTCAATATTTTCCTGGCGAGCGGTAGCGAGCCAGCATATATATATATATTTGTTTTGACAGCAAGCTAAATTTGTAGATTTTTCGATAGAAAAATGTCTTCGGCGAAGCCGGATTTCGCCATACAATGCTGGCTCGCTATCACTCGCAAGGAAGAACTCGAAACCTGGATGGGGATAAACGTCTTAAAACAGTTGGCTGAATGGGGCCGAATGGATACAAGCCAGGGAAAGGCCGGATTCACACCGCTGCTTACTAGTTTCCCCTCGATAATTCCAGTTAGGAAACTTTGGTAACTTCTGCACCTAAGGGGAAAAAGGCCGTTTTTCTGGACTCCCTTCTCCGTAATGTTTAGCCCCACTAGTTTTGAGATTTTAAGACGTTGGTTCCATTAGTTTGGAGATTTTATGACCTTTCACCCCATTCCTTTGTCAATATTAGGACCCTTCGTGCCATTTGGGTGTCGATTATTTCCTAGCGAGAGAGCGAGCCTGAAATTTTAGGAGGAATCGGCCTTTGGCCGGGACATTTTTCTACCGAAAAATGTACAAATCTATCTTGAAGGGGGGTCTAGGGTTTTTTTTTCTAACAAATCTATCTTGAAGGGGGGTCTAGTTTTTTTTTCTTCTAAGCTTGATGGAGGTCTAGGGAGAAAACTAAAAAAATATATGAATAAATGAATTAATAGACCAAACAAACAGCCAGTGTCCCCTTAAGCTCTCAGTAGAACCCTGTGGTCTAAGATGTGTGTACTTCCGGTACTGTGTTGGTGGTGTAATGGTTTAGATGCTTATGTTCTGAGTGTGGTGTCCCGAGTTCGAATCCCGGGAGGACCATATTCTTTCATTAATGTATTCAAGTGCATTGGGGTTTGTAATGGAGGATTACTGTTACTGAGGAACGAGGTGTTCCTCAGTAGTGAATGCCAAACAAAAGGAAATGGAGAGAGAGAGAGAGAGAGCGAGAGCGAGAGAGCGAGCGAGCGAGCGAGAGAGAGAGAGAGAGAGAGAGAGAGAGAGAGAGAGAGAGAGAGAGAGAGAGAGGAGAGAGAGAGAGAGAGAGAGAGAGAGAGAGAGAGAGGTCTAGGAGAACTGGAGGTTACACTACGGGTTACTACGACTCGGCCGAGAGCGAGGGTGAGTTAAAAATTAAGGGAGGTTTTTAGTTGATTCCCTAGACTTCCATCAAGCTTAAAATTACTCCCCCTTGACCCCCTTTCAAGATAAATTTGTACATTTTTCGGTAGAAAAATGTCCCGGCCGAAGGCCGATTCCCCTTAAAATACAGGCTCGCTGTCGCTCGCCAGGAAAAAATCGACACCTAAATGGTCTTAAAATTGACAGAAATGGGGCGAGGGTTCTTAAAGTCGCCAAACTAATGGGGCAAGCGTCTTTAAATCTCACAAGCAATGGGGCTAAACATGAGGGAGAAAGAGGTTCAGAAAAAAAAATCCTCCAGGTGGGAAATCTCCCCTTAAAGGTAGGAGGGTCGTATTTATTTCACTATTTATCTATCTTTTTAATGTATTACTTTCCTCCCTAGACCTGCATCAAGGTTACCCCCCCCCCCCCACCCGAGATAAATTTATACATTTATCGATAGGAAAAAGTCCCGGCCGCATGCCGATCACTACTGTATTGCAGGCTGGCTATCCCCCGCCAGGACAAAAGTCGACACCTAATTTAGACGAAAGGTCTTAATATTGACAAAGAAATGGGGCGGAAGGTCTTAAAATCGCCAAACTAATGGGGCAAACGTCTTAACATCTGAAAACGAATGAGGCTAAACAGGAGGGAGAAGGAGGGATCAGTGAAGTGAAGGACGACTAAAGGAAAGGAAGAGGAAGCGAAGGTGAGGTTCACACTTTAAGGGGAGATATCCACTTGAGGGACTTTTTTCTTAATCCCTTTCTCTCTCATGTCTAGCCCCATTGCTTTTGATATGTTAAGACGTTTGCCCCATTATTTTGACGATTATAAGAACTTTCAACCCCTTTCTGTCAATTTTAAGACCTTTCGTGCCATTTATGTGTCGATTTTATCCTGGCGAGCGATAGCGAGCCTGTAATTTAAGAGGAACCGGCTTTCAGCCGGGACATTTTTCTACCGAAAAATGTACAAATTTATCTTGAAAGGGGCTCAAAGGGGTGTAATCTTAAGCTTGATGGATATCTAGGGACCAAACTAAAAACCTCCCCTTCACTTTTTGGTCAATTTATATATTTATTTATTATTGTTCTAGTTTCCTCGCTAGACCTCCATCACTGCACTAATATTGTCTAAATAGTGAATATGAAGAGAATTATGTTTAAATTATGTTTGAATATTAATAATAAAATAATAGAGGAATGAAGTATGATGCTAGGCCTTAGGATTAACATATTAGAAGACAGGTGTATTATGTATAAAGGAAAAGTAAAAAATACGAAAATAAAAATATATAAAAAACGAGATCAGAAACACATATGATACAGCACATATTCACACACACACAACACACGAACACAACCGCAGGCAAGCACACACACACACACACGAACACAACTGCAGGAAAGCACACACACACACACACACACACACAACTGCAGGAAAGCACACATACTGTATACACTCCACAAGCAAGGCAGCGTTCGATTTCACCTGTGGTTTTCAAGGTTAAGGGGAGGCACACCGTTTTTCTGGACCCCCTTCTCCCTAATGTTTAGCCCCACTAGTTTTGAGATTATAAGACGTTCGGCCCATTAGTTTGGCGATTTTAACACCTTTCGCCCCATTTCCTTGTCAATTTTAAGACCTTTCGTGCCATTTAGGTGTCTATTTTTTCCTGGCGAGCGATAGCGAGCCTGCAATTTTAAGAGGAACCGGGACATTTTTCTACCGAAAAATGTACAAATTTATCTTGAAAGGGGGGGGGGGGGGGTGTTTCTAAGCTTGATGGACTACGTCTAGCGAGGAAACTAACAATATGAATATATGAATATATGAATTAATAGACCAACCAAACGGCCAGTCTCCCCTGAAGCATGATTGGCATTCCTCAGCGCCCTCAAGACGTGGCTCTCCATCCACAAATATACCTCTTACTCCCGTCGTGTTGAAGAATTCAGAGGGGATTTCCACTGGAGGGACTTTTTTCTTGACCCCTTTCTCCCTCATGTCTAGCCCTATTGCTTGTGAGATTTTAAGATGCTTGCCCCATTAGTTTGGCGATTTTAAGAACCCTCGCCCCATTTCTGTCAATTTTAAGACCATTCGTGCCATTTAGGTGTCGATTTTTTCCTGGCGAGCGATAGCGAGCCTGTAATTTAAGGGGAATCGGCCTTCGGCCGGGACATATTTCTACCGAAAAATTTACAAATTCATCTTGAAAGGGGGTCTAGGGGGAGTCATTTTAAGTTTGATGGAAGTCTAGGGAATCAACTAAAAACCTCCCCTTAATCAAACTTATAATGGAAGCTTGGGGAAGTAAGGGGACATGGGTCGTTTTTCTGGTCCCCCCCGTCTTCCTCGTGTTTAGCCCCATTAGTTTTCGGATTTTAAGACGTTCGGTCCATTAGTTTGGCGATTATAAGACCTTTCGTCCCATTTCTTTGACACTATTTAGACTTTTCGTGTCATTAGGGCGTCGATTTTATCCTGGCGAGCGATAGCGAGCCTGTAATTTAAGAGGAACACGGGAAATGTTTATATCGGAAAATGTACAAATTTATCTTGAAGGAGGGTCTTGGGCGAATGTTTTTATATGTTTGATGGAGGTCTAGGGAGGATACTAAAACAATAGTAAAAAGATACATAAAAGATAGTAAAAAGATAGTAAAAAGATACATAAAAGATAGTAAAAAGATAGAGAAAAGATAGAGAAAAGATACATAAAAGATAGTAAAAAGATACATAAAAGATAGTAAAAAGATACATAAAAGATAGTAAAAAGATACCTAAAAGATACATAAAAGATAGTAAAAAGATACATAAAAGATAGTAAAAAGATACATAAAAGATAGTAAAAAGATACATAAAAGATAGTAAAAAGACACATAAAAGATACATAAAAGATAGTAAAAAGACACATAAAAGATACATAAAAGATAGTAAAAAGATACATAAAAGATAGTAAAAAGATACATAAAAGATAGTAAAAAGATACACAAATGAACAAATACAATACGCCCATCCCACCTTAATTAAACGAATAATTTAAGTTTACATTTGCTGTGCATTGATCCCTTGGTTGAATAATTATAATGGTTGATTGCATGCGAGGGGTCAAACTAAACAGCCAAATATATAAATTAGTCTGCACTGACCCTCGTACAGGAAACCCCCCCCCCCCCCCCTCTCTCTCTCTCTCTTTCCTCCGGTCATGTTTGTAGAGGAAACACGATGTTTTTTTTTTCTATTGATCTCTCTCTCTCTCTCTCTCTCTCTCTCTCTCTCTCTCTCTCTCTCTCTCTCTCTCTCTCTCTCTCTCTCTCTCTCTCTCTCTCTCTCTCTCTATCTCTCTCTCTCTCTCTCTCTCTCTCTCTCTCTCTCTCTCTCTCTCTCTCTCTCAGGATCTTCAACACTCGGCTATACAAAACACCGTAATACTTGTACTTCTCTCTCTCTCTCTCTCTCACACAGGATCTTCAACACTTGGCTATACAAAACACCATAATACTTGTACTTACCCCTCTCTCCCTCCCTCTCTCTCTCTCTCTCTCTCTCTCTCTCTCTCTCTCTCTCACACACAGGATCTTCAACACTCGGCTATACAAAACACCATAATACTTGTACTTACCCCTTCACCCCTTTACCACACACACACACTCGGCGAAACAGGTGGTACTCCAACGCTTACCTGAAACGAGAGAAAAACATGGTCAATATCATAGCCGAGTTCACCAGGTCTACAGCGATGAGGGATGGGTGGGAGGAGAGGAGGGAGAGGAGGGAGAGAGGGAGGGAGGGAGAGAGGCAAGGGAAGGGAGGAGGGGGAGAGGGAGGGAAAGAATGAAAGAAGGAAGGAAGGAAGGAGGGAGGGAGGGAGAGAGGAAAGGGAAGGGAGGAGGGGGAGAGGGAGGGAGGGAGGGAGGGAAAGAATGAAAGAAAGAAGGAAGGAAGGAGGGAGGGAGGGAGAGAGGGAAGGGAAGGGAGGAGGGGGAGAGGGAGGGAAGGAATGAAAGGAAGGAAGGAAGGAAGGAAGGAGGGAGGGAGGGAGGGAAGGAATGAAAGAAGGAAGGAAGGAAGGAAGGAAGGAGGGAGGGAATGAAAGAAGGAAGGAAAGATAGAGGGAGGGAAGGAAGGAAGGAGGGAGGGCGAGAGGGACCTACGTTAATACCGGTAATAGAGTGTATTGACCCATTTACCCATATGCGTCGTAAAGGTAGATTACAAAAATCGCCTAACAGTAACTAGAATATGATTTAAATAACGTTATGATGGTGAAGGGGTTAAGTGAATAATACTCCTACTGATGTGACGATATATATATGTATATATATATATATATATATATATATATATATATATACCCAAGAAGCATTAACACATTGCTATTAAATATGCGAAATCATGAATTATGAATGTGATTATTAATGCGATGACATTATTCTTGAACACGAGCGCTAAGGCAATATCAAGAGTATATATATATGTGTAATGTAAGTGCGACATCTGAACTAGTGTAAATAGGAGACAAAAGAGGTAAATAAATAGGTGGGAACAAGAGAAAGGAAGGGAAGGGAGGAAGAAATAGTAATAACAACAATGGAGTTCAAACAGAGTGAGAGAGAGAGAGAGAGAGAGAGAGAGAGAGAGAGAGAGAGAGAGAGAGAGAGAGAGAGAGTTCAAACAGAGTGCGAGTGTGAGTGAGTGAGATAGATAGATAGATAGAGAGAGAGAGAAACACTAGAAACAAAGCAACAACACTCGGATCAGATACATACAATAAGCCAAGTTCACCAGGTCTAATGCAATGAGGGTAGGGGGAGAGGGAGGAGGGGGGAAGGAGGGAGGGAGGGAGGGAGAGGGAGAGGGAGGGAGGAATGGAGGGAGGGAGAGGGAGGGGAGAATGGAGGGAGCGGGGAATGGAGGGAGGGAGGGAGGGATGGCAGTTGGGAAAGAGGTAAGGAAGGAGGGATGGGGGGAGGGCGAGAAGGAAGGAAGGAAGGAGGAATAAGGAAGTAGGAAGGAAGGAAGGGGAGGGCGAGAAGGAAGGAAGGAAGGAAGGAAAGGGGAGGGCGAGAAGGAAGGAAGGAAGGAGGAAGGAAGGAAGTAGGAAGGAAGGAATGGAGAGGGCGAGAAGGAAGGAAGGAAGGAGGAAGGAAGGAAGAGAAGGAAGGAGGGAGGGAAGGAAGGAAGGAAGGAATAGGAGATAACAAATGTAGAAGAAACAACTAAGATGGGTGAGGGGGGAAAGGGAGGGAAGAGAAGAAGGATGGAGAGGAAGGGAGGGAAGGAGGGAGATGGAAAGGGAGGGAGGAAAGGAGGAAGTATGATCGTCTAACAGTTACCAGAAGATAACGAAAAGGACGTCACCGATACTGAAGGGGTTAATGGGGCCTACCTTGTTTTTTTCTCTCACTCTCTCTCTCTGTTTCTCTGGGTTGTATCCATTTGGCCCCATTCAGCCTACTATTTTAAGACGTATGTCCCCATCCAAGTGTCGATTATTTCCTGGCAACAGTAGCGAGCCAGCATATTTAAAAACAAAAAATTGACAGCAGGCTAAAGTTGTAGAGTTTATAAAATTATACAGTATACGCCACGGGTCTGTAATCCCTCCCCTGCCTAGACCTTCAGCCCCAGAGATGACGGTCAAAGGGTTACACGGGTTTAAATCCCACAGGTTCACTTAGGTATCGTGACTGGCGCCCCTTTACCCATATATAAGTCGCTACACACGAAGTCGCTACATCAAACAAAGGTTACAATACCAAACTGTATAGGCTTACTATAAATACAAATACTGAGGGAATGAGTATTGTTTACATAGAATGAGTATTGTTTACATAGAATGAGTATTGTTTACATAGAATGAGTATTGTTTACATAGAATGAGTATTGTTTACGGATTACCTTCACCACTAAAGTATTGTTTACATAGAATGAGTTATTTCATTTACATACGAATGGGAAAACAAAGAATGAGTATGTTTACATATAATGAGTATGTTACATATGAGTATTGTTTACATAGAATAAGTATTGTTTACATAGAATGAGTATTGTTTACATAGAATGAGTATTGTTTACATAGAATGAGTATTGTTTACATAGAATGAGTATTGTTTACATATAATGAGTATTGTTTACATATAATGAGTATTGTTTACATATAATACACGGATTACCTTCACCACTCCCAAAGGTAACACAATTTGTCCAGTTATTTCATCCATTAACAACGCTACGAAGGGAAAACAAAAAGTAAGAATACAAGAGATACGACCATATTCTTAAGCCTTCCCACCGCTTACCTACCACCAAATGAGACCAAATAAAATGGTTATCTTTTTAAAACTTAGGAAATTTCAAGTTTTCTTTCAATTAACACTCAATCCCATTTTCTTCGTTCATTGTGGGCTGTACGACACCAAGATATATATATATATATACACACATGACACCTTGGATGACACCTACCAACCCCACACGTCTAAAAATACGGGTGGGAGTTGCGTCAATAAACCTGAGCTTGGCATTATAACTAGGCCTAAGGTTGGTCTCCAGGTTGCCAGAGTAACCCAGTTCGGAGGTCACACGGTACACTCCTCAACACGGCTATTATTAGGTAAACAACCATTGCAAACTGTACCGACACCGAACCAGGGCATATACATTACTTTAGTGCATTATATATATATATATATATATATATATATATATATATATATATATATATATATATATATATATATATATGTGTGTAGAGAAATTCCCCGGACGAAGGCCGATTCCTCATAAATTGAAGGCTCGATATTACTCGCCAGGAAAAAAAAAATCGACACCTTGATTGCACGAAAGGCCTCAATATTGGCAAAGAAAATGGGCGAAAAGTCTTATAATCGCCAAACTAACATGGCGAACGTCTTACAATCTCAAAACTAATTGGGCTAACCATGAGGGAGAAAGGGGCCCAGAAAAGAAGAGAGAAAAGAAAAACCTATTCTTAAGGGGAGATCTCCACTTGAGGGATTGTTTTCTTGGCCCCTTTCTCCCTCATGTTTAGCCCCATTGCTTTTGATATTATAAAACGTTTGCCCCATTAGTATTTTAAGAACTTTCACCCCATTTTAAGACCTTTCGTGCCATTTAGGTGTCTATTTTATCCTGGCGAGCGATAGCGAGCCTGTAATTTAAGAGGAATCGGCCTTCGGCCGGGCCATTTTTCTACCGAAAAATTTACAAATTTATCTTGAAAGGGACTCGAGGGGGTGTAATTTTAAGGTTGATGGAGGTCTAGGGAACAAACTAAATACCTCCCCTTAAAGGTAGTAGAGGAAGGGGAAGAGGTCGGGGAGTAGAGGAAGGGGGAGAGGTCGGGGAGTAGAGGAAGAGGGAGAGAGGTCGGGGAGTAGAGGAAGGGGGAGAGGTCGGGGAGTAGAGGAAGGGGGAGAGAGGTCGGGGAGTAGAGGAAGGGGGAGAGAGGTCGGAGAGTAGGCTAAATAACCCGGATGGGGTGTAAAAGGTCACTAGGTACGGCACAGTCACCTCCATCACTTCACTTCTCGGGCACTTGTTCATATGTACAGACAGAGCGATCCTTAAGGGGAGATTTCCACTTAAGGGATTTTTTTCTTTACCCCCCCTTCTCCCTCATGTTTAGCCCCATTGCTTTTGAGATTTTAAGACGTTCGTCCTAGTAGTTTGGACATTTTAAGACATTTTGCCCCATTATTGTCAATTTTAAGACCTTTCGTGCCATGAAGGTGTCGATTTTTTCCTGGCGAGCGATAGCGAGCCTGTAATTTAAGAGCAACCGGCCTCTGGCCGGGACATTTTTCTACCGAAAAATGTACAAATTTATCTTGAAAGGGGGTCTAGGGGGTGTAATTTTAAGCTTGATGAAAACGTAGGGAACAAACTAAATACCTGCCCTTAAATAATTGTCCATAGGGATTCCCATGTACTTCATAATGGTGATAGGAGTAGTGATGATGATGATGATAGGAGTAGTGATGATGATGATAGGAGTAGTGATGATGATGATGATGATAGTAGTGATTATGGTTATATCTCTTTATAATAAAACACACATGTGGAAAATCCCTATGGGGAATCATTGGAGGATCGCTCTTGTATATATATGCCTACTCTGCACCATCTCCACCACTTGAGGGATTTTTTTCTGGACCCCTTTCTCCCTCATGTTTAGCCCCCATTGCTTTTGATATTATAAAACGTTTGCCCCATTAGTTTAGCGATTTTAAGAACTTTCACCCCATATTAAGACCTTTCGTGCAATTCAGGTGTCGATATTATCCTGGCGAGCGATAGCGAGCCTGTAATTTAAGAGGAACCGGCCTTTGGCCGGGAAATGTTTCTACCGAAAAATTTATACACATTTATCTTGAAAGGGACTCAAGGGGGTGTAATTTTAAGCTTGATGGAGGTCTAGGAAAGAAACTAAATACCTCCCCTTAAATACCTCCCCTTAACCCCTTCTTTACCGTGGTCGTTAAAATGGATAATCGGGATAGTTTGAGGCCTTTTAATGGCTACCCGTCCTCCCTAGGCTGGATAAAACCGGCTGATAATATCTGGACTATATCATGAAAAGGACAACTCGGTATTGAATCTCTTGGCAGCTAATTATTTATCGACGTTTAAATTTTACTATGTCACTGTTAAGGGGAGGTATTTAGTTTGTTCCCTAGACCTCCAGCAAGCTTAAAATTACACCCCCTCGAGTCCCTTTCAAGATTAATTTGTACATTTTTCGGTAGAAAAATGTCCCGGCCAAAGGCCGTTTCCTCTTAAGTTGCAGGCTCGCTATCGCTCGCCAGGATAAAATAGACACCTGAATGGCACGAAAGGTCTTAAAATGGGGTGCAAGTTCTTAAAATCGCCAAACTAACGGGGCAAACATCTTAAAATCTCAAAAGCAATGGGGCTAGACATGAGAGAGAAAGGGGGTCAAGAAAAAAGTCCCTCAAGTGGACATCTCCCCTTAAGACCAAGTTTATAATTATCATCTGCACCCTATTTCACTGCAAAATCTACATAATGACTGAGAAATCTTGATGGGAACTTTGCAATTTACCGTCAACTGAAAAGAAACAGAGCAAAGGTCTATTTGATTTTTTTTTTTTTATTCCTGTCTATTCTTATCAAACTCTCCTGTCTATCTAACTCTCCTGTGTATCTAACTCTCCTGTGTATCTAACTCTCCTGTATCTAACTCTCCTGTCTATCTAACTCTCCTGTGTATCTAACTCTCCTGTCTATCTAACTCTCCTGTCTATCTAACTCTCCTGTCTATCTAACTCTCCTGTGTATCTAACTCTCCTGTGTATCTAACTCTCCTGTGTATCTAACTCTCCTGTCTATCTAACTCTCCTGTGTATCTAACTCTCCTGTCTATCTAACTCTCCTGTCTATCTAACTCTCCTGTGTATCTAACTCTCCTGTGTATCTAACTCTCCTGTCTATCTAACTCTCCTGTGTATCTAACTCTCCTGTCTATCTAACTCTCCTGTGTATCTAACTCTCCTGTGTATCTAACTCTCCTGTCTATCTAACTCCTGTCTATCTGTTCCTGTACCTTTCAATTCTTTCTCGTTTATCCGTCTACCTCATCTATCTACCTTTCTATCCTTTCACCTTTCTCCGTCTACCTCATCTATCTACCTTTCTATCCTTTCACCTTTCTCCGTCTACCTCATCTATCTACCTTTCTATTCTTTCACCTTTCTCCGTCTACCTCATCTATATACCTTTCTATCCTTTCACCTTTCTCCGTCTACCTCATCTATCTACCTTTCTATTCTTTCACCTTTCTCCGTCTACCTCATCTATCTACCTTTCTATTCTTTCACCTTTCTCCGTCTACCTCATCTATCTACCTTTCTATCCTTTCACCTTTCTCCGTCTACCTCATCTATCTACCTTTCTATTCTTTCACCTTTCTCCGTCTACCTCATCTATCTACCTTTCTATTCTTTCACCTTTCTCCGTCTACCTCATCTGTCTACCTTTCTATCCTTTCACCTTTCTCCGTCTACCTCATCTATCTACCTTTCTATTCTTTCACCTTTCTCCGTCTACCTCATCTATCTACCTTTCTATCCTTTCACCTTTCTGTCTACCTTTCAATTCTTTCTCGTTTATCCGTCTACCTCATCTATCTACCTTTCCATTCTTTCACCTTTCTGTCTACCTCATCTATCTACCTTTCAATTCTTTCACCTTTCTCTGTCTACCTCATCTATCTACCTTTCTATTCTTTCACCTTTCTGTCTACCTCATCTATCTACCTTTTTATTCTTTCACCTTTCTCCGTCTACCTCATCTATCTACCTTTCCATTCTTTCACCTTTCTGTCTACCTCATCTATCTACCTTTCTATTCTTTCACCTTTCTCCGTCTACCTCATCTATCTACCTTTCTATTCTTTCACCTTTCTGTCTACCTCATCTATCTACCTTTCTATTCTTTCACCTTTCTCCGTCTACCTCATCTATCGTGTGGCTATGATATCTACTTCAGTCTCACTTTCCCCTTTCTACTCTCATTTTCTACACGGCAATATTACAAGTTCTATATATTATTTGTTGATAAAAATTAAATTAAAATTAGGAAAAGTGGGGATTGGGCCTGAGCATATAGATAGATAGATAGATAGATAGATAGATAGATTGTGTTAACTACCGCCTGTAAATACAAATACCGGGATCTCATTCATGACTATTTGTAGTGGCTGTGCAACACTCAATTCCTAACCAGTTGATAGATATTGCACACTCGAATGACTCCCCTCGTGCCATACAGTTATAAGGTCTCTCTCTCTCTCTCTCTCTCTCTCTCTCTCTCTCTCTCTCTCTCTCTCTAGACTTTGTTCTTGTATACTACCTTCTCTCTCTCTCTCTCTCTCTCTCTCTCTCTCTCTCTCTCTCTCTCTCTCTCTCCCATCCACCCATCATCTCTACAGACTTTTTTCTGTGTGTCAACTACGGGTCAGAGAGGCAGCGGAGAGGCCTATATGTTGCTCCCTCCCCCACTCCTCTCACGCGCTGCTCCCCTCACCCTCCCCCCTCCCTCTCTCTGCTCCCCTCACCCCCCCTTCTCCTCTCTCTCCCTCCCTCCTTCACTCCCTATGCCTTCTATACCTCTCCCCTCTTCTCTAGTATGCCTCTTCCTCCTTCTATCCTTCTTCTTCATTCTCCTCTACCTTCTTCTTCTTCTCCTTCCTCCTCCTTCCTCACTTCCTACTTCCTCCTTCCGCTTCCTCCCCTCCCTCCACCCCCGCCAGCGTTCTCAGTGACCCCTCTCTCAGTAGCCTAACTCCTCGTGAATCAATAGGTTTTTCATCTTGACACGGTGCTGTGTGTGTGTGTGTGTGTGTGTGTGTGTGTGTGTGTGTGTGTGTGTGTGTGTGTGTGTGTGTGTGTGTATATAGTATATAATTATGTAGGTGTGTGTGTGTGTGTGTGTGTGTGTGTGTGTGTGTGCCCTGCTATTTTGGTTAGTATATCTTATAGAAAGTATTTTTGTCTATGCGTATGAAGGAGACAAAAGGCAAAGGTGAATGCAACAAGTGACTCCCTCAAAGTTGAAAGTGATAGTTGCAATTTTCAACGTTGTGTGTGTGTGTGTTTATTGTATTTCATTGTTTGTTTGTTTTATTTGTTTTTAGATATTGTTGTTAAGTTATCGATGTAAGTGCGTGTCTTTGTTTGTATCTTTACTCCACCTGTTGTTGTTTACCTCCACCAAACCAAGTTGGACGGAGGTTAAGTTTTCGCCTCTGTGTGTTTCTTTGTAAACAAGATATCTCACAAAGTTATGAACCGATTTTGATGAAATTTGGTGGACAGATAGGATATGCGCCAAGGAAGAAGTGATTCCATTTAGGAGGCGATCAGTAGAGCGCATACCTCCGCCAGCGTAGGAATGCGCTCTCCCAAGTGGCCCTCTAGTGTTGATCATGTTGGTGTCATTCTTGCAGTTGTTGTTGCTACGCTTATTTTTGTTTTGTTGAGGCCATTGTTAGCATTGTGGCGCATTCACCGTTTTCTATTTGACCTTACTGGGGATACTTATGTGGTCAGAGTTGTTGTTGTTGTTGTTGTGTTGAGGGTCTTCGTAGCAGTGATGCGGATGTGTTTTTTTTATGGCATTTGTATTGATTTTAACTGGGGTTATTTACTTCTTATTCTATCTATCTATCTATCTATTGCCTAACTTCTTATTGACTTCTTTAATTATTGAGTGACATCATTAAATAATTCACTCATTCCCTAGCTTCCTCACTTACTGACTTGCTTAATTGGGGTTTGGCTTCATGTATTGTATTAATTACTGTTATTGTGTTTATGATAATTATTGTGGGTATTGACGTTCTAAATGTTGTTGTTGTTGTTGTTGTTGTTGCTGCTGTTGTTGTTGTTTTTGTTAGCATTAGTATTGTGCATCTAGGTGGTGTTCCTGTTTGTGTCGTTATTGTTGCTAAAAGTGTTGTTGTTGTTGTTGTTGTGCATCTAGGTGGTGTTCCTGTTTGTGTCGTTATTGTTGCTAAAGTGTTGTTGTTGTTGTTGTTGTTGTTGGGATTACTATTTGTGTTGTCTATAGGTGATGTGTTTCTGTATGTGTGGCTGTCGTTGTTGATGTTGTTGTTGTCTGTTGGTGGTGCTCCTGTATGTGTGTCTGTCGTTGTTGTTGTTGTTGTTGTCTGTAGGTGGTGTTCTTGTATGTGCTGTTGTTGTTGTTGTTGTTGTTGTTGTCTGTAGGTGGTGTTCTTGTATGTGCTGTTGCTGTTGTTGTTGTTGTTGTTGTTGTTGTATATATGTGGTGTTCTTGTATGTATTCTTGTTGTTGTTGTTGTTGTCTATAGGTAGTGTTCTTGTATGTGTTGTTGTTGTTGATATTGGTGTCTATATATAGTGTATGTGTCGTTGTCGTTGGAATTGGATGCTTAACACCTGTGAAGTTCATGACCCTTGCCGGCAGGTGTACAGGTGTGTGTATCTGTGTGTATATGTGCGTGTGCGTGTGTGTGTGTGTGTGTGTGTGTGTGTGTGTAAAGGGTTAGTGCCCACCATACCACAGGTGTGCAAAAGTACACGTTGCAGCTGCTGCTACCCCCCCCCCCCCCCCTTCCCCAATGTTTCCCATTTGTGTGAATATATATATATATATATATATATATATATATATATATATATATATATATATATATATATATATATATATATATACACGGATCCACGTGTGCTTATATATATCTATTTATCTATCTATCTATCTATCTATCTGTCTGTCTGTCTGTCTCTCTTTCTGTCTCTGTCTCTCTCTATATATGTACCTATATATATATATATATATATATATATATATATATATATATATATATATATAATGAGGTAATAGGTTGACAATGGGAGCCGGGGTGAGCCTCGTACCGGGTGACCGTAATGTCGCCGGGTTATTTTGTTCGGATAAGACGATTTATTTATTTTTTTCAGGATGACGTGAGTTGTCGGTAAAATTATTATTCGTCTTTTGTCTCGCTGTTGATCACTTTCACTCACGAGGTCGAAGTGGTCTGTGTGAGATAGAGAGAGAGAGAGAGAGTACAAAGGAGTACAAAGGAGTACAAAGGAAATCAAGCAACAACAGATCTAGTGACCCTTCTAGGCTGCTTGTCCTCCAAAACACTGAGGATCAAGTGTCCAAACAGTGGTTTAGAGTGGGTAAGGGAACATTGGAAAGGGAACTACTGCCCTGCCACTAACGTGGCAGGACTAGGAAGTTAGTAGGGGACATATGGGTTAGTAACTGAGGGGAGGATAAAGTTATTCATTTACAAACGCAGTCAGTCGCGGGTTTGATGCGAGATATTTGTCTAGGCGGAATTTAAATGAATCAACGGTGCTGCAGTCTATAACGTCTCTGGGAAGCCCATTCCACAGGTTGACAACTCGATTGAAGAAGAAATTCTTAGATTCGTGCGAGTTAAAAGATTTACCAATAATTTTGCAACCGTTTCCCCGCGTGTAATTAGATTGGTCGATAGTGAAGTACTTACTACAGTTCATATTGTCGATGCCTTTGATGATTTTGAACACTTGAATTAAGTCGCCTCTTAATCTGCGCTGGGTTAAAGGAAATAATTTAATTCTCTAAGACGCTCTTCGTATGGTTTGTTCTTTAGGCTAGGTATAATTTTGGTAACTCTACGTTGAACTCGTTCTAGCTTGTTTATGTCTTTTTGGTAATAAGGGCACCAGGATTGAACGCAGTATTCCAGAAGAGGGCGGACTAAGGAATTGTAAAGGGTTAGAGAGAGAGAGAGAGAGAGAGAGAGAGAGAGAGAGAGAGAGAGAGAGAGAGAGAGAGAGAGAGAGTGAGTGTGTGTGTGTGTGTGTGTTATAATCACAAGCTTTCAACGCGCTTAGAATGCCCACTTTTTTGGATATTTCCCATTCACAATCATTGTTTGTATAAGTCTATCCCCAAATGAGTCTTATAATCCCGTTAAGGGGAGGTATTTAGTTTGTTCATTACGTTTTCATCAAGCTTAAAATTACACCCCCTAGACCCCCTTTCAAGATAAATTTGTACATTTTTCGGTTGAAAAACGGCCGGTTGCTCTTAAATTACAGGCTCGCTATCGCTCGCCAGGAAAAAATCGACACCTTAATGGCACGAAAGGTCTTAAATTGACAGAAATGGGGCAAAATTTCTTAAAATGTCAAAACTACTAGGGCGAACGTCTTAAAATTTAAAAAGCAATGGGGCTAAACATGAGGGAGAAACGGGTCCAGAAAAAAATCCCTCAAGTGGAAATCTCCCCTTAATGTAACACTATAGTGACTTCCTTTTATTAATTCATTGTACAACACTGCACACACATTATTGTTCACCCATTGTTCACGGACTCTCATCTTTGCTTTCAATAACACAATGATTTCGGTCCAATTTTCCTACTTTGTGGAGTTCCTTATTTTGGTGTATATATTTGTTTTGCAAGTTTTACATTATAATTTATTTGTTTTGCAAGTTTTACATTATAATTTCACCCTTTCCTCTTTGTCACCCTGTTTCACCCTTCCCCCATTAAGTGTTCCTCACCCTACCACCGTCCATTCCTCTATTCACACCCTTTAAACTCACCCCTTCCTTCAACCCTATATCCCAAATGATGCCTCCGTAACCCCCCCTCCCCCCACCACAACACCTCTTCCGGCTACCCACCTCTCTTTAGCAATCACCCCTACCCTCACCCACAAAATTCACCCTTTTCCCCCATTCCTACCCTAAACGTCGCCTACTGCCCCTCCCCCCTCCTCCCCCACCCAGTCCCCTTATACACCCCCTATCCTCACCCTTTAAATTCACCCCTTCCCCCATTCCTACCCTACATGACCCCTAGTGCCCCCCCCCCCACACACCTAGCCACGCCCCCTTCCTGTGCCCTTGATGCCCTCGTCACTAAGGCCTATTCAGGGGGCCCTATAACCCCCTCCCCCTCCCCCTCCCGCCCCACCCCCCCATCATACCCCACAACCTACCCACCCAGAATTTGACCTTCAGTAGGCTCCTGAAGGTCATAAGAAGGTCACAGGCTGGGAAGGGGGAAGCGTGGAAGAGAAAGAATGAGAAGTGGAACAGTGGAAGGAACTGGATCGTAGAATAGGGAGGGGAGAAAGAGGACATGAAAGAAAATATAGAAGGTTTAAGTGGAAGAATTAGAAATAAACAGGCATAACTTGTGGGAGAGGAATAGGAGAAAGTGGAGAAGGCAAAGTGGAACAATAGGTGGAATATGGAATGAAGGATAGGAGGAAAGTGTAAGTAGAGGAAGGATAATGAAATAAAACAAACAAAATAGAGATGATTGAGGGGTAGAAAGAGAAATAAGGAAGAGGGGTAGAAAGAGAAATAAGGAAGAGGGGTAGAAAGAGAAATAAGGAAGAGGGGTAGAAAGAGAAATAAGGAAGAGGGGTAGAAAGAGAAATAAGGAAGAGGGGTAGAAAGAGAAATAAGGAAGAGGGGTAGAAAGATAAATAAGGAAGAGGGGTAGAAAGATAAATAAGGAAGAGGGGTAGAAAGAGAAATAAGGTAGAGGGGTAGAAAGAGAAATAAGGAAGAGGGGTAGAAAGAGAAATAAGGAAGAGGGGTAGAAAGAGAAATAAGGAAGAGGGGTAGAAAGAGAAATAAGGAAGAGGGGTAGAAAGAGAAGGAGGAGATATTTTGTTTAGAGAAAGAATACAAAGGCATCTGTAATACTCAAAATGTTCAACAATTAGGTATATATTCTCTCTCTCTCTCTCTCTCTCTCTCTCTCTCTCTCTCTCTCTCTCTCCCTAGTAACACGTATTTTCTTTATTCCTGTTCTACATCCCTCCGTAAAAAATAAATAAAAAATAAAAATATGAGCGACTAAAAAAGTGACGCTTGTATAGGGAGTTGAATCACGACCTTTTAACCTTTATTCTTCTAAGCCTCTCTCTCTCTCTCTCCCTCTCTCTCTCTCTCTCTCTCTCTCTCTCTCTCTCTCTCTCTCTCTCTCTCTCTCTCTCAAGTACAGTCTCATACGATTATTCACAATTCACAGGACCCTCATATTTTTCACTTTACAAAAATAACCAAGGAAACTGAATTAACAATGCAATTTTCTTCACATTCAATTATATAACTATATTATTAATCTAACGTAAAGCAAAACACACTTGTCAATCAATCCGTAGGGCCGAATTTACATCGAGAAAATATAAGAAGTTCACGAAGTTTTCGGAGTGACTCTACTTATTTTTACCTGCTCACGTGTCTAACGAGACCAACCACAAGTATGCTTTGTCACGACTTCACCCCTCCCCCCGCTTCACCCTTCACCCTCCCCCCCCCCCCCCCATCCATGCCCCTTCACCCCAACTCTGCACCACCATTAGTCAAAGTCACCCCAACGAAGAAAGGAAAAGATACAAAAGAAGATAAATACTACTACTACTACTACTACCACTACTACTACTACTACCACTACTACTACTACTACTACTAAAACTTGTAATAATACTACTACTAATAAAACAATAATAATAATAATAACAAGGCGGAAGATAAATACTACCACCACTACTACTACTACTACTACTACTACTACTACTTGTCATAATACTACTAATAATAAAACAATAATAATAATAACAAGGCGGAAGAACAAGAATGAAAAAAAACCCAAAGGATAATAAATATTGAGCTTGGGAGAGTGTTGGGGCTAAAAGTCTCAGGACTGGGGGGTTAAGTCTGGCAGTCGCATTTCTAGTTCCTTCTGTGTGGTTTCGCTTTTGTTTCAAGGTCAAAAGGGTTTCCGTGAATATCTTTGGCCATTTTTCGTTTGGCATCGCTCGCTTCATTGTATCGATCCTCATTTTCTCTCTTTACGATATATGTAGGGTAACTTATATAAATTCGTGGACCCCCATGTTCCTGGATTGATTTTTGGATGGAGCTTGCTTGTCAATCAACCCTCTCCGACATATGACGCGATTTTGAGCCTATTGGGGATACTTTGAAGCCTTTGTTACCATCAAGGGTATTTAGAAACCTTTAGTTTAGTTACTTCAACCTCTGCAGTTGTCTTTGAGTTAGCTGTGGGCAGGAAACTAATTTTGGAGAAGTAATTATAAAAGTGAGAGAACTCTATGTCTTATTGCTAATCTGGCAACCTCTGCGTCATAAATGCGTGAGAGGGTTAACAGATAGTCTAGTAAAGTCCTTTTTTCCTCCCATCTCCAAATAATATCTCTCTCTTAGTTTTCTTGTGTATTGCTTATTTCTATTCTCGGTAAATCGGTGAAAAAAAATATAGTTCTACGAAATGTACTGAGAATTTCGTATTTGACTTATTTTTCGGAGAGGAAATGCTACGTATTGTTTTAATAACCATTTCCTATCATAATTCTGCGGTTTTTCCAAATATATATATGCTTTCTATTATTCCAAATATATATATGCTTTCTATTATTCGCCTTCCATGAAGTTACCCTCTCCTCTCACCTGTTCTTAACCCCTTCTGTACCGGCGACGTCTTTTTAACTTGATGCTGGCTACTATTAGACGATTTTATTAATTATAAAAAGGGCCTTCCAGCAATGACCAGGCTTCGAACTATCTCGCTCAACCTTTTATACTTCCACAGACCCTTCTTAAACGGCACAAAGTCGTCTAAATGTAACTAGAATACAATTAAATAGACGTCGCCGGTACAGAAGGGGTTAAATGGCGATGCAAACCAAACTCGGCTATTAACCCGTACAGCCCCAGCGACGCGCCTGACGCGTCGGCGATGTATGTAACGCACAGCCCCAGAGACGCGCCTGGCGCGTCGCCCCAATTGCGCCGACCGTGACCTCAGGTGTAGCCACTCAAGAGGGCTCAGATTTGTATGGGAACTGTGTACGTATCCCACGCACCCGTGCCGATGGTTGAAAACTCTCAAAGTCCACGTGCGTGCGCGCGAGCGCGCAATAACCTGTTTTTTTTGGGATAATTGCCTTCAATTTTTTACTCTTATAAAATCCGTTTTCGGGGGCTCTGTAGGACCATTTTTTAAGCTTTTTGAGCGGTTTTTCGTGGTTTTTCCTTCATTCCTAACCCATTCGCTATTGTTTCTGGAATAAAACCATTTTTTGAAAACCGGCCGGGTTCTGGTGCGCAAACATTACAAAACTAGCCGGGGCTCCACGGGTTAACAAAAAATACCCTACAAAAAAAAAAAAAAAAAAAAAATTAGGTTCAAGTCATTTCCGCTAGTAAACCCTCATATTAGAACAGAATCACGTAACATAAGATGAAATGAAATGAAATGAAATTAAATGAACTGTAGAAGGCAACACAAATAAAAGTTCGGATAAAAAAAAAGGCACGAGGTGTATTGTTCTGATTGAGGGGAGCTTGTGTTGTTAAGGGGAGATCTCCACTTGAGGGATTTTTTTTCTTTGCCCCTTTCTCCCTCATGTTTAGCCCCATTGATTTTGATATTATAAAACGTTTGCCCCACTAGTTTAGCGATTTTAAGAACTTTCACCCCATATTAAGACCTTTCGTGCATTCAGGTGTCTATTTTATCCTGGCGAGCGATAGCGACCCTGTAATTTAAGAGGAACCGGCCTTCGGCCGGGAAATTTTTCTACCGAAAAATGTACAAATTTATCTTGAAAGGGACTCAAGGGGGTGTAATTTTAAGCTTGATGGAGGTCTAGGGAACAAACTAAATACCTACCCTTAAATCTGTTAGGCTATCAAGCTCTATCTATCTATCTATCTATCTATCTATCTATCTATCTATCTATCTATCTATCTATCTAGTTCTCTGTAGCTTTTACGAAATACAATAATGAGTCTGCGTCTATATATCTATGTATCGATCTATCTACCTCAACCATCCCCCCTCTTAGCAGACCCCTCCCCACCCACCCACCCACACACCCACGCCTTAACCCCCCCCCCCCCCCGCCCCGCACACCCTCATCGCACCTCTCAGTTCATGAACCCGGAAACGTAATCAAATGTTATTAAAAGTGAGTCTAGCAAACTCCTCCACCATGCTCTCCGTTATTACCTACTCCACACCTGTGCCACCCAGACCAAGTAGAGACCCTGTACGAAGAGAGAGAGAGTGAGAGAACGACCGTATTTTGCTTTGGATGCTTAACTCTTTCTGTACCGGCGACGTAAAGTCTTAACATCGCCAAACTAATGGGCCGAACGTCTTAAAATCTCAAAAGCAATGTCGGCCACCCCCAAGAAACAAGGAAAACAACAAAATAATAAAATATAATAAAATCGAAAAAAAAAAAAAAACAAAAACAACAACGGAAAAATGGGGATTGGGCCTGAGCATATAGATAGATAGAATGGGGCTAAACACGAGGGAGAAGAGGACCAGAGAAAACAGCAAATAATGAACATAAAGACTGAACACACGAGGGTTTACAATGGTGCTTTTTTATGGTGGTAAGGTCGGGGTGGTCAGGTCTGTCCACTCACACGTCAGTTATTGTCACCTTAAGGGGAGGTATTTAGTTTCTTCCCTAGAACTCCATCAAGCTTAAAATTACACCCCCTAGACCCCCTTTCAAGATTAATTTGTAGATTTTCTGGCCGAAGGCCGGTTCCTCTCAAATTACAGGCTCGCTATCGCTCGCCAGGAAAAAATTGACACCTAAATGGCACGAAAGTTCTTAAAATTGACAGAAATGGGGCGAAAGTTCTTAAAATCGCCAAACTAAAGTGGGCGAGCGTCTTAAAATCGCAAAAGCAATGGGGCTAAACATGACAGAGAAAGGGGTCCAGAAAAAAATCCCTCAAGTAGAAATCTCCCCTTAAACACACACACACACACACATGGTTGGCAGATGTGTGTGTGTGTGTGTGTAGGGAGATATGGATACAGCCAACTCTTAAGGCGTTCGTCCATGTATGTAATTGTACTGTACGTAATAATTTTTTGTTATTTGAGGGGAGGAAGAAATGCATAAGTAATCTTAGTTCATTCATTTCACTCCCAAGACCAAACCCCTCCAAATGAAATTAATGAAAGCGTGTCATCTTTCCCGGGATTGGAACCAAGGATACCACATAAAGAACTTAAACACTCTAACCACTACACCACCAAGACAGTTAAGGGGAGGTATTTAGTTTGTTCCCTAGACCTCCATCAAGCTTAAAATTACACCCCCTTGAGTCCCTTTCAAGATAAATTTGTACATTTTTCGGTAGAAAAATTTCCCGGCCGAAGGCCGGTTCCTCGTAAATTACAGGCTCGCTATCGCTCGCCAGGATAAAATCGACACCTGAATTGCACGAAAGGTCTTAATATGGGGTGAAAGTTCTTAAAATCGCTAAACTAATGGGGCAAACGTTTTATAATATCAAAAGCAATGGGGCTAAACATGAGGGAGAAAGGGGTCAAGAAAAAAATCCCTCAAGTGGAGACCTCCTCTTAACGGTTCAGCACATGACCACAATTAATAGCCATTTATCGAATACTAGATATTATATCTAATCATGTTCTGTTACACAATACTTTATGAAACTCTTGTGGCATGCAGATACAAAAACAAACGTACTTACACACGCTAAAGCTTAGACATGCGTAACACATATCAAAACTCGTTACACAACAATTCTTGAAAACTTAAAACTCACCGCCAGTAATCGTTCTGTGATAATTATCCAAAGACACACTTGCATACTCCCTCGAGCGTGAAGCGTATAAAGCAGACACATGCGTACACGTAACACCCCAATACACACACATTCACACACTCTCTCTCTCTCTCTTTCTCTGTCTCTCACACACAAACACACACATTCACACACTCTCTCTCTCTCTCTCTCTGTCCCCCCCTCTCTATCACTCCCTCACTCTCTCTCTGTCTCTCACACACAAACACACACACACACACTCTCTCTCTCTCTCACACACACACACTCAATAACCACCTGGACAACTATCACTCTCACTACCAACCGCGGCCCCCAACTCCCGATCCAACAGCAGCAACAACAACAATCATAAATCTGCCGTAACCACCCTCTTTCAACAACCATCCCAACCACAATCTACCGGCTACCACAATTATGCCCCCCCCCCCCCCACCACCCTTTCCCCCGGCACCACTATAGTCTGTATCTTTCGCGATGGCAAATTGAATCCTTTATCAGCTGATGTCTGCATACCTAATGACAAAATACCATCCTCATCAACATCACCTTTATCATCACCATCCTCTTCCTCCTTCTCCTCCTCCTCCTCCTCACCATCATCATCACCTTCACCATCATAATCACCTTCACCATCACCATCCTCTTCCTCCTCCTCCTCATCATCATCACCATCCTCATCACCATCATCATCACCTTCACCATCATCATCACCATCCTCCTTCTCCTCCTCCTCCTCCTCACCATCATCATCACCATCATCATCACCTTCACCATCATAATCACCTTCACCATCATCATCACCATCCTCTTCCTCCTCATCATCATCACCATCCTCATCACCTTCACCATCATCATCACCATCCTCTTCCTCCTCCTCCTCCTCATCATCATCACCATCATCATCATTATCACAATCATCATCACCTTCACCATCATCATCACCATCCTCATCATCAACATCCTCCTCCTCCTCCTCATCATCACCATAATCATCATCATCACCATCACCATCATCACCATCATCACCACTTACTACCTCCACTGCTCTACCACCCTCAGACGGTCCTCTCCCTTCTCATTCCTTCCACTCTATTTATTCCGACGAACTTGGCATATATTTAGTGTTCTCCTTTTAAGGGGAGACCTCCACTAGAGGGATTTTGTTCTTGACCCCTTTCTCCCTCATGTTTAGCCCCATTGATTTTGATATTATAAAACGTTCGCCCCGTTAGTTTGGCGATTTTAAGAACTTTCACCCCATTTTAAGACCTTTCGTGCCATTCAGGTGTCGATTTTATCCTGGCGAGCGATAGCGAGCCTGTAACTTAAGAGGAAACGGCCTTCGGCCGGGGAAATTTTTCTACCGAAAAATGTACAAATTAGTCTTGAAAGGGACTCAAGGGGGTGTAATTTTAAGCTTGCTGGAGGTCTAGGGAACAAACTAAATACCTCCCCTTAAACGTTCGTCAGTATACATTAACTCCTTAAATTCAACTTAGACTTTTACTAATCCACATGCATCACTTCGGTCTTATTAACATATCAATTCCAAACTCTCCTTTCCCTATATTCAACATGTAATTCATACCCACATACAAAGCCCATTCTACCATATTAACCCCTACAGTACCGGTGCCGTACTTTTACCTTTACAGTACCGGTGCCGTACTTTTACCCCTACAGCCGGTGCGACTACAGTACCGGTGCCGTACTTTTAGCCCCTACCCGTGCCTCGTCCTTTTACAGTTTACATTACCGGTGCCGTAACTTTTACCAGTGCCGTAACCCCTACATTACGGTGCCGTACTTTTACCCCTACAGTACCGGTGCCGTACTTTTACCCCTACAGTACCGGTGCCGTACTTTTACCTTTACAGTACCGGTGCCGTACTTTTACCCCTACAGTACCGGTGCCGTACTTTTACCCCTACAGTACCGGTGCCGTACTTTTACCCCTACAGTACCGGTGCCGTACTTTTACCCCTACAGTACCGTGCCGTACTTTTACCCCTACAGTACCGGTGCCGTACTTTTACCCCTACAGTACCGGTGCCGTACTTTTACCCCTACAGTACCGGTGCCGTACTTTTACCCCTACAGTACCGGTGCCGTACTTTTACCCCTACAGTACCGGTGCCGTACTTTGTTGACCCTTACAGTACCGGTGCCGTACTTTGTTGGCCCTTACAGTACCGGTGCCGTACTTTTACCCCTACAGTACCGATGCCGTACTTTTACCCCTACAGTACCGGTGCCGTACTTTTACCCCTACAGTACCGGTGCCGTACTTTTACCTCTACAGTACCGGTGCCGTACTTTTACCCCTACAGTACCGGTGCCGTACTTTTACCCCTACAGTACCGGTGCCGTACTTTTACCCCTTCAGTACCGGTGCCGTACTTCTACCTTTATGCTGGCTGCTATTAGTCGATTTTAGTCAGATCCAAAATGGCCTCCAGCAATTAACAGGCTTCCAACTATCTCCCTTAACCCTTTTTACTACCACCGATCCTTCTTAAGGGGAGGTATTTAGTTGATTCCCTAGACTTCCATCAAGCTTAAAATTACACCCCCTTGAGTCCCTTTCAAGATAAATTTGTACATTTTTCGGTAGAAAAATGTCCAGGCCGAAGGCCGGTTCCTCTTAAATTACAGGCTCGCTATCGCTCGCCAGGATAAAATCGACACCTGAATTGCACAAAAGGTCTTAATATGGGGTGAAAGTTCTTAAAATCGCTAAACTAATGGGGCAAACGTTTTATAATATCAAAAGCAATGGGGCTTAACATGAGGGAGAAAGGGGTCAAGAAAAAAATCCCTCAAGTGGAGATCTCCCCTTAAACTGCATAGCTAGAACCATAGACAACAGGAGACCTAGAACATAATTTATAAGACGTGAAGGAACTGAAGTTGGAATTAGACCTCCCCTCATTCCCTTCAACCCTGTCAGCATTAGGACACGTCTTGGTTGTTGTTGTTGTTGTTGTTCCCCAAGCTGCCTGGCCGAACAGCCCCAAGGCCCCGAGCAAGGCCAAGGCCATAACCAAGCGCCCCAGCAGAACCCTCCCTGCCGACCACAATAAAGACTGGGTGACCGAAGCCACTCCATGGCGGGGAGCTGAGGAGGGTGTGGAAACGCCCAGGACACTTGGTTTCACTGTATATTGGCTAACACCAGGCGATTTTACCCAGTTTCGAAAGACCCTCTGGGAATCAATGGTGGGTAGTGGTCGACCCTCTCCATTAATCTGCCGTCAGTGAAAGTTAACACACAATGAAGGGGAGAGGCGCCCCCCCTTTCCAGACTATAGCTGCCCCCCTTCCCCCCCCCCCCCCCCCAACACACACACACACACCTGGAGCCAGAAAATAGGGAGGGCGGAAGGGGGGGGGGGGGGGGGGGGGGAAAGACACACACCTGAGCGGGGGTGTAATGAACTTAACCAGGTAGTGAGTGCTAAGTTCCGGAGGGAGGGAGGGAGGGAGGGAGGGATGGAGTAGTCTTTTCCTATCTACCGCCTAGCCTCATTTCCGGGTCCTTCTTCATTTTCTTCTTCTTCTGTTTCTTGCTTCTCTAGTTTTCCTTCTCCACCAAATTCCTTCTTCTTCTTCTTCTTCTTCTTCTTTTGTTTTCTTCTTCTTTTGTTTTCTTTTCTTGTGTAAGATCCCAATTAAATTAATGTTGCATACATCCCAATTAAATGTGTCCTCATTAAAATATTTAGCTTTGTTTCTATCATCATTATTATTATTATTATTATTATTATTATCATTATTATTATTATCATTATTATTATCATCATTATTATTATTATTATTATTATTATTATTATTTTCTGTTATTATTCGTGTCTATTGTTTGTATTAGGCCTATTTATTTACCCCATCAGTCGTTTTCGCTTGTTACGCCTTCCTTTTCGTTATATAGTATATAATGTCTGATATAGGTAGTGTCATTAAGGGGAGGTTTTTAGTTGATTCCCTAGACTTCCATCAAGCTTAAAATTACTCCCCCTAGACCCCCTTTCAAGATAAATTTGTACATTTTTCGGTAGAAAAAGGTCCCGGCTGAAAGCCGGTTCCTCTTATATTACAGGCTCGCTATCGCTCGCCAGGATAAAATCGACACCTACATGGCACAAAAGGTCTTAAAATTGACAGAAATGGGTCGAAAGTTCTTAAAATCGTCAAAATAATGGGGCGAACGTCTTAAAATTAGAAAAGCAATGGGGCTAAACATGAGGGAGAAAGGAGTCCAGAAAAAAAAAAATCTCAAGTGGAAACCTCCCCTCAATTGTTCTCGATCTGACGACAATAACTACTGCTTTCAATAGCACTCCAATTTACCCCCCCCCTCCCTCCCCCCCCTCCCTCCCCCACCACCGCTCTATAGCTCTATGTACTCTCCCTATTCTTAAGGGAGCCCACCTCGCTTTTTTGTTTTTCTCTTTCTCTCCCTCTCTCTCTCTTTTGCTTGTATCCATTCGGCCCCATTCAGCCGCCTGTTTTAAGACGTTTACCCCCATCCAGGTGTCAATATTTTTCTGGCGAGCGGTAGCGAGCCAGTATATATATATATATATTTGTGTTTTGGCAGCAAGCTAAATTTGTACATTTTTCGATAGAAAAATGTCTCCGGCGAAGCCGGATTTCTCTAAACAATGCTGGCTCGCTATCGCTCGCCAGGAAGAAATCGACACCTGGCTATGGATAAACGTCTTAAAACAGTTGGCTGAATGGGGCCGAATGGATACAAGCCAGGGAACGAGAGAAAAGGAGAGAAAGATAAAAAACAAAAGCCGGTGACCCCCCTTAACAATAGTGATCCCCAATACAATGAACCCCACCGCTATGTTTCCTCCCCCCCCCCCCCCCTTCCTCCTTCCCTCCCTCCTTTCGATTTCCTTCCTGTCGTTTCTTCCTCCCTCCCTCCCTCCCTCCTTCCTTCGCTCCCTCTTATTATTATTATTACTATCATTATTTGTATTATTATTTGTATTATTATTATTATTATTATTATGATAATTATTTGTATTATTTGTATTGTTATTATGATCATTATTTGTATTATTATTATTATTATTATTATGATCATTATTTGTATTATTATTATTATTATTATTATTATTATTATTATTATAATTATTTGTATTATTATTATTATTATATATCTGCCAACACTTCGTTCTTCCTTCTCATACATCCTACCCAATCCTTCCTTCGTTGTTTTCCTTCTACCCTTCTCATCTCAAAATTTGCTGACGATACAAAAATTGCAAATAGCGTACTCTCAAAAGAACAAGTTGACGATATGCAACACAATCTAGATAAATTGTCATGTTGGGCCCAAATTTGGCAAATGAGTTTCAATGCGGATAAATGTAAAGTACTACATGTCGGATACCTAAATGAGAAAGCAAACTATTCGATGAATGGCACTCAGCTTAAGAATGTAAACAGAGAAACTGATCTGGGAGTAACAATATCGAGTAACCTAAAACCGAGTCAACAATGTTCAGAAGTTGTTAAGAAGGCAAACAAAATAATTGGCTTTATAGGCAGGTCATTTGAGCATAAATCCAAACAAGTTATCCTAACCCTTTACAATTCCTTAGTCCGCCCTCTTCTGGAATACTGCGTTCAATCCTGGTGCCCTTATTACCAAAAAGATATAAACAGCTAGAACGAGTTCAACGTAGAGTTACCAAAATGATACCTAGCCTAAAGAACAAACCATACGAAGAGCGTCTTAGAGAATTAAATCTATTTCCTTTAACCCAGCGCAGATTAAGAGGCGACTTAATTCAAGTGTTCAAAATCATCAAAGGCATCGACAATATGAACTGTAGTAAGTACTTCACTATCGACCAATCTAATTACACGCGGGGAAACGGTTGCAAAATTATTGGTAAATCTTTTAACTCGCACGAATCTAAGAATTTCTTCTTCAATCGAGTTGTCAACTTGTGGAATGGGCTTCCCCGAGACGTTATAGACTGCAGCACCGTTGATTCATTTAAATTCCGCCTAGACAAATATCTCGCATCAAACCCGCGACTGACTGCGTTTGTAAATGAATAACTTTATCCTCCCCTCAGTTACTAACCCATATGTCCCCTACTAACTTCCTAGTCCTGCCACGTTAGTGGCAGGGCAGTAGTTCCCTTTCCAATGTTCCCTTACCCACTCTAAACCACTGTTTGGACACTTGATCCTCAGTGTTTTGGAGGACAAGCAACCTAGAAGGGTCACTAGATCTGTTGTTGCTTGATTTCCTTTGTACTCCTTTGTACTCCTCCCTCCCTCCCTCCCCCTCCCTGTCATTCCTTCTTTCCTCCCTTACCCCACACTCTTATCCTTCCATTCCTCCTACCCTCCCTCCTTCTTTCCTTCCCTCCCTCCTACCTTCCTTACCCTAGGACAGTACTTCCCTTTCCAATTGTCCCTTACCCACTATAAACCACTGTTGAACACTCTGAACAGCAGTAATTTAGAGGGCAAGCAACTACGAGGGGTCATTAGACCAGTTGTTGCTTGACTTCCTTTGCACTCCTTTGTACTCTCCTTCCTTCCCTCCCTCCCCTCCCCCCTTCCAAATCCCTCCCTCCTTCCTTCCTTCCCTCTCTCCTCTCTTATCACCTCCTTCCTCTCTTACCTATCCTTCCTTCCCACCCCACTCCTTCCTTCCCTCTCTCCTCTCTTACCCCCTCCTTCCTTCCTTCCAACCCCCTCCCTCCCACGTTACTTCCCAACCCCCTCCTTACTCTCTTCTTCCTTCCCACCCTCTCCTTCCGTCCCTCCCTCCTTCCCACCCCCTCCTACCCACCCACCCACTTCCTTCCCATCATTCCTTGCCAAATTCCTCCTCCTTTCCACTTCGTACCGAGTTTCCTTTCTTTACGTCAGAGGTCATTGCCAATCATCTCACACCTCTTCCTGTTTCTCACCCTTGGATTTTCATTGAGTACTCTTATTTTGTTTTTTCTATTTTTTATTGTCTTTCAGTTCGATCCGCATTACATTGGCGAACGAGCTGCTGATGGTCTCTCTCTATCTCTGTATTTTGAACCCCTTTTCCTTTCCCTTGGGCTCTTTTTAGACACTCTTATTTTCTGTTGCCATCATTTACTTTCTCATTGCTTGATCGCAATACTTATACCCGGTCCCGAGTAAGTAGTCCAAAACGCTTGATCATCAACCTCTATAACTCACAAACGACCAGAGTAATCGAGCGCATTTTTCTACCATTTGGGAAGAGTTAGCCAGCGAATAGGTGTGGAAATGTACAAATCGAGGTTAATAAGTGTTGTCAGATATTTCACAAACTTTCGGACACTGACTAATACTCTGAGGGATAAGCACTTTTCCCAGTAACTATAACAATACCAATAACACTTGTTGAGCGAAAACCACTGGAATCTATGACAACACTTGATACCCCCGATCGTATAGTCCATTTGCTCAAGCCCTTTTTGAGTTACAGAGGTTGGGGACATATATAACCCTCTGTATGTTGGTGTTATCCCTTAGTACCCATTGTGTGTCCGGAAGCAACACACCATACGCTTTTTCTGCTCTTATCCAGTTTTTTTTCCCATTCTCTCTGGTTTTCCCATCACCCGAGGTTTAGTTCCCGTGCCTCTCACTCTTGCTTGCTCGCTCTCTCTTTCTCTCTCTCTACTAGAATTAAGTCTGACCACCTCGCTTAGATTGAAAGGTCTATGCAATCAGTGTATCTATATATATATATATATATATATATATATAATATATATATATATATATATATCGCTTAGATTGAAGTCTATGTAATCAGTGTATCTATGTAAATCTCTCTCTCTCTACTAGAATTAAGTCTGACCACTTGGCTTAGATTGAAAGGTCTATGCAATCAGTGTATCTATATATATATATATATATATATATATATATATATATATATATATATATATATATATATATATATATATCGCTTAGATTGAAGTCTATGTAATCAGTGTATCTATGTAAATCTCTCTCTCTCTCTCTACTAGAATTAAGTCTGACCACTTGGCTTAGATTGAAAGGTCTATGTAATCAGTGTATCTATGTAAATATTTCTCTCTCCTAGAATTAAGTTTGATCACCTCGCTTAGATTAAAAGGTCTATGTAATCAGTGTATCTATGTAAATATTTCTCTCTCCTAGAATTAAGTTTGATCACCTCGCTTAGATTAAAAGGTCTATGTAATCAGTGTATCTATGTAAATCTGTCTCTCTCTCTCTCACCCACTCACTCACTCTCTCTCTCTCCGTATCGCCTATCCCCCCCCCCCCCCTTACGTAAGGCTATCTATCGGGTTGGACTATAGTCTAATTTTCCAGCGGAGGGTAAATTGTCATGTTTCTATCTTTGTAACTGAACTATAAGGTGGATTTTGTAGCGAAATATGATGTTAATTATGAAAACTTGGCATTAATACGACACACAGCCATAGTAGTTTCATATATTTCCATCAAGTATCGAGAAATCAGCTACTAAGGGATTCAATTTACCATCAGCTGGACAGAAATAGAGTATAGTGTAGTGGAATGGTGGATATAGTGTAGTGGAATGGTGGGTATAGTGTAGTGGAATGGTGGGTATAGTGTAGTGGAATGGTGGGTATAGTGTAGTGGAATGGTGGGTATAGTGTAGTGGAATGGTGGGTATAGTGTAGTGGAATGGTGGATATAGTGTAGTGGAATGGTGGGTATAGTGTAGTGGAATGGTGGGTATAGTGTAGTGGAATGGTGGGTATAGTGTAGTGGAATGGTGGGTATAGTGTAGTGGAATGGTGGGTATAGTGTAGTGGAATGGTGGGTATAGTGTAGTGGAATGGTGGGTATAGTGTAGTGGAATGGTGGGTATGTAGTGGAATGGTGGGTATAGTGTAGTGGAATGGTGGGTATAGTGTAGTGGAATGGTGGGTATAGTGTAGTGGAATGATGGGTATAGTGTAGTGGAATGGTGGGTATAGTGTAGTGGAATGGTGGATATAGTGTAGTGGAATGGTGGATATAGTGTAGTGGAATGGTGGGTATAGTGTAGTGGAATGGTGGGTATAGTGTAGTGGAATGATGGGTATAGTGTAGTGGAATGGTGGGTATAGTGTAGTGGAATGGTGGGTATAGTGTAGTGGAATGGTGGGTATAGTGTAGTGGAATGGTGGATATAGTGTAGTGGAATGGTGGGTATAGTGTAGTGGAATGGTGGGTATAGTGTAGTGGAATGGTGGGTATAGTGTAGTGGAATGGTGGGTATAGTGTAGTGGAATGGTGGGTATAGTGTAGTGGAATGGTGGGTATAGTGTAGTGGAATGGTGGGTATAGTGTAGTGGAATGGTGGGTATAGTGTAGTGGAATGGTGGGTATACAGTATATTATAACCCTACCTGGGGCTCTGTATGGTCTCCTCATTACCCATTCTGTACCGGTGACGTCTGTTTAGATTTTAGTCTACCTATATTCACAGGATTCTCTGCCGTTTAAAGGTGGGGGCTCATGGGTTGAGATAAACCTGGAATGATAATCGCCAAGCTGTACATAATTATCTTGCAAAATGCAATGGCACTGAAATAATTATTAACAATGGTATAAAGGATTTTGTGGATCGTCTATACCGGGCCTGTGACGTCATAGTGACGTCACACCAGTATCCTTATCCTAGACTGGATGGTGGACTTACACTCTTGTGACGTCACAGGCCCGGTATAGACGATCCACAAAATCCTTTATACCATTGTTAATCATTATTTCAGTGCCGTTGCATTTTCCAAGATAATTATGTACAGCTTGGCGATTATCATTCCATGTTTATCTCAACCCATGAGCCCCCACCTTTAAGAAGGATATGTGGTAGTAAAGAGGATTAAGTGAGATGGTTCGAAGCCTATTAAGGGGAGGTTTTTACTTTGTTCCCTATATATCAATCAAACTTACGATTACACCCCCTAGACCCCCTTACAAGATAAATTTGTACATTTTTTGGTAGAACAATTTCCCGGCCGAAGGCCGGTTCCTCTTAAATTACAGGCTCGCTATCGCTCGCCAGGAAAAAATCGACACTTAATTGGCACAAAAGGTCTTAAAATTGACAAAAATGGGGCGAAAGTTCGTAAGATCGCCAAACTAATGGGGCGAAAGTCTTCAAATCTCAAAAGCAATGGGACTAAACATGAGGGAGAAAGGGATCCAGAAAACAAGCCTTCAAGTGGAAATCTCCCCTTAACCGATGTAGGCCCTTTTGAAACTGAATAAAATTATCTAATAGCCAGATTAGAGTTTAAAAGACGTTGCCGGTACCGAAGGGGTTAGTACTGCAAAATAACAACTATAGTCATGAACATAAGAGAACGGGAGTCTGCAAAAAGCCGATTGGCACAAGGCAGATCCCTTTCACACCCAACCCATGGCTAGAGGATTCTTTGTGATTCCAACGTTTGAGGAGGATAGGACGGAGGAGGAAGAACAGGGACGGCGGAGGTGGAGGAGGAGGAGGTGGTGTTCCCAGGAGGAACTCTTGCGTTCGTCGACACTAGTTGGCTGGGCGGTCAGTAACTTGAGGAACCCGTTAGGTGGCAGTCATGCTTGGCGGCTCCTTCCCATCCCTGCACCTTCCCTCCTTCCCTCTCCTTCCACCCCTCTCTCTCACCCAACTCAAACAAAAGCCATGACGGGGGGAATTCCGCTTTTTTCGCTTTATCCAGTCCTATTGCCTTCCTCGGTCTGGGATTGGTGAAGCAGAGTGGCTATAAATATCTGAAGCATAGAGTTCGTGGCCCGTGATATGAAGGGAATCGAACACGTCTTTGAGAGCGGGCAACTAGCATGAGGGCGTTACTCCAGGTGATGGCTTCAAGGGCGGCCCGGGGCACCACACACACACACCAAATACCCTGTCTTGTCTTGCCCGGCCGACCTGCACCAGCCTCGACCTACCCTTGACCTGCAAGCCACCGTGGGAGAGAGAGAGAGAGAGAGAGGGGGGGGGGGGGGGGTACACTGCCAACATACCAGCGAACCCAAGCGCATTTTTAAAGCAGTCCACACGAATTATTTTTCTTGTATAGACAATTCTGGTTTACAAAGGACTTACCAACTGCAACATACCTATTGGTCCTTACGGGGCAGTTTGGATATCTACACCGCTAAGCTACTAACTAATAGGTAAAAAAAAAAAAAAAGGATAGTAAAGTAGAAGGCTCCTCCCCACCCACCACTCCCTCAAGTTTTGAAAGCTTCTAAAGGACAAGTTTCATAAAGGTTCGGTCAATCATGACAAAATAACGTCAGTAAGAATTATTAGAAGTTTTAAATCTTTTAACCAAAAGGCGTCTTTGTAAACCTAAATAACATCACCTAATGTTGGCCAGAGTATAAGGTAAATGACGCCAAATAATGAAAGGGTTATGGAAAAAACGGCCATGTAGTGGTTTAATGAGGGGGGGGGGGGGGAGGGGCCACAATGCAGTAATGAAGTCACCATTGTACCCCCCCACCCCCCGGGCATACTTTGGGAGGTATAAGGACTACAGGCCTAAACACCCAACTTCCTCCCGCGGTTATAAAAGGACTTTAAGGGGGGGGGGGGGGGGGCACCGGTTTTTTGTTTGTATCTTTCTCTCCTTTTCTCTCTTTCCCTGGCTTTATATCCATTCAGCCCCATTCAGCCAACTGTCTTAAGACGTTTATCCCCATCCATGTGTAGATTTCTTCCTGGCGAGCGATAGCGAGCCAGCATTGTATGGAGAAATCCGGCTTCGCCGGATACATTTTTTCTATCGAAAAATGTACAAATTTAGCTTGCCGTCAAAATAAAAATATATATATGCTGGCTCGCTACCGCTCACCAGGAAAATATTGACACCTAGATGGGGGTAAACGTCTTAAACAGTAGGCTGAATGGGGCCGAACGGATTCAAGCCAAAGAGAGAGGGAGAGAAAGATGAAAAAAAGCGAGGTGGGCTCCCTTAAGGACCTGTCTCTCTCTCAGACCACTAACTTGTCCTTTCCACTTCAACCATCTTAACCCCTTATGTACCGGCGCCGTCCGTTAACTTGATTCTGGCCAGTATTAATCTATTTAATTTAGTTTATACGATTCTATTCAGTTTAAAAAGGGCCTACAGCAATTAACCCTCTCAGACATATGACGCGATTTTGAGCCGATTAGGGATACTTTGAAGCCTTTGTTACCATCAGGGGTATTTAGAAACCTTTAGTTTAGTTACTTTTGAGCCTATTGGGGATACTTTAAAGCCTTTGTTACCATCAGGGGTATTTAGAAACCTTTAGTTTAGTTACTTCAACCTCTGCAGTTGTCTTTGAGTTAGCTGTGTTGAGCCTATTGGGGATACTTTAAAGCCTTTGTTACCATCAGGGGTATTTAGAAACCTTTAGTTTAGTTACTTCAACCTCTGCAGTTGTCTTTGAGTTAGCTGTGAGCAGAAAACTAATTTTGGAGAGGTAATTATAAGAGTGAAAGAACTCTATTTCTTATTGCTAATCTGGCAACCTCTGCGTCATATGAGTCTGAAGGGGTTAATAGGCTTTGAATTATCTCACTTATCCCTTTTGACTACCATATATCCTTCCAAACCTTTATAAAATCGTCTAAACATAGCCAGTATCAAATTAATAACACGTCGCCGATACTGCAGGAGTTAACATTCACTATTTCAACACCTTAATTAACCCTTTCACGCATTTCTGACGCAGAGGTTGCCAGATTAGCAATAAGAAATAAAGAGTTCTCTCACTCTTATAATTACCTCTCCAAAATTAGTTTTCTGCCCACAGCTAACTCAAAGACAACTGCAGAGGTTGAAGTAACTAAACTAAAGGTTTCTAAATACCCCTGATGGTAACAAAGGCTTTAAAGTATCCCCAATAGGCTCAACACAGCTAACTCAAAGACAACTGCAGAGGTTGAAGTAACTAAACTAAAGGTTTCTAAATACCCCTGATGGTAACAAAGGCTTTAAAGTATCCCCAATAGGCTCAACACAGCTAACTCAAAGACAACTGCAGAGGTTGAAGTAACTAAACTAAAGGTTTCTAAATACCCCTGATGGTAACAAAGGCTTTAAAGTATACCCAATAGGCTCAACACAGCTAACTCAAAGACAACTGCAGAGGTTGAAGTAACTAAACTAAAGGTTTCTAAATACCCCTGATGGTAACAAAGGCTTTAAAGTATCCCCAATAGGCTCAACACAGCTAACTCAAAGACAACTGCAGAGGTTGAAGTAACTAAACTAAAGGTTTCTAAATACCCCTGATGGTAACAAAGGCTTTAAAGTATCCCCAATAGGCTCAACACAGCTAACTCAAAGACAACTGCAGAGGTTGAAGTAACTAAACTAAAGGTTTCTAAATACCCCTGATGGTAACAAAGGCTTTAAAGTATCCCCAATAGGCTCAACACAGCTAACTCAAAGACAACTGCAGAGGTTGAAGTAACTAAACTAAAGGTTTCTAAATACCCATGATGGTAACAAAGATTTTAAAGTATCCCCAAAAGGCTCAAAATCGCGTCATATGTCGGAGAGGGTTAATGAAGGCAATTATACCCAAAACGAAGACACAAAGAGAGAATACATAGTGTTAAGGGGAGGTTTTTAGTTTGTTCCCTAGACCTCCATCAAGCTTAAAATTAGACCCCCTAGACCCCCTTTCAAGATAAATTTGTACATTTTTCGGTAGAAAAATGTCCTGGCCGGAGGCCGGTTGCTCTTAAACTACAGGCTCGCTATCGCTCGCCAGGAAAAAAAACGACACCTTAACAGCACGAAAGGTCTTAAAATTGACAGAAATGGGGCAAAATGTCTTAAAATATCCAAACTACTAGGGCGAAGATCTTAAAATCTCAAAAGCAATGGGGCTAAACATGAGGGAGAAAGGAGTCCAGAAAAAAATCCCTCAAGTGGAAATCTCCCCTTAACCATTAGGCTCAACGTTACCGGAAAGTCGCTGTAATTCACCTGCTACACCTTAAGGGGGGTGACCTGCTTTTTGTTATTTCTGTCCTTTTCTCTCTTTCTCTGGCTTGTATCCATTCGGCCTCATTCAGCCAACTATTTTAAGACGTTTATCCCCATCTAGGTGTCGATTTCTTCCTGGCGAGCGATAGCGAGCCAGCATTATATGAAGAAATCCGGCTTCGCCGGAGATATTTTTCTATCGAAAAATGTACAAATTTAGCCTGCTGTCAAACAAAAATAAAAAATATGCTGGCTCGCTACCGCTCACCAGTAAAAAATTTACACCTGGATGGGGATAAACTTCTTAAAACAGTAGGCTGAATGGGGCCAACTGGATACAAGCCAGAGAGAGATAAAAAAGGACAGAACAAAAACAGGTCACCCCCCCTTAATAGAGTCAGGCCCCAAGAAGTGGCCAGGTATAATTCCCTTATGCAGGTACAGTCGTGGTGGTCTCAAGGCGTATTCCACTTTATTTCAAGGACAAAATAATCCTCCACACAATTACACAATGCTTGACTATTATTATTACTATTATTTTTTTTAAAGAGAGAGATCACCCAATTTGAAATTATGGAGGTAGGGTACATATATTTCTTTATGATTTGAGTGTGCAGTACCTTCTATGAAAAGGTGTGTGTGTGTGTGTGTGTGTGTTTAAGGGGAGGTTTCTAGTTAGGTTCCTACTCCTCCAGCAATCTTAAAATTTCACCCCCTTGACCCCCTTTCAAGATAAATTTGTACATTTTTCGGTAGAAAAATTTCCCGGCCGAAGGCCGGTTACTCTTAAATTACAAGCTCGCTTTCGCTCGCCAGGATAAAATAGACACCTAAATGGCACGAAAGGTCTTAAAATTGACAGAATGGGGCGGAAATTCTTAAAAATCACCAAACTAATGGGGCAAACGTCTTAAAATCTCAAAAACAATGGGGCTAGACATGAGGGAGAAAGGGGTCAAGAAAAAAGTCCCTCAAGTGGAAATCTCCCCTTAAGAAAATGGTAAGGAAGGGGGAGGCCAGTCATCGTCCTCCTCCTCCTCCTCCCCACCTGCTGCAGGTCTACAGTACATACACCACACAGGATATCCTCAATAATGTAGGGAGCGAAGGCTGGAAAAAAGGGTAACGGTAGGAGATGATGGAGCAAGCAGGTGGGAAACGTAGACAGACAGACAGGGAGGAGGACGGGTGGTAGTAGTAGTAATAGTAGAACAATATTAAATAAAAAAAATAAAAAAAGTAATAGTAGTAGTAGTAGTGGTAGTAGTAGTAGTAGAACAAGAAGGTCTGCACCACAACCAGTGACGGTGGCAGAAGTAGACTACGAGGCAGCAGTGGCAGAGGGTCGCATTGGAAGGAGACTGGATTGAAGTTGCATGGTGTAGAATAGTAGTATCTGATGCTTGTGAAATTTAGTATGTGTACAATATTAAATATAAGGTAGTGGTGGTGGTGATGGTGGAGGTGGTGATGGTAGTAGTAGTAACATGAAATGTATGAACAATATTAAATAAAAATCAATGAAAAAAAAAAGAAAAAAAGTAGTAGTAGTAGTAGTAGTAGCAGTAGTAGTAGTAGTAGTATTAATCCACTATAATTCTTTGTGTCAGTGACTCAAGATCAGTAATATGTTATACTTCGGGGGTAGACGTCCGGAAACCACCCAACGCCCAATATACGTCTACCGGTATTCTGACGGTAATTACGATGAGCGAGAGAACTAGATGGGGGTGGGGGTGGGGGTGGGGGTGGGGGTGGGGGTGGGGGTGGTGGAGCTACTGTATCGTGGGTGGTGGAGGTACAGGGTAATACAGTCGCAGGATTAACCCTTTCAAAAACCGATGAAGCCTTTATTTTCTGTTTTCTGGTTATTATCCATACCTCTCTCTCTCTCTCTCTGTATATACAAATACTACTTACTTCTTCACATATTTCCTCGTTCTTCCTCCCTTCCTCTTGTCCTCGCCATAATAGTGATACGCATCCCCAGCTACGTAACAGTTAGCTCCATCTCTTTCTATACTACCTACTTCCTCTCTCTCTCTCTCTCTCTCTCTCTCAATCTTTCCCGTTCTTCAGGAGGGCTTTTGTCCTTTTGTACTCTTCAAGAATTCAGAATTATTACCCCACCTCCCCCTCAATCTCCATTTTCTTCGCTATTCTCCTGCAGACCAGTGTGCTGATTGGCCAAGCGTTGCGGGAGTGAATAATGTAATGGGAGAGGCATAATTTACACACAGAGCCGTACATACGCTAATTTGGGTTGTCTTATATAGTTGTCCTTTTATTAAATGATATGTTAGTATATATATATATTTTTGTTTTGGTATTATTTTCATTGATTTCATTAGTTAGGTTTATTTGTACATTCATTGGTGGGTTGGTGAAAACTAATACAGAATTTCGTCACGGCTACATTTAAAGCTGCTGCTCTTCGTAACCCCTTGAAGCTCTGACGCGTTTGAGCAGTTTATTTTGGCTATCATTAGACGATTTTATGCAGCTTAGGAAGTACCTGTGGGTATTAAAAGGGTAAATACTATCTCAATCAACCCTCTGACTTCCATATACCGTTACTAATCTGAATAAAATCGTCTAATGGTAGCCAGAAAACAGAACAGAAACGCGTATTGGAGCTTGAAAGGGTTAAACAGAGAACACAAATACATACGTAATCGAATGTCCAAAGGGTTTTAAGGGGAGATCTCCACTTCAGGGATTTTTTTCTGGACCCCTTTCTCCCTCATGTTTAGCCCCATTGCTCTTGATATTATAAAACGTTTGCCCCATTAGTTTAGCGAGTTTAAAGAACTTTCACCCCATATTAAGACCTTTCGTGCTATTCAGGTGTCGATTTTATCCTGGCGAGCGATAGCGAGCCTGTAATTTAAGAGGAACCGGCCTTCGGCCGGGAAATTTTTCTACCGAAAAATTTACAAATTTATCTTGAAAGGGACTCAAGGGGGTGTAATTTTAAGCTTGATGGAGGTCTAGGGAACAAACTAAATACCTCCCCTTAATCGCCGTGTGGTCTAAAAACCTTGGATTTGCATGAGTCGAGGTATTATATTTGATGAGGCTTGTACATGTGTGAAAACTATACTCTATTGTTTCCCAGTTGTTGGTAAATTGAACCCCTTAGTAGCTGATTTCTCGATACTTTATGGAAATATATGAAACTACTATGGCTGTGTGTCGTATTAATGCCAAGTTTTCATAATTAACCATCATATTTCGCTACAAAATCGACCTTATAACTGAGTGACTAAAATAGAAACATGATATTTGTATAGGCTATAGATGGCGAGAACCAGCTGACTTTCTGGAAGGTCTTTGGGAATCTGGGTGAGTTGGTGAGCCAGCCAGCCAGCCAAACCGGAGCAATATGTTGCTTAAGGGGAGATTTCCACTTGAGGGCTTTTTTTGTCTGGACCCCTTTCTCTCTCATGTTTAGCCCCATTGCTTTTTAGATTTTAAGACGCTCGCCCCTTTTTAGTTTGGCGATTTTAAGAACTTTTGCCCCATAAAATGTTGGACTCGAATTTCGTTGAACACACCCCGCACGGCAGCATCATCGTCACCACACGTTCGGTGACTCGCGGCACATTTATCTCTTTCTCCGTAACTTTTCCCGAGTTGTGCAGGTGGAGTGGAAAGAACAATGGCTGAACAGGAGGGAGAAAGGGGGGGGGGGGGGGGGGGGGGGGCGGCATGGTAAGGGAGGGGGGGGGAGGCGTAGATTAAGGAGGGAGGGGAGCGGGGGTAGGCATAGGTTGGAGTAGGGAGGAGGGGAAGGTGCATGGAAAGGGGGGAGGGGGCGGGCATAGGTTGGAGTATGGAGGGGTGAAGGAGGGGGAAGGTGCATGGAAAGGGGGGTGGGGGGAAGGCATAGGTTGGAGGAGGGGGGCGGAGGGATGGCATAGGTTGGAGGAGGGAGGGGGAAGGAGCATGGAAAGGGGGGTGGAGGGAAGGCAAAGGTTGGAGGAGGGGAGGAGGGGGAAGGTGCATGGAAAGGGGGGGGGGGTGGGGGAGGCATAGGTTGGAGTAGGGAGGAGGGGGAAGGTGCATGGAAAGGGGAGGGGGGCGGGCATAGGTTGGAGTAGGGAGGAGGGGGAAGGTGCATGGAAAGGGGGGGGGGGGGCATAGGCTGGAGGGGAAAGGGGGTGCATAGAAAGGAGGGGTTGGGCATAGGCTGGAGTAGGGAGGAGGGAAAGTGGGGGAGGGAGGGGAATCAAATACACAACTGATGCAACCAACTCGATTATTGCTTGGTGTTGGGGGGTTGAACGAAGGTGAAAAGGTATTCCAAGTGGAGGAAGAATGTGCGGAGTGGCACCGAGGACTGTGAGAGGGGGGGGGGGGGCACAAAGGTAAAACCACGGAGAAAACCAGAAGAAGGAGGAAGGGGAAGGGGAGAGGAGGGGGAAGGGAGGGGGGAACAGAGGGCAAGTAGAGGACGAATGGAGGGCGAACTACAATTCCTCCTCCCCCCCCCCCCCACCCCCCCCCCCCCCCCCTTCGGTGCAAAGACACGAGAATGAGGTAACGGTGACCAAGTTCAGACGCTGCCACCTTGACGGACACCGCTGCGTCGTCGTCGCCTTCGTCACCGCCTACTGCTGGTGTTATTATTTTATCTGTCTTGTGTATATATATATATATATATATATATATATATATATATATACTGTATATATACGGAGGGAGAGACAGAGTAGAGTATGTGAGAGTGAGAATATGTATGCCTGTTTGTGTGTCTGTGAGAGAGAGAGAGAGAGAGAGAGAGAGAGAGAGAGAGAGTGAGAGTGAGAGAGAGAGAGACAGAGAGAGAGCGCATATGATAATAGATTTTTATGCAAAAGGAGTAGTAAGCAAAAGGACCTAGCTCTGAGGGGAGGTGTGTGTGTGTGTGTGTGTGTGTGTGTGTGTGTGTGTGTGTAGACCTAGGCCGGTGGTGTAACGACGGAGGAGAAGTGAAGGTGGAACGGGGAAAGCACACACACACACACACACCTCCCCTCAGAGCTAGGTCCTTTTGCTTACTACTCCTTTCGCATACAAATCTGTTATCATTATGCTCTCTCTCTCTCTCTCTCTCTCTCTCTCTCTCTCTCTCTCTCTCTCACACACAGGTCAGATCCTCCGTGACTGCAAGCATAATGGAGTCACGGATGAGGGAATAAACAGAAACGAAGGATAAAAGACAGACAAAAAAAGAATGATATTGACTCTACCAATGAAAAGAGGACACTCTTAAGGGGGTGACCTGTTTTGTTCTGTCCTTTTCTATCTTTCTCTGGCTTGTATCCATTTGGCCCCATTCAGCCTACTGTTTTAAGACGTTTATCCCCATCCAGGTGTCAATGTTTTACTGGTGAGCGGTAGCGAGCCAGCATATTTTTTATTTGTGTTAGACAGCAGGCTAAATTTGTACATTTGTGGATAGAAAAATGTCTCCGGCGAAGCCGGATTTCTTCATATAATGCTGGCTCGCTATCGCTCGCCAGGAAGAAATCGACACCTAAGATGGGGATAAACGTCTTAAAATAGTTGGATGAATCGGGCCGAATGGATACAAGCCAGAGAAAGAGAGAAAAGGACAGAAATAACAAAAAGCAGGTCACCCCCCCTTAACTCATAAAACGAATGCAGTTCACTTTTTAGTCTTCTTGTTCCTGTTTCGGAGTGGCCTTTATCTTCATATATTTGTATTTATTAATTTATTTATCTATGGAACTCTTCAAAAGGGGAAAAAAAAAGGATTGTGAGGGGTAAGGCAAAATATAAATAATCCGAATAGCCAAGAGATAACAGGAAAAACCCCATTGAAACACATCGTAGATAAAGTAGGAGAGAGAGAGATAAAATGTAAATTAAGTAACACCAAGATAAAAAGGAACAGTGGGGATTGGGCCTGATTATTATTATTATTATTTTAATTTTATTTTTTAATTTTATTTTTTTCTATATTTCAACTACTCCCCCTCGGGCATAGGCTGAGAGCCTGTACATTCCACCGCTCAACACGGTGAAGCCCATGAGGTCTTGTTCCAGTCTGGGGACTGAGACATGTGAAGCATCCATTCATGGCTCGAAGCAGCTCCATCTCTGAAGCGGCTGGTTGCTTCGTTCAAGTGATTCACTGTCTCACCCTCCAGACTCAGACCCTCACTCTCAGAAATAGAAGCTAAAACTGCATGGGCATGAAGAAAGAAAAGTCACAACTGCATAAATACAATGACTATACAGCGCATACAGAAAAGTCAATAAAGCAACCCGACCAACATCTAAAAAGAACAATCCAAACACGAGAAGAAGAAGAATGGACGAGCAAGACCGTAAGCCAAAAAATTAAAGGGAGACGAACCATTTTTCTGGACCCCCTTCTCCCTAATGTTTAGCCCCACTAGTTTTGATATGTTAATAAGTTGGTTCCATTAGTTTGGGGATTTTATGACCTTTCACCCCATTTCTTTGTCAATATTAGGACCCTTCGTGCCATTTGGTTGTCGATATTTTCCTGACGAGCGATAGCGAGCCTGTAATTTTAGGAGGAATCGGCCTCTGGCCGAGAAATTTTTCTACCGAAAATTGTAAAAATTTATCTTGAAGGGGAGTCTAGGGGGTGTTTTTCTAAGCTTGATGGAGGTCTAGCGAGAAAACTAAGAAATGAAGGAATACAAAACAAAAAAACCGGTCTGTCTTCCCGTAAAACAAAACAAAATAAATGAATAAGTGTGATGGATCGAGATGGATAAGGTATAGAAGATGGGGGGGGGAGAAGTTCTATGGGCGGGGGGGGGGGGGGGCAGGAAGTATACTGTAGGGTGAGAGAGAGGGGGGGGGGGGAGGGGAGGGGAGGGAGAGGCCTAAACCTTTCTGTTGGGAAGGTAGGGTTGGAAGAGGGGAGGGGAGGGGGGGGGGGGGGGGGGGAAGGGAGAGGGAGAGGCCTAAACCTTTCTGTTGGGAAGGTAGGTTTGGAAGAGGGGAGGGGAGGGGGAGGGGGGGGAGGGAGGGGAGAGGCCTAAACCTTTCTGTTGGGAAGGTAGGGTTGGAAGAGGGGAGGGGAGGGGAGGGGAGGGAGGGGAGAGGCCTAAAACCTTTCTGTTGGGAAGGTAGGGTTGGAAGAGGGGAGGGGGAGGGGGGGGGGGGGGAGGGAGGGGAGAGGCCTAAACCTTTCTGTTGGGAAGGTAGGGTTGGAAGAGGGGAGGGGAGGGGAGGGGGGGGGGAGGGAGGGGAGAGGCCTAAACCTTTCTGTTGGGAAGGTAGGGTTGGAAGAGGGGAGGGAGGGAGGGGGCTGAAAAGGAAGGAAGTGAGAGAGAGAGAGAGAGAGAGAGAGAGGAGAGACGTGAGAGGAGAGAGGAGAGAGGGAGGGAGAGAGAGATGGATGAGAGAGAGGAGGAAGAGGAGAGAGAGAGGAGAGATGGAGAGAGAGAGAGAGAGAGAGAGAGAGAGAGAGAGAGAGAGAGAGAGAGAGAGAGAGAGAGAGAGAGAGAGAGAGAAAGATAAACATAGAGGAAGTGTTATTAGGACTAGCGGTATCACAATTAATTATAAGAGCTCGCATCAAAGATCAATCAGAGAATACAATAGATATCTACCTGCAATAATACAATATTAACAATTAAACATATAAATCGTAGAATATATTAATAAATAAACACCAAAAGGCAAAATTCACACCACTGTTACTAACATACAAACATTCTCTCTCTCTCTCTCTCTCTCTCTCTCTCTCTCTCTCTCTCTCTCTCACACACACACACACACACATTGTCATTCACATTAATCACCGAATAACACACACATACACAAATTCTCACTTTTGTTTATTGGATATGAAAATGAAAGTTATGATATTAAATTTGTGTGTGTGTGTGTGTGTGTGTGTGTGTATGTGTGTGTGTGTGTGTGTGTGTGTGTGTGTGTGTGTGTGTGTGTGTGTGTGTGTGTGTGTGTGTGTGTAGATATAGATAATACAGATAAAACAAGAAGCACCACATAATGCCACACCCACATATATATATATATATACTGTATATATATATATATATATATATATATATATATATACTGTATATATACCCATCTCCCAGTGAACCAATAAACTTCTTCAGCCCCTCTAAACCTGTCTATAAGTAAACCAATCCTTCTACACCCGTCTATAAGTAAACCAAACCCTCTACACCCGTCTATAAGTAAACCAAGCCACTCCTTCATCCCCATTAACCCGTCTATAAGTAAACCAAACCCTCTACACCCGTCTATAAGTAAACCAAGCCACTCCTTCAGCCCCATAAACCTGTCTATAAGTAAACCAATCCTTCTACACCCATCTATAAGTAAACCAATCCTTCTACACCCGTCTATAAGTAAACCAAGCCACTCCTTCAGCCCCATTAACCCGTCTATAAGTAAACCAAACCCTCTACACCCGTCTATAAGTAAACCAAGCCACTTCTTCAGACCCATTAACCCGTCTAATATGTAAACCAAACCCTCTACACCCGTCTATAAGTAAACCAAGCCACTTCTTCAGACCCATTAACCCGTCTAATATGTAAACCAACCCCTCTACACCCGTCTATAAGTAAACCAAGCCACTCCTTCAGCCCCATTAACCCATCTTATATGTAAACCAACCCCTCTACACCCGTCTATAAGTAAACCAAGCCACTCCTTCAGCCCCACTAAACCCGTCCACCAGCCCCCACAACACAACATTAAGTTTAACCCGAGTGACACCCTCAGAACCAGGGCGTAACTCTCACTTATTATTCAACGTAACTTTTTCGGTCCATTTTCCGGGCGATTAGGCTTTGCAGGAGTGGTTGGTGTGTGTGTGTGTGTGTGTGTGTGTGTGTGTGTGTGTGTGTGTGTGTGTGTGTGTGTGTGTGTGTGTGTGTGTGTGTGTGTGTGTGTGTGTGTGTGTGTGTGTGTGTGTGTGTGTGTGTGTGTGTGTGTGTGTGTGTGTGTGTGTGTGTGTGTGTGTGTGTGTGTGTGTGTGTGTGTGTGTGTGTGTGTGTGTGTGTGTTTTATTTGTTGCTTATGTTTTATTACAGTTGCAGGTTGAGTGTGACTGTTTCGTGTGTGTAAGTGAAAGCCTGTGTGTGTGTGTGTGTGTCACGTGTGTAAGTGAAAGCCTGTTGTTTGTTTATGTGTGATATTGCATATGCAGGTTTGAGAGTGTGTGAGTGTTTCGCGTGTGTGTTAGTGAAAGCCTGTGTGTTTGTGAGTATGTGTGTGTGGGTTTGTGAGGACGCTTGCAATCCTGCATTATCATTCCTTCAAGGGCGAGATCCATTATTAACCCCGTCTGTACCGGCGACGTCTGTACCGGCGACGTCTTTCGCAGATAAGCTTGTTCAGGTCACTAGATGCAAAATAATGCGAAGATAATGATCTGAAGAAGCTCTCTGCGAAACGTTTGTCAATAAAGTGCTCCTCCTCAGATGTATTTTTTGGTATCCACTCTGTCAAGTACCGCTCAACAAGAGAGTGTAAGTGCCTAAAATCACACTGTAATCAAAGTATGTACGTACGTATGTATGTATGTTATGCTAAGTATGTCCTGAGCAATGCCTAACTTGACACAATATGAACACGGAAATTACTCTGCAGTTCAAAGCTCTCGGCAACTGCTGAGCTAAGAATAAGTATTTTTGAACAGTCAGTTAGCTTATGTTATTATGTTATATGTGCTATGTGCTATGTGCTTCGTAATACGTGCTGGGATGTGTGCATGGCAACTCCTTTTAAGGGGGGGACGGTTGGTTTTTTCTGAACACCCCCCCCCCCCCTTCTCCCTCATTGTTAGCCCTGTTAGTTTTCAGATTTTAAGGGGAGGTTTTTAGTGTATTTCTTAGACTTCCATCAAGCTTGAAATTACACCCCCTTGACTCCCTTTCAAGATAAATTTGTACATTTTTCGGTAGAAAAATGTCCCGGCCGAAGGCCGGTTCCTCTTAAATTACAGGCTCGCTATCGCTCGCCAGGGAAAAATCGACACCTAAATGGCACGAAAGGTCATAAAAGTGACATAAATGGAGTGAAAGTTCTTAAAATCGCCAAACTAATGGGGCAAACGTCTTAAAATCTCAATAGTAATGGGGCTAAACATGAGGGAGAAAGAGGTCAAGAAAAAAATCCCTCAAGTGGATATATGAGACGTTCGGCTCATTAGCTTGGCGATTTTAAGACTTTTCGCCACATTATGTTGTCAATATTAAGGCCTTTTGTGTCATTTAGGTGTCTATTTTTTCGTGGCGAGCGAAAGTGAGAATGAAATTTAGGAGGAACCCGGGACATAATACTGCTGAAAAATGTACACATTTATCTTGGGGACATTTTTTAAAGCTTGATGGAGGTCTAGGGAGAAAACTAAAGAATATTAAATAAATTAATAGACCAATAAATAAACCATTCCCCCATAACAATTCTTCCTCCTCCTCCTCCTCCTCCTCTCGACTCCCATCCAAATGTATTTCGGGGTCAGTGTACTAGAAGGCAAAGACACCAGCGTTAGGGCCGAGGAATATCCGTCCCTATGTCCCCTTGTCGTAAGGTCTATTATGCCGCTACATTCCTCGCTATAAATTGGTCAGGAGTGTACGGTTCTTGTTTCATTTTTGCATTTTTTTGTCCTCCTTGAAGCCTCCCTCATACCTTCACCTCCACCACCTCCTCCTCCTCCTCTCCACACCCCTCCTCCTCCTCCTTTTCCCCTTCTTCACACTCTTTCTCTTCCTCCTCCTCCTTCTTCTCCTCCTCCTCCTCCTCTTCCTCTTATTTACACTGCTTATCTTCCTCCTCCTCCTTTTCTTCATTTTCACATCCCAGCTCCTCCTCCTCCTCTTCACACCCGGCTCCTCCTCCTCCTCTTCTTCAAACCCGGCTCCTCCTCCTCCTCCTCCTCCTCCTCTTCAAACTCCTCCTCCTCCTCCTCCTCTTCACCCCTCCTTCTCCTCCTCTTCACACCCCATCCTCTTCCTCACCCCCCCCCCTCCTCCTCCTCTTCACCCCCTCCTATCTTCTTCACTTCTACTTCAACCCCCACCCCCCTCCTCCACCCCCACCCCCCTCCTCTTCACACCCCACCCCCCTCCTCCTCCCGTTTCTTCTTCGTGAACTCTTCCCCCACTCTCGATTGTAAGTTTATTTAACGCACTTCAGTTCCGACCATTGACCATAAAGCTCTACCGCATCCCCGTCTCACTGACTGTCTATGGTAATTACACTGACTGTCTATGGTAATTACATGCATTACATGAATTACAGATTTTCTCTATTGGAATATATTTGACCACATTTATAGACTGTTAGAACGCAATTTTTTTTTTTTTTAATATTTATTGAACTGACCACACCTGGATGGGGATAAACGTCTTAAAACAGTAGGCTGAATGGGGCCGAATGGATACAAGCCAAAGAGAGAGGGAGAGAAAGAGAAAAATAAAAAAAGCGAGGTGGGCTCCCTTAATAGTCTTATGATGGCAGGTTCAACATTCGAGTCCCATACCTTCAAAGCTTCAACTCATATTTCCTCTCTAGATAAAAGACAGACATTTCTAAAAAAAATAAAAATAAAAAAAAATAAAAAATAAACCAATAATAATAATAATAATACATGAGTGTAAATGCTTCGCTCGAGTATGTTAGATCCTTTAAGGGGAGGTTTTTAGTTGATTCCCTAGACTTCCATCAAGCTTAAAATTACTCCCCCTAGACCCCCTTTCAAGATAAATTTGTACATTTTTCGGTAGAAAAATGTCCCGGCCGAAGGCCGGTTCCCCTTAAATTACAGGCTCGCTATCGCTCGCCAGGAAAAGATCGACACCTAAGTGGCACGAATGGTCTTAAAATTGACAGAAATGGGGCGAGGGTTCTTAAAATCGCCAAACTAATGGGGCAAACGTCTTAAAATCTCAAAAGCAATGGGGCTAGACATGAGGGAGAAAGGGGTCAAGAAAAAAGTCCCTCAAGTGGAAATCTCCCCTTAATCCTGTTAATAACTGTCTTGATGGTGTAATGGTTAGCGTGTTAAAGTTATGTATGTGATATCCCAAGGTCGAATCCCGGGAGAATCACAGGCTTTTCATGAATTTCATTTGAGGGTGTTTGGTGTTGGGCGTGAGCATTATTAATTCATGTTATTTGAGGTGCAACATGACTGCATTGCACCAAAACTCGCCATATAAAAAATAGGGGCAATTTTAAGCTCATTACTCGTGAAAACCTAAGCTGAAACTAGGAACGCAGGGCATGAATTTGAACGGAGGGAGGGCATGCATTTTGAAGGAGGGAGGGCATGAATTTTGACGGAGGGAGGGCATGTATTTTGAAGGAGGGAGGGCATGAATTTTGACGGAGGGAAGGCATGAATTTTGACGGAGGGAAGGCATGAATTTTGACGGAGGGAGGGCATGAATTTTGACGGAGGGAAGGCATGCATTTTGAAGGAGGGAGGGCATGAATTTTGACGGAGGGAGGGCATGCATTTTGAAGGAGGGAGGACATGAATTTGGACGGAGAGAGAGAGTACGAATGGCTCATCCACGTTGCACAAAATGAACTGGCCTCCCGGTCGTTCACATTCACCCCCGCTTCCTTGTTGCCGCCAATAGGGTCGAGTTTGTCAATGTAGAGTAATGTGAAGATGACCCTTACAGCCAGTCACCATCTTGCAAACGGGCAATAGGGTCGAGTTTGTCAATGTAGAGTAATGTGAAGATGACCCTTACAGCCAGTCACCATCTTGCAAACGGGCAATAGGGTCGAGTTTGTCAATGTAGAGTAATGTGAAGATGACCCTTACAGCCAGTCACCATCTTGCAAACGGGCAATAGGGTCGAGTTTGTCAATGTAGAGTAATGTGAAGATGACCCTTACAGCCAGTCACCATCTTGCAAACGGGCAATAGGGTCGAGTTTGTCAATGTAGAGTAATGTGAAGATGACCCTTACAGCCAGTCACCATCTTGCAAACGGGCAATAGGGTCGAGTTTGTCAATGTAGAGTAATGTGAAGATGACCCTTACAGCCAGTCACCATCTTGCAAACGGGCAATAGGGTCGAGTTTGTCAATGTAGAGTAATGTGAAGATGACCCTTACAGCCAGTCACCATCTTGCAAGCGGGCAATAGGGTCGAGTTTGTCAATGTAGAGTAAGGTGAAGATGACTCTTACAGACAAGTAGTGACCATCTTGCAAGCGGGCAATAGGGTCGAGTTTGTCAATGTAGAGTAATGTGAAGATGACCCTTACAGACAGTCACCATCTTCTGCTGTAGACCAACATCAGCATTAACCCCTTCTGTACCGGCGACGTCTTTTCATACTATTCTAGCTATGTTTAGAGGATTGTGTGCAGTTTATCAAGGATCTGAGGTAGTAAAAAGGGTTAAGTGAGATAGTTTGAAGCCTGATAATTGCTGAAGACCCTTTTTAACCTCAATAAAATCGTCTAATAGTAGCCAGATTATAGTTAGGAGACGTCGCCGGTATGGAAGGGGTTAAGGAGGTCGTGTGTTCCGTCAACCTCACCTACGTTGGCCTGTCATTCTTTTACTCTTACTTTTGACATTGTATGGTACACCACACTCAGGCCGCAATGGATATACGCCCTTTTTCTGAAGGGAGATGACTTGCTATTTTGATATCTTGGGGTTGTATCGATTTGGCCCCATTCAGCATACTGTTTTAAGACGTTTATACCCATCCAGGTGTAGATTTATACCAGGCGAGCGATAGCAAGCCACCATAATTTAGAAAATGAGTTAGACAGCAGGCTAAATTTGTAAATTTTTCGATAGAAAATGTCTCCGGCGAAGCCGGATATCTCCATAAAATGCTGGCTCGCTATGACAAAATCGAAACCTGGATGGGGATAAATGTCTTAAAACAGTAGGCTGAATGGGGCCGAAAGGATACAACCAAGAACGAGAAAAAAGCAGGTCACTCCCCCTAAGACCTCGACCATCTATGTAGTGGGAAAAACCTGTTATCATTGAATCGTTTGAGTATCATATACTGCCCAATCTACAAACCCATCCAATTCATTATAATGCAAAACTTGCACAATAAACAAACCAAAACTTATACGAACACAATAACACGACAAAACAACTCATCAAACTCGCTATGCGGAAACAACGCTTCAGTAAAACAATAATTAAATAAAAGCACACAATCCACCACATAGGGTGTACATCGCTACATGAGCAAGTTAATCTGTTTCCATTTAAAATTCAAAACTCATAATTTTTCTTACTCTTAAGGGGAGATTTCCACTTGAGGGACTTTTTTCTTGACCCCTTTCTCCCTCATGTCTAGCCCCATTGCTTTTGAGATTTTAAGACGTTTGCCCCCATTAGTTTGGTGATTTTTGAGAATTTCCGCCCCATTCTGTCAATTTTAAGACCTTTCGTGCCATTTAGGTGTCGATTTTATCCTGGCGAGCGATAGCGAGCCTGTAATTTAAAAGTAATCGGCCTTCGGCCGGGACATTTTTCTACCGAAAAATGTACAAATTTATCTTGAAAGGGGGTCAAGGGGGTGAAATTTTAAGATTGCTGGAGGAGTAAGAAAACAAACTAGAAACCTCCCCTTAAACCTTTCCTGTTTATACGCCTGTTACATTACCGTTACATTTCGTGTAATGGTTTAGATGCGTATGTTTTGGGTGTGGTGTCCCGAGTTCGAATCCTGGGAGAATCATATGCGTTCATTAATTTATTCAAGGGCACCGGTGTTTGTGATGGAGGATTAATGTTAACAACGGGGGTGTTCCGTAATTATAACGTACTCTTGGTATTACACTATTATAGTAATCATTATTTTGGTGTGTATTAGCGAAACTAGCCCTGCTTAAACGTATGCTTAAAATTTTCTTGAAGTACAGTCGCGCTAATAAGTCATGTCTCGGCACCAAGTATATTTCGATCAATAATTGGTATCAGCAATGTCTAAACCTTGATTTATTATTTTCGAGTGAGATATATGACCCTCCCTTTTCAACATCTGACAGAAATTAATACAGCACAGAGCAAGCCAAACGTAATGACAGGTGGGACATGACTTATTAGCGCGACTGTACAAGATTAATTTTGCTAATATGTATTATATTTGTCCGGAGTGTGTAGTCATTTAGTTGCATGTAATATACTATGTAATATCATGAAAAGTGTCAGATTCCATGTTTGGTCGCGTTTCTTTACCAAATATGTGAAACGAAAACTAGGCCTGCATGGCACATCAATATATCCGTCCATAATACTTCATTTGTCCAGCTATCTTCATATTGCTTTAAAATAGGTGGCCTCAACACACACACGCACACACAGGCAACACATACACATACACACACAAGCAACACATATAGATAGATAGATAGATAGTTTATTGACCACAGCTTACATTTGTACATTAGTATATAATATAAACACGCACACAACACACGCACACAACACACACACACACACACACACACACACACACACACACACACACACACACACACACACACACACACACACACACAAAACAAACACACACACACACACACACACACACCTCCCCGTGGCGTAACTGATAGCGCGTCTGGCTCACAACCAGAAGGTCCCGGGTTCGAGACCCGGGCGGGGAAGAGACATTTGGGCAAGTCTCCTAACGGTGTAGCCTCTGTTCACCTAGCAGTATAAATAGGAACCTGGTATAAGTGGACGAAGTTGTGACGTCCCATCTGGGGTTGGTGATCGGTTACAAGGTGAGATGGGTATCGTACTGGTCAACCTAAGCTACTGGTTAACCTAAGCCTTCGGGTGAGACTGGTACCGTAGTGAGAATGGTACCGTACAGATTAACCTAAACCTTCGTTTCCAGATGTCTCCAATTGGCTAAAATACAGACTACACACACATCCACAGCCATTCCAACGATACATAAAACAATTAACATGCATTTCACGCAATACATTCCCAGTTAAGGAGGCGCGATAATAATGAGCTTAGCTCGCATTGCGTGGATTCCCCTTGACGAACAAGCAAGTGAATAACACACACACACAGCACCTTCCTAACCAAACACACACACACACATGCAGTTCTCATACATAAATAATACATACATTACAAAAACAACAACAAAAACAAGAGGCAGATGATGATGATGATGATGATGATGATGATGGTGATGATAATGATAATGATGATGATGATAATGATGATGATGGTGATGATGATGATGGTGATGATGATGATGGTGATGATAATGATGATGATGATGATGGTGATGATAATGATGATGATGGTGATGATGATGGTGATGATAATGATGATGATGATGATGATGATGATGATGATGATGGTGATGATAATGATGATGATGATGATGATGATGGTGATGATGATGATAATGATGATGATGGTGATGATGATGATGGTGATTGATGATGATGGTGATGATGATGATGGTGATGATGATGGTGGTGATGATGATGATGATGATGATGATGGTGATGATAATGATGATGATGATGATGATGATGATAATGATAATGATGGTGATGATGGTGATGATGATGATGATGATAATGATGATAATAATGATGATGATGAAAATGATGATAATAATAATAATGATGATAATGATGATGATAGCACACCACGGGGTCGAAGTCAATGATGCCAGGTGGTACGATAAAGGCCCCCTGATGCATACGTGACAACAATAAGCCCGCTCACTATCACCCTTATATCGGCGTGGCACGGTATACACATCAAGGTCAGGAGTAACGCCCCATTAAACAAGAGGACATTAAGGGGAGAGGGGTCGTTTTTCTATACCCCTTTCTCCCTCATGCTTAGCCCCATTAGTTTTCAGATTTTAAGATGTTCGGCCCATTAGTTTGGCGATTTAAAAACCTTTCACCCCGTTTCATTGTCAACTTTAAGACTTTTTGTACCATTAAGGGGTCGATTTTTTCCTGGCGAGCGATAGCGAGTAAGACATTTCAAGAGGAACCGGCCTTTGGCCGGGCCATGTACAAATGTATCTTGAAGGGGGTCTACGTTTTTTGTTCTAAGCTTGATGGAGGTCTAGCGAGGAAACTAAGAAAAAAAAAAAAAAAAAATATATATATATATATATATATATATATATATATATATATATATATATATATATATATATATATATATATATATATATATATATATATATATATAACTATAAATAATGATATAGATAAGCCCCAACTCTACCTAACTCACAATGCTCTTGCTTTCCTTCACACTCATCCTAATAATTTCACTTTTATACACTTCCTCCCAATGTCTCACTCCATGGCACTCTCACTCGACCTGCTTGCTATCTGCCACCCTCTCCTTCACTCTGGAACAGCCAATGACAAGATCTCGTATAAAGGAGTTTTTACCATATTTGCAGATCTATATATATTTATGTATTGGTGTGTGTGTGTGTGTGTGTGTGTGTGTGTGTGTGTGTGTGTGTGTGTGTGTGTGTGTGTGTGTTGTGTTTTTTTTTTTTTTTTTTTTTTTCACCCAGCGCTAATGGACTCTATAAATAAGGTATAGAGGGACGGGACTCAGACGTGATCAGCCTTGTGGAGTGGGGGTTCGAGCCCCGTAGGGAAGGCTTGAACTCTACTTTATAGGGTCAGAGCAAGTTTTTTGCTCGACACCTTCAGGAACCTGTAGTGCCCATTGATTCGCTTCTCCTTTGTGATACTGTATAACTAAATAAAGAGAGAGAGAGAGAGAGAGAGAGAGAGAGAGAGAGAGAGAGAGAGAGAGAGTTAGAGAGAGAGAGAGAGAGAGAGAGAGAGAGTTAGAGAGAGAGAGAGAGTTAGAGAGAGAGAGCAGGGGGGGGGGGATTATAATGAAGGTCAGTACCCCCTCTATACACCCTGGTGGCACTCACACTATATCACCCAGTGCCCCCAGGGTTATGGTGGCACTGGCATTGACAAGGGGGCCATCACGATATAATAGGTGGTCAAGGATTAAGGGGAGGTTTTTAGTTTGGTCCCTAGACATCCATCAAGCTTAAGATTACACCCCCTTGAGCCCCTTTCAAGATAAATGTGTACTTTTTTCGGTAGAAAAATGTCCCGGCTGAAAGCCGATTCCTCTTAAATTACAGGCTCGCTATCGCTCGCCAGGATAAAATAGACACCTAAATGGCACGAAAGGTCTTAATTTGACAGAAATGGGTCGAAAGTTCTTAAAATCGTCAAAATAATGGGGGCGAACGTTTTAAAATATCAAAAGCAATGAGGCTAAACATGAGGGAGAAAGGGATCCAGAAAAAAATCCCTCAAGTGGAGATCTCCCCTTAAGTCAATGGTTCCATGCTGAAATGTGTGAGTTTAACCCTTTCAAGCTCCAATACGCGTTTCCGTTCTGTTTTCTGGCTACCATTAGACGATTTTATTCAGATTAGTAACGGTATATGGAAGCTAAAGGGTTGGTTGAGATAGTATTTACCCTATTAATACCCACAGATCCTTCCTAAGCTGCATAAAATCGACTAATGATAGCCAAAATAAACTGCCAAAATTGCGTCAGAACTTGAAAGGGTTAATAATGACTACGTAGACGGTGACACAATTGTTCACATTGACTAATTCCTTGAACGTGACGATAACACGTTGTGATGAATGCGATTAGTTTGCTTGGGAAACAGATTAACTTGCTCATGTAGTAATGTACGGTCGCGCTAATCAGTCATGTCCCAGCTCTCATTACGTTTGGCTCGCTCTGTGCTGTTTTAATGTCTGTCAGAGGTTGAATAGGGTGGGTATGGTCGCGCTAATAAGTCATGTCCCAGCTCTCATTACGTTTGGCTTGCTCTGTGCTGTTTTAATGTCTGTCAGAGGTTGAATAGGGTGGGTATGGTCGCGCTAATAAGTCATGTCCCAGCTCTCATTACGTTTGGCTTGCTTGTGCTGTTTTAATGTCTGTCAGAGGTGAATAGGGTGGGTATGGTCGCGCTAATAAGTCATGTCCCAGCTGTCATTACGTTTGGCTCGCTCTGTGCTGTTTTAATGTCTGTCAGAGGTTGAATAGGGTGGGTATGGTCGCGCTAATAAGTCATGTCCCAGCTGTCATTACGTTTGGCTCGCTCTGTGCTGTATTAATGTCTGTCAGAGGTTGAATAGGGTGGGTATGGTCGCGCTAATAAGTCATGTTCCATCTCTCATTACGTTTGGCTTGCTCTGTGCTGTTTTAATGTCTGTCAGATGTTGAATAGGGTGGGTATGGTCGCGCTAATAAGTCATGTCCCAGCTGTCATTACGTTTGGCTTGCTCTGTGCTGTTTTAATGTCTGTCAGAGGTTGAATAGGGTGGGTATGGTCGCGCTAATAAGTCATGTCCCAGCTGTCATTACGTTTGGCTCGCTCTGTGCTGTTTTAATGTCTGTCAGAGGTTGAATAGGGTGGGTATGGTCGCGCTAATAAGTCATGTCCCAGCTCTCATTACGTTTGGCTTGCTCTGTGCTGTATTAATGTCTGTCAGATGTTGAATAGGGTGGGTATGGTCGCGCTAATAAGTCATGTCCCAGCTGTCATTACGTTTGGCTTGCTTTGTGCTGTATTAATGTCTGTCAGAGGTTGAATAGGGTGGGTATGGTCGCGCTAATAAGTCATGTCCCAGCTTTCATTACGTTTGGCTTGCTCTATGCTGTATTAATGTCTGTCAGATGTTGAATAGGGCGGGTAAGTGTAGGAACATGGTTGTATATTTCACTCGATACGAAGAAATGAAGCTTAGATATTGCTGATACCAATTATTGATCGAAACATACTTGGTGCCGAGACATCACTTATTAGCGCGACTGTACACCCTATGTGGTGGATTGTGTTCTTTCATTTCATAAATCTTAGTTTGGTAAGCATTGTTTCCACATAGAGAGTTTGGTCAATTATTTTGCCTTTATATTGTCCTTGTCCAAGTATTGGTTTGTTTAGTTTGCAAGTTATACATTTTAATTTTAATTCTAGGGTATTAACAATACATTGGTGTCAATCTATTATTATATCTATTGTAGATTTCGCCACCTGCAAGTGGTAATTTGTATAAGGGTTGCCGACCAAGGCTTCAAGTCCCATCCATCCGGTCATACATTATTGGTAGTCTTACCAAACATTTATATTATTCATCACAAACTGATGAATTGTCAAATTAAGGGGAGGTTTTTAGTTTGGTCTCTAGATATCCTTCAAGCTTAAGATTACACCCCCTTGAGCCCCTTTCAAGATAAATTTGTACGTTTTTCGGTAGAAAAATTTCCCGGCTGAAAGCCGGTTCCTCTTAAATTACAGGCTCGCTATCGCTCGCCAGGATAAAATCGACACCTAAATGGCACGAAAGGTCTTAAAATTGACAGAAATGGGTCGAAAGTTCTTAAAATCGTCAAAATAATGGGGCGAACGTCTTAAAATTAGAAAAGCAATGGGGCTAAACATGAGGGCGAAAGGAGTTAAGAAAAAAATCCCTCCAAGTGGAAATCTCCCCTTAAGTCTACAAACAATACCTATATGTGCACACAAGCATAAAGATGCTCCTCATAGACGATAATATAAACCTGTGTACAGTCGCGCTAATAAGTCATGTCTCGACACCAAGTATGTTTTGATCAATAATTGGTATCAGCAATATCTAAGCTTAATTTCTTCGTATCGAGTGAAATATACAAACATGTTCCTACACTTACCCACCCTATTGAACATCTGACAGACATTAATACAGCACAGAGCGAGCCAAACGTAATGACAGCTGGGAACTTGACTTATTAGCGCGACCGTACCATGTTCTTCGACTCGGCCTCACTAGTTTAACCCTCTCCGACATATGACGCGATTTTGAGCCTATTAGGGATACTTTAAAACCTTAGTTACCATCAGGGGTATTTAGAAACCTTTAGTTTAGTTAATTCAACCTCTGCAGTTGTCTTTGAGTTAGCTGTGTTGAGCCTATTGGGGATACTTTAAAACCTTTGTTACCATCAGGGGTATTTAGAAACCTTTAGTTTAGTTACTTCAACCTCTGCAGTTGTCTTTGAGTTAGCTGTGTTGAGCCTATTGGGGATACTTTAAAACCTTTGTTACCATCAGGGGTATTTAGAAACCTTTAGTTTAGTTACTTCAACCTCTGCAGTTGTCTTTGAGTTAGCTGTGAGCAGAAAACTAATTCTGGAGAGGTACCGGTAATTATAAGAATGAGAGAACTCTATTTCTTATTGCCAATCTGGCAACCTCTGCGTCATATGTGCGTGAAAGGGTTAATGACGTACACTGTTTTATTTATATCCGTGTGACCTTGAGTGGGGGTTAGGATGAGAAGCGTAAACAAACACAGCCGAGATATTTCTATAACGTGTCTGACATTGCACCAACACACCCACACACACACACACACAAGGGAATATAAATATGTATAGGTGCACAATACAACATGTGGGTCTCTCTCTCTATATATATAACTCCATATTACTCATATAATAAACACACACACTATCTTCACTCATGATTAATTAAGGGGAGATGTCCACTTGAGGGATTTTTT
>CM064578.1:37529322-37561592 GCA_032716605.1 Paralithodes platypus | reverse complement strand
TGTAATTAAATAGGTAGGATTGTAATTAAATAGGTAGGATTGTAATGAATGATCAAGTATACCAATTAGTATGGCAAACATGTTATGAAGCGTAAAGGTACCCGAAATGGACCGACTGCTGGAGGGGGATCGGGGGTGCCAGTAAGGGAAGGGAGGAGGGGAGAGGGAGGGGGGGGGGGGATGCCAGCTGACTCGTCCTCGCCCTGAGCCGCGTTTATGCCCCTCGAACCTCCACCGCTTACACACGCTCTCCCCTCGCTCTCGCTCTCTCTCTCGCACACATTGTCCTCGTCCTCGCGGCTACCAGCGCACACAATACCAAGTATTAGAGGAACATTTACTGATCGAAGCAGGGGATCGCAAGATAGTAATTGCTTTGTAATGCGGAGGTGATGAAATAGGGAAAAAAACGCAGATTAGTACAAAAAAGACTGAGCACAAATTTTTCGTACGCAGGAGAATACAAGAAGCACAAACGAATAATTAATAACTGTAATAAAGTAATCGTTATTGGTGTTAATGGAAAAGCCCCAATGGGACGTCCTCGTGTGCGTATCATGTTCAGGTGACAGCGGGTTCCCGGGCGACGCCGACGTGTACTCCCTCGTCGCCTTTGTCAGTAGTACCGTCACCATGAGGTTACTCTAGCGATGCCTGTAGTGCCGGTCTGGGCATTTGGAAATACTACAGGTTGTGGCAAAAGCGTTCTGTGATAGTGCTGTGGTCTCAAGCAGAAGCGGTGCGAATTAGAACTTGCGTGTATGAGTTCTGTGGTCTCAAGCAGAAGCGGTGCGAATTAGAACTTGCGTGTGTGAGTTCTGTGGTCTCAAGCCCAAGCGGTGCGAATTAGAACTTGCGTGTGTGAGTTCTGTGGTCTCAAGACACTACAAATTTGAACTAGTATGAGTGCGTGTCTGTGATTGGCGTGACTGCAAATGTCTGTTGGTGAGCACACTCGTCTGTAACGAAGCATTCTGTGATACTATTGGTCTCAAAAGACTTTAGAACTGGCCCCTGAGAGTGATGTACAAGGAGACTACCAGAGAAGGATAAGATAGTGTCCTCAAGTCTCTCCGGATCCGTCCTAGTCTCAAAGCCCCGCCCACATGTACAAAGTCTAAGTTCAAGCATCCATGACCTAATATTTTACTACCAAAGCCATTTTAGTCAACGCTTCTAGATCTCATTAAAACTTAAAGAAGGCCCCACACTGTCGACCATGATGGATTTGCTCACCAGAACAATACTGAGCATGGCGCCCAGAGAAGAGGAGGTTATTATGACAGGTGAGTTGGGATTTAATGTATTACGGACAGGTAAATGTCCACAATTGAATTAGTTCCACTATTGTTTATTAATTAGGGATTGAAATGTATATAAGCGGTAGCGAGCCAGCATACATATATTTTTGTTTTGACAGCAAGCTAAATTTGTAAATTTTTCGATAGAAACATTTCTCCGGCGAAGCCGGATTTCTTCATACAATGCTGGCTCGCTATCGCTCGCCAGGAAGAAATCGACACCTGGATGGGGATACACGTCTTAAAACAGTTGGCTGAATGGGGCCGAATGGATACAAGCCAGTGAAAGTGAGAAAAGGAGAAAAAGATATAAAAAAGCCGGTGACCCCCCCTTAATGTTTGTCTAACAGGTACCCCTCACTGAAATGGCCTCATTTGAAATAGTTCCATTATTGTTTATTAATTAGGGATTGAAATGTGTATGCTATTGTTCTCCTTCATTATGAGGTTGTTAATAGAAATACAAATGGCATAGTCACAAATAAATGAAAAATACTGCTTCACTTAAGGGGAGGTTTTTAGTTTGGTCTCTAGATATCCATCAAGCTTAAGATTACACCCCCTTGAGCCCCTTTCAAGATGAATTTGTACATTTTTCGGTAGAAAAATGTCCCGGCCGAAGGCCGATTCCTCTTAAATTACAGGCTCGCTATCGCTCGCCAGGATAAAATCGACACCTAAATTGCACGAAAGGTCTTAAAATTGACGGAAATGGGGCGAAAGTTCTTAAAATCGCCAAACTAATGGGGCGAGTGTCTTAAAATCTCAAAAGCAATGGGGGATAAACATGAGGGAGAAAGGGGTCCCGAAAAAAATCCCTCCAGTCGATAGCTCCCCTTAAGGCTATAGTTTCTGGAAGGCATCTACAGCTTTAAATGGGGAATTCACGCAGATTCTCAAAGTAAATAGTGAATTAAAAATCAATGTGAGCTACGGACACACAATCATACTAATGGTATTAATTAAAATGAACATGTCAAACCAGTTGTCTAATTTATATCTATCCATCAGGAGATTTTTTTTTGTTTTTTTTTTTTGTTTTTTTTTTTTGTTTTTTTTTTAACACCCTTTAGTGCAAGCTCCAACACTCTGGGGAACGTTGTTGCTAAAGATATTGTATTTTGTGAGTGTGAATATGTGAGTGCTTGTGTTAGTATTAGGCATGTGTTGTTTTTTTCTTTTTTTTTTTCGTTTTTTATGTTCTCATATTTTTTATTTACCATTCAGTACAAGCCCCAACACTCTAGTTAAGGGGAGATATCCACTTGAGATATTTTTTTTCCTTGACTCCTTTCTCCCTCATGTTTAGCCCCATTGCTTTTCTAATTTTAAGACGTTCGCCCCATTATTTTGACGATTTTAAGAACTTTCGACCCATTTCTGTCAATTTTAAGACCTTTCGTGCCATGTAGGTGTCGATTTTATCCTGGCGAGCGATAGCGAGCCTGTAATATAAGAGGAACCGGCTTTCAGCCGGGAAATTTTTCTACCGAAAAATTTACAAATTTATCTTGAAAGGGGGTCTAGGGGGAGTCATTTTAAGCTTGATGGAAGTCTAGGGAATCAACTAAAAACCTCCCCTTAAGAGACGTACCTGTGATATCTTTTAGTTGATCATCGAGTCTTGTGGAGCGCTTCAGAGATCGTGTTAAATACAGAGATTGGATAACAGTCTCTTCAGTACGACGATGCCACGTTGAACACTCATAACTATTGCATTGCAGATTTAAGGGGTGGTTTTCAGTGTGTTCCTTACAACTCCATCAAACTTTAAATTACGCCCCGTAGACCCCCTTTCAAGATTAATTTGTACATTTTTCGGTAGAAAAATGTCCCGGCCGAAGGCCGGTTCCTCTTAAATTACAGGCTCGCTATCGCTCGCCAGGAAAAAATTGACACTTAAATGACAGGCAAGATCTTAAAAATGACAAATGGGGCGAAAGTTCTTAAAATCGACAAACTAATGGGGCGAACGTCTTTAAATCTCAAAAACAATGGGACTAAACATGAGGGAGAAAGGGGTCCGAAAGAAAATCCTTCAAGTGGAGATCTTCCCTTAATTAACACCTATTTTGGAGAAGATGGCAATTTTTTTTTTTTTTTTTTTAATATATACAGTATACTTTGTTCAACACTGGTCTGGCAGCTGATGAGGTTAACATTTATAATATTTCCGTCACCTAAATTAATCTATCACCAGTCTAGTTTCCGATACCAGTGCAAATTTTTCCAGAAATGTTGCCAGACAAATTTTGATTCTCGAATGATGACTATACAATCTCTCGTGTGTCACATGAGAGATTTTTCAGGCAATTTTCGAAGAGCGATTTTTGTTCTAGCAATATTTCGGGGCTTTTTATCTTTAGTATGAGCAACTAGAATGGGGGTAGATTACGTTAGGTGGCTCAATTGTGATAACACTTAATATTTGAAGTTGCCAGGCTACAATTGCCAGAAAAAATTGCCCTCAAAACGCTCGTGTGACACCGCCTTTAGCGTGTTTCCGAAGCTCCCTCAACACTATTTGGTCCGACGTTTTGTGGGTCATTATTATATATTTGGTCCGACGTTTTGTGGGTCATTATTATATATTTGTTTAATTATTAATGAGGATTAAGCTGATTTCTTCTAACTTTTACTGGCTTGCAATCGCTCGCCTAGAAAAAAGTTGACATCTGAATTGGGTGAAGAGTCTTATTATCGTCATACTACTGGGGTGAAACATCTTTAAATCTCCAAATTGATTAAACCCAAATAGATCTTCTTATGACCAAATAGGGATAACCTTCGAATTTGCATATGTTGTATGGTACACTTTATATTTCATTACCTAATGCAATGCAGTTTAATGCATTGAAGCAAATAATGCCTTATAGTAATTACCATATTTTGAAATGGTTGGTCTAAGGTAAAGATGTATTCGTTTATGAGTTATTTAGCAACATCTATTTATATAAGCTTTAAAAAGTAACAAGTGGATCAGAGGCCTTCAACGAAAGTCTTGCATTCTTCCTTTTTTGCCACTTAAAAGTCTGAAAGGGCGATGGTGCCGAGACTATTATTTTCAACATATTGCTTTGGCCGTACAAGCACACCCGATGGTATCCAAGCCGGCTACCTTGCATGCACATAAGCTCTGTGGTTATGTGATAGGCCAGCGAGTAGCGTGATAGCCGCTATCGGTCGCGGTGTTACAATGGCCTTGAATCATGGAGAACATTTGGCAACGTCGTGTTAGTGACCTACTGCGCGAGGCAGGCCAACGACCCCAGGCCACCGAGCTCTGGCTGGCTGGGCCGCGGACAGGCCACCACGATCGTCCTGCACGCTCCAACTATATAGGTCAAAAAGTAAAAATAACAGATAAAATAAATGCATGGACAGTTATAGAATGCTATTTAACATACATACTTAACACTGGACTGCCTTAAGTACTTTACTGTTGCAAGGTTAGCTTTTGCTATATTTTGCTATAATAAACTTGCATATTCTAGACATGGATAATTATGGCATAATTACTGTAATTATTAGTTTCCACGCGTATCATCTACAGCTATTTTGAACATTTAGCTGTGCTTGGTAATATAACATTATTTGTCAACCACCTTATGTTTAATGATAGAGCATACATACTATTTTCAAAATTACTAAAATTAAAAAAAAAAAAATTATATCTACTGTACTATCAGAGAAGAGTAGCTTGCATTAAGGGGAGGTATTTAGTTTGGTCCCTAGACCTCCATCAAGCTTAAAATTACACCCCCTTAAGTCCCTTTCAAGATAAATGTGTATATTTTTCGGTAGAAAAATGTCCCGGCCAAAGGCCGGTTCCTCTTAAATTACAGGCTCGCTATCGCTCGCCAGGATAAAATAGACATCTGAATTGCACGAAAGGTCTTAATATGGGGTGAAAGTTCTTAAAATCGCTAAACTAATGGGGAAAACGTTTTATAATATCAAAAGCAATGGGGCTAAACATGAGGGAGAAAGGGGTCAAGAAAACAATCCCTCAAGTGGAGACCTCCCCTTAACCTGGAATAATAATGAAAATATAATCCTGAAGCTATTTTATATATAATTTATAATGACATTTTTATAGAATATACTATTGCGGTTTCTCATAATTTTGTTTTTGTTTCGAGACCAATATTGATTAATAAAAAAATAAAAAAATCGAACGAAAATATAATTCAGGTAAATGTCAAGATTGGATATATCAATTTGCCTTAATTAATTATAAATTGCCAGTACATAATATTTAGCCGAAATATAATTATGGTATATTAATATAATTATACTGAAGTAATACAGGTACAAAGGAGTACAAAGGAAATCAAGCAACAACAGATCTAGTGACCCTTCTAGGTTGCTTGTCCTCCAAAACACTGAGGATCAAGTGTCCAAACAGTGGTTTAGAGTGGGTAAGGGAACATTGGAAAGGGAACTACTGCCCTGCCACTAACGTGGCAGGACTAGGAAGTTAGTAGGGGACATATGGGTTAGTAACTGAGGGGAGGATAAAGTTATTCATTTACAAACGCAGTCAGTCGCGGGTTTGATGCGAAATATTTGTCTAGGCGGAATTTAAATGAATCAACGGTGCTGCAGTCTATAACGTCTCGGGGAAGCCCATTCCACAAGTTGACAACTCGATTGAAGAAGAAATTCTTAGATTCGTGCGAGTTAAAAGATTTACCAATAATTTTGCAACCGTTTCCCCGCGTGTAATTAGATTGGTCGATAGTGAAGTACTTACTACAGTTCATATTGTCGATGCCTTTGATGATTTTGAACACTTGAATTAAGTCGCCTCTTCATCTGCGCTGGGTTAAAGGAAATAGATTTAATTCTCTAAGACGCTCTTCGTATGGTTTGTTCTTTAGGCGAGGTATCATTTTGGTAACTCTACGTTGAACTCGTTCTAGCTTGTTTATATCTTTTTGGTAATAAGGGCACCAGGATTGAACGCAGTATTCCAGAAGAGGGCGGACTAAGGAATTGTAAAGGGTTAGGATAACTTCTTTGGATGTATGCTCAAATGACCTGCCTATAAAGCCAATTATTTTGTTTGCCTTCTTAACAACTTCTGAACATTGTTGACTCGGTTTTAGGTTACTCGATATTGTTACTCCCAGATCAGTTTTCTCTGGTTACATTCTTAGCTGAGTGCCATTCATCGAATAGTTTGCTTTCCTCATTTATTTAGGTATCCGACATGTATACTTTACATTTATCCGCATTGAAACTCATTTGCCAAATTTGGGCCCAACATGACAATTTATCTAGATTGTGTTGCATATCGTCAACTTGTTCTTTTTGAGAGTACGCTATTTGCAATTTTGTATCGTCAGCAAATTTTGAGATTGTCAGGTGAAACCCTCATCTATGTCGTTGATGTAAATTAGAAAAGCGAATTGTGTCCTAGTACCGATCCCTGGGGTACCCCGCTACTTACATTGGTCCATTTAGATGCCTTACCGTTTATGACTACCCTTTGCTTTCTTTTTGTAGGAGCATTTTCTATCCATTTCAACACACCGTCTTGTATTCCATGCACTTTTAGTTTTAGCAGTAAACGTTTGTGGGGAACTTTGTCAAAGGCCTTTTGAAAATCAAGGTATAATAATCTACAAGCTTTACTCTCATCGTAGAGGTTGAGGATATCGTGGAAAGAAGTCTAAGAGGTTTGTTAAACAGGAACGTTTTTTTACGAAAGCCGTGTTGATTATCTTTAAGTATGTTATTTTCCTCCAAGTGATTTACGAGTCTGTCTCGTATGACCGTTTCTAGCATTTTACATACAACTGAGGTTAGCTAATTGGACGATAGTTACTGGGTAGGGATTTGCTGCCTTTTTTGAATATCGGTGTTACGTTGGCTAGCTTCCACTGATCAGGCATAGTTCCAGACTGCAAGGATTTATTGAATAGTAATGTCAGTGGTTTTGAAGAGCTCATTCTTAGCTTCCTTTAGAACTCTAGGCGAGATTGTATCAGGTCCTGGCGTTTTATTTACCTTGAGTTTATCTAAACAATTCAATACTTCTCTCTCTGTAACGGTGATATTGCTTAGAACATCTGAATTATCAATCTGAATCGGCGATGGTGTAGGGATATCACTGAGGTCTTCTGTTGTAAAAACTGATGCAAAGAAGGTATTGAGGGCATTACTCATTTGTACTTCGTCTTTAGTGTATTCTCCTTTTTCATCGACTAACGGTCCAACAGTTGAAGTAACTACTTTTTTTCTTTCTGATATAACTATAGAATTCTTTCGGGTTTGTTTTACTTTGATTCGCAATATGTACCTCTAAGGTCTTTTTACTTTGCTTAATTACCTTTTTGGCTTTGGATCGTAGCTCTACGAATTTCACCCCCGTTCTTCGTCATTTTGTGAGGATTTTAATCTATCATTAGCACATTTTTTTAGCAAGCAGGCAGTTTGAAATATCTTTATTCCACCATTTGGGCTTATTATTATGGCCTGGACGCCGTATTTTTCGATGGTATGCAGTCTTGCACTGGCTTTTAGGTAAGTGGTTTCGAATAACTTCCAAGATGTATTTATGTCGTTATTGTTAATTAAAAAGCTCCAGTCAGTTTCTTTAAACATAGCTCTAAGTTTATGGAAGTTTGCTTTCTTGAAATTAGGGACTTTTTCGATGCTACTATTTGGTTCGTTACTAGTAAACTTTAAAGTGAAAGTTATCGTACGATGGTCGCTGTTACTGAATTCATCACCAACAATTCAAATTCTCTATCAATTCTTCTTTTGTGCAAGTACAATGTCAAGAACGTTATTACCAACGGGTCGGCATTCGAACAAATTGATAAAGTGAACTCTCTTGCAAGTTCGTATACAAGTCATGTCCGGAGTGTGAAGTAAGAGTATCGCCCCACTTGGTCACAGGTAAATTAAAGTCGCCAAAAATTACGGTATCTTGTGAGTTACTTACATCTGCAATTTGTTCGTAAATTTCTCGGGGTCAGTTTGCACTGATTGAGCTGGAGGTCTGTATATTAACGCAAGTATTATTTTTGTACCTTTATTATTCTTTATTACACAAAAGATGTGTCGACGTTCACAATTTGAGGTTTTGACACGAGGGTCGGGTTAAGACTTTCTTTGATATAAAATAAAACGCCACATCCATTTTTATTTATTCGGCTGTTCTCAAACATTACATAACCGGGAAGTGAATACTCTGCTAAAAAGTCTCTATCTTGTGTATTGAGCCAAGATTCTGTTATGCCAATCACATCATAATTTTCTGTAAACACTAGTTCCTCTAAATCTGAAAATTTATTGCGTATGCTACGAGCGTTTGCATAGAAAACCTTTAAAGTTGCGGTTTTAGAACTCGCAGATCGTTCTTTCATCGAATTTTTGGTTCTGGTCGGATCTACATTTACATTCATGGCTGTCCTCGGTCCTCGGTCGTTATCCCTGACGGTTTTGAATTTGGGTCGTGTTGGTGGAGCTTTATCCAAATTCGCGGTTCTTGACGGATTAGTATTTAATTCCTTTGTAGGTGAGGAGCCGGATACAGGTGTTCTCGAATATAAGTCTCGATTACTGGGCTTTAATTAAATTGAGAGCAGCAACCTTACTCCTTGTCCCAATTTACCGCTATACTATTATTTGTATTGATTGCTATTTTACAACAATATTTCACCACACATCTCCACCACCACACCACATATCACATCATACCATCTTTACCACATATCACACCATAGCAACTCCTCCATTACACCACACACCATACCATCTCCACCACACACCATTCCATCACCTCCCCCACACCATACCACATACCTCCACCACATCATACCACATACCTCCACCATAGTACCACAATTATCTCTCTCCACCATCCTTCCACCACCATCTACCACTACCCCACAACACCACACCTGACACATACCTCCACCACACCATACCACATACCTCCACCACACCATACCACATACCTCCACCACATCATACCACATACCTCCACCCATACATACCACCATACCTCTCCCCAACACATCACCACCCCCGCACACCACCACACAACCGTCCACCACACTACCTCCCACCGACAACGCACCACCACCACTCACCCACCACCCTCCACCTCCTCCACCTCCACCACACCACCTCCTCCACCTCCACCTCACCACCTCCTCCCCCACACACACCTCACCACATCCACCCACCCCCCCGTCCTCCACCTCCACCTACTCACACCCACTCACCACACCACCTCGCTCCCCTCCACCTCACCACCTCATCCACCACCTCCACCACCCACCAAGCCGTCCTCCAACCGACTCCACCTCACTCCACCTCCTCGCACCACCCCCACCTGTCAAACCTCAGTAGCATGGTTTGTTCATAGCCCCTTCCACCCAACTCTCCGGTGCTATTGGAACTTGGAGTATTACCTATACATTGGCCTTTTATTCTCTAGTCCCTGTCTTTTCTTCTTCGTCTTCTTCCTTTTCTTCTGATATTTATTTGTCTTCTTTTTCTTCTCCTCTCTCTCTCTCTCTCGCCCTCCTCATCCCGCAAGCTTCTCTCCTCGCCTCCGCTCATCGCTCTCCTCATCCCGATCTCGACTCCCCTGCTTACCGCTCTCTCATCTCCCTCTCGCCCTCTCCCCAATCTCTTCTCGTCACTCTCCTCTCTCGGCAACTCTCTCCCACTCCGCCCTCCTACCCACGCCACCATCCGCCCACCGCTCCATTCTATGCCCCATCGCTCGCTCTCCTCTCTCTCTCTCTCCCTCTTCTCTCTGTCTCCTCCTCCTCCTCCCTCCTCTCTCTTCCTAGCTCTCCCCTCGTCCTCTCGCTCCTCTCTCCTCACCTTCTATCCTCCTCTTCCCTCCTTCTCATCTCTCTCCTCGCTACCGGCTCACTCCCTCCTCTCCCTCTCTCTCCTCCTCTCTCACACCTCTCTGCCCTCGACTCATCTCTCCCCCGCTCCTCAGAACACCCGGTCTTCCAACCTCCTCACCCCCACCCTCCTCTACTCTTCTCCAGTCCCCTCCCCTCCACTCTCCTCTCTCGCTTCTCTCCTCTCTCGCTCCCTCGTCGTCTCTCTCTCTCTTCTACTGTCTCTCTCTCTCTCTCTCCTCTCTCTCTCTCTCTCTCTCTCCCCCCATTACCCAAGACGGTAAACTGCAAGCTGAGTGACGCAGGCGTATCCTCTCGATCCCCCCCCCCCCCCCCCCCCCCCCGACCCTTTAAACATTTGTGTGGAAGGGCGGGGGGGGGGGGGGGGGTTACTGGGGATGATATATAGACAGACAGACAGACAGACAGGTAGATATGTAGATAGATGGAACAATTATTTATACATTGATGGATAGATAGACTTGTCATCCAGTATCTGATTCTAACTTTTTATGTGTTATATTTATTTGGAACTCAGAGTACCGGTATTCGTATTAATAATTTATTTAACTCTTGGGAGTGGATGGAGCTGTTTTATGTTTTTGTTTTTTTATGGAAAACAAATTTGTTTTTCCTCTGGGAAGGGTAAGTACTGTATGTGGGTCAATAATATTTACAGTCATTTATAGAAAGTTTCATGGGGTAGAAATATTTCATGGTAGTTACATACGGGGATTTTAAAAGGTGGGGAAAATGTTTATTCGGAGGGATGTTCAGGGGAGACTAATCTGGTTGGTCTCTAAAGGCTAGTCGTCCATACTAAAGCGTAGGGAGAATGAACCTTATGGACATTGGGTCCTGGTGGCACTCTCCCTGCACCAAGGTCGATATTTGGTTAGTGGCAGCATGGGGTTGTGAGCCTTACGTCCGCGTGTCCTCTTTCCTAGGCACAGGGTCAACGCACTCAAAGTAGAACCAGGGACTCGAGGGTGCCAAACCAGTGATGCCAGTTTACTTACTTTACCGCTAGACCCACAGTTATTTTCTTCGATTTAGCGGACATTGCTGACATTTAGCAACATGAATTTGACTTATATTCTAGATATTTTGAATAATTTGTTAACCTCTTCAGTACCGTTGACGTGTTTTAAAAGCTGATTTTAGTTTTATTTAATTATATAAGCAATTTTATGAAGCTTAGGAAGATTCAGTGGAAACAACAAAGCTAATTGTGATAGTTTATACCCTTTTATTTTCAATAGGTCATTCTTAAGTTGATATGATCGCATCATGTTAGCCAGAATAAGATAAAAAAATATTATGTCGTTTCTACTAGCGATATTCTGCACATTTGACTATCCATCGGCATTCTAGCAACTTTGAGGAAGAATCTAGCGGTGGTCTGTCAATAAACCTTGGTAACACTGCAGCCCCAAAGAGTGCCAGGGAGGATGGATGAGTTTCCTAATGGCCAACTCGAGTATTTTATTTTATTTTATTTTTCTTGTCATCATGGTTTCTTTCGGGGACGATGTGGTTATTGTGAAGGTGGTTCGTGTTTTATTATGGTATAGCTTTTGGCTTGGTTTGTATAATATTTGTGGTGTGATGGTATGGTTAGGTTAGAGTTTGGTATGGTGGTGTTTGAGTCATGGTCGGGGTGTGATTGTGGGTATGTATGTGTGTTAACACTCACTCAAATTATATATATATATAAATATATACCGGTAATAATATATATATATAAGATATATATATATATATATATATATATATTTATATGTTATGCCTCTATATATAATTATATCTCTGTCTGCCTCTCTCCTGTACACTCCCTCTTTACTTTCCTATCTCTAGTCTCTCTCCTCTCTCTCTCTTCTCTCTTCTCTCTCCCTCTCTATATTATATATATATATATATATATATATTATATATATTTTTATATATTAATATAAATTATGTGAACTGTCTCTCTCTCTCTCTATATATATATATATATATATATATATATATATAATATATGTGAACTGTATTCACTGTCACAGTAGTGAAACCTCTTAGTAGCCTACCCATAATTATAGAACCTGTTTGTAAGCCTAATATAATGTTATCAGAGCGCGCCTAGTCACCCCCCACTCCCTGCATCCACAGCGACCGAACAGTTTCCAAGGACTCATATTTTCACTGGTCCTAAGGAATGGGCGGAGAGAGAGAGAGAGAGAGGGGGGGGGGGGGGGCGCAGAGCAAAATGATACTATAAACTTGATAATGAAGCTAATCAACCGTACTGTACTTTAGTTGTATTATATATTTATACAGTATTATGTATTGTGAATTTGTATATTACTATTTTGTATCTGTAACTAATATTCCTTGTTGTCTTTCAGGTAAGATTGTTACGACACTGATTGTCTTTTTATATTTTTACGGGGTGAGTACATAAAATAGTATTTTTACTACTATTTTTTAAACTGTGTCATAACCATTTTACAGCTTAACGAGAATTGTTAATATTTGGTATGTATGCTTGTAATGTTTTGTTTTGATTGGTTTTATATGCATACTCTCAATGGTTTGTTTTCCTTTTTGTTGCATCATATATAATTATATACGACGCATTCTATCATGTATTTTGTTTTGTTTTTATAATATTTGATTAAATGATTATTTGTATTAGATCAACAATTGTATGCATCTCTCAGAAAGGCGACAACTAAAATCGGGTTCAATTGGCCCTGAAACCAGTTTAGTTTAGTTATTCACTTTGACCGCGGCGGAGAGCAGCGGGGATTAGTCTACAAAACGTATATTAAAGGGGTAACACAAACGCATTGACGAAAATCCGATACCCTTACCTCATTCCATTAACGTTGCTTAGTTTGTTCTTCTATCAACAGAAACAGTGAAACACGTTGTCATAAAAAACATGTTTAAGATAATTTTGTAATAATTTAGCTATTTCTTACATACAGTAGTTTTCTTTATTTGGCCTTTACCCTTTGCTATACTGTATAGCCTACACTATTCATATATAGTGTATATATATATATATATATATATATATATATATATATATATATATATATATATATATAACTATTGTTTCGCTGGCTTAAATCTTTTGGTTTCCAAGGACTATATTTCCTTGGCAACATAATTAATATCTCATATATTTTGTTTAGCGTTCCCCTCTCCATCCCACCATCACCTCCACTTCTCTGTTTCATCCTCCCTATCTCACATTGTGCATACCCCCCCCCCCCCCCCCCCCCTCTCTCTCTCTCTTAAGGCCTCACCACCTAGTAGAGACCGCAAGGTCTGTGAGGTCTCAATATCTGTGTAACTCTGTAACTCTCACTCCTCTCTCTCTCTCTCTCTCTCTCTCTCTCTCTCTCTCTCTCTCTCTCTCTCTCTCTCTCTCTCTCTCTCTCACTCTCATCTTTATTGTTTGTCTGTTTCCCTTATTTTAATCACATTATATTTTTACCAACTTTTGTTCACATTTGTTCGTATCTCTTTTGTTTTCACTTCTTTCTCATCCCTCCTCTTCCACCTCATATAAATCCCTCATGCTGGTCAATCTATTATCAGCATCCTTCGCTTTTTCCCTCAATATTTATTCCCAACACTGGTCTGGCAGCTTATGAGGTAAACATTCAATACATTTCGGTCACCTAAATTCATCTACCATCACTCTAGTTTCCGATACCCGTGCAAAATAATCCAGAGATGTTGTCAGAAAAATGTTGATCATGGAATGTTGACTATAAAACTTCATGTTAGTAGTTTAGTATCTGCGGGTTTCTTGTATCACCATCATTGTTTACGTTCTCCAATGTCTCATTAAGTCAATCAAATTATAAGCAGAGCCAAATTATTTTTAGGTATAATTATGTTGCCCCCAATTTAAAAAATGGTTGCAAAATTTAAATCAAAATATCAGAATTCGCATATAATTTGAACAGCCATCATCATAAATTTCAAGTTTATATATACCGGTATATACACATTTGTTCTTACTGCTCCTCATTAGCGCGACCTTTAGCTTTATAGCTTGGTGTTATCTTTGCTTGTACGTCATTACCTCTTGGGTGTATTTGTATTTACCTTTTTTTGCTTCTCTGATTTCTTATTTTTTTTTATATATATACACTGTATATATACTGTATATATAGCCTTACTTATAAATATGTGAGTATCTAAGAAAGGTCAGCGAAAGGTCAGCCAAAACCGCATTTCCCGGAATCTGCTTAGGGCCTCCTCTTCCTTCTCCTCTTCCTCTTCCTCCTCTTCCTCTTCCTCCTCTTCCTCTTCCTCTTCTTCCTCTTCCTCCTCTTCCTCTTCTTCCTCTTCTTTTTCGCTCACCCTCCTCCTGTCTCCTCTTCCTCCTCCTCTTCCTCCTTCTCCTCCTCTTCCTCCTTCTCCTCCTCTTCCTCTTCCTCCTTCTCCTCCTCTTCCTCCTTCTCCTCCTCCTCCTTCGCTTCCTCCTCCTCCTCCTCCTCTTGCTCCCCTTGTTCCAACTTCCCGCTCAGGTGTTGAAGTGGGGGGGGGGGGGGGGGGGTCGCTCACGTGTACTGGGACAGGTCGGCCGAGGACGCCCCACAAGTGTGTTGATCTCGGGCTTGGGTTTAAGGGGATAGTGGCAGTTTTTTGGGGCTATTAATTCATTTATTAATTTATTTTTTAGTTTCCTCGCTAGACCTCCATCAAGCTTAGAAATACACCCCCCTAGACCCCCTTCAAGGTAAATTTGTACATTTTTCGGTAGAAAAATTTGCCGGCCAAAGGCCGGTTTCTCTTAAAATTACAGGCTCGCTTTCGCTCGCCAGGAACAAATCGACACCTAAATGGTACGAAAGGTCTTAATATTGACAAATAAATGGGGCGAAAGGGTTTAAAATCGACAAACTAATGGAAGGAACGTCTTAAAATCTCAAAACTAATATGCTAAACACGAGGGAGAAGGAGGTCCAGAAGAAGCGAGTAGTACCCCCTTAAATCGATAACCAAGGTGCCATCTCGCGCGTGATCCGGGTTCCCCTTCACGTGCCGCCTGTAACTGTCCCCCTCCCCCGACCTACCCTGTATCAGAGAAAACGGATTCGCGCGTGAGAGTTTAAAGGGGAGGCTGGTCTAGACTCCGTTTAACCCTCTGAGTACCAGCAACGTGTGGTATATTTTATTCTGGCTTTAATTTAGACAATATCATGCAGTTTAGGAAAGATCTGTGGTAGTTAAAAGGGTTGGTTGAGATAGTTTGAAGCCTTATTATTGCTAGAGGTCCTTCCTAAGCTGAATTAAATCGTCTAATAGTTGCCAGAATAGGATGAAAAGGACGCCCCTGGTACTGAACGGGTTAACTATGCTAAATGCGCGGAATTTTGGTGTGAGTATCCTAGGTTCGAGTCCTTGGAGTGCCACATGTATTTGTTGATTTCATTAATTAAGTGGGTTGGTGAAAAAAATATGAATTCTTTGTATAATATTGTGCATTGCTTACGCCGGTATCACACGAGCGTTTTTCCCCTCAACATTTATCCCCAACACTGGCCTGGCTGGCAGCTCATGAGGTCAACATCTATAATATTTCATTTACGTAAAAATCATCTATCACCATTGTAGTGTTTGAGTGAAAAATATTCCAGAAATGTTGCCAGAAAAATGTTGATCATCGAATGTTGAGTATACAAACTCTCGTGTGATAGTGGGTTATGTACTCTATATGGTCTCATTTATTTAAGGGGAGGCATTTAGTTTGTTCCCTAGACCTCCATCAAGCTTAAAATTACACCCCCTTGAGTCCCTTTCAAGATAAATTTGTACATTTTTCGGTAGAAAAATGTCCCGGCCGAAGGCCGGTTCCTCTTAAATTACAGGCTCGCTATCGCTCGCCAGGATAAAATGACACCTGAATGGCACGAAAGGTCTTAATATGGGGTGAAAGTTCTTAAAATCGCTAAACTAATGGGGCAAACGTTTTATAATATCAAAAGCAATGGGGCTAAACATGAGGGAGAAAGGGGGTCCAGAAAACAATCCCTCGAGTGGAGATCTCCCCTTAATGGGTGTCTGTGGTTGACTTGAAGATGTATTTTTATAATATATACACAGTCTATTAGGATAAGGTTGGGTGGGGGGTGGATGGTTCACTTTTTGGGCGATTTTTGCATGTATTCATTATTTTTGCTAGTTTCCTACCTAGACCGCCATCAAATTTATATAAAGAAACATCCATTAGATCCCTCTTCTAGTTTAATTTGTACATTTTTCGGTAGAAAAATGTCCCGGCCGAAGGCCGATTCTTCCAACATTACAGGCTCACTATCGTTCGCCAGGGGAAAAATCGACACCTAAATAGCACGAAAGGTCTAAATATTGACGAAGAAATGGGGCGAAAGGTCTTAAAATCGAGTAACTAATGGGGCAAACATCTTAACAACATCGGAAAACTAATGGGGCTAAACATGAGGGAGAAAGTGGTCCAGAAAACCGGCCCATGTCCCCTTACCGCGTGCATCAGAGATATATTCTTGGTATTGCCATCTTTATTTCACCACCTCCACCGCAACAATTCTTAGAACCCATACCTGCGCTTTTAACCTTATGGGGGGGGGGGGGTAGTGCTTGTTGCTGGGTCATGTATTTAGCCTCTATATTTATATATTTTTTATTTTTTTCGCTAGACCTCCATCAAGCTTTAAAAAAAACACCCCCTAGACCCCCTTTCAAGATCAATTTGTACATTTTTCGGTAGAAAAATTTCCCGGCCACAGGCCGATTTCTTCTCAAATTACAGGCTCGCTATCGCTCGCCAGGAAAAAATCGACACCATAATGGCACGAAAGGTCTTAATATTGACAAAGAAATGGGGCGAAAGGTCTCAAAATCGTCAAATTAATGGAACGAACATCTTAACATTTCAAAATGAATATGGTAAACATGAGCGTCTACCTGATAACCCTTGAGCATTAATCTCCTCACCCACCACCACCATCACCACCACCACCACCACCACAAACACAGCCACGATCAATACCACCACCCGTGTCAGCCGTTATTTACCATCACCATTACTACTACTACTACTACTACTACTACTACTACTATTTTTTTTTCTCACTACTACTACTACTTTTTTTTTTTTTTTTTTTTTTTTTTTTTTTTTTTTAAACCACTCAGTCTGTGCATCCCCTCTTTGGACCCTAGACTAGGTCAGAATAGTCATCAAAGCGCCTGACTTTGTTGTCATTCAGCTTCCTTCCTATTACTACTAAAAAAAATAAAAAAATAAAAAAAAATACTATTTGTTTTCACTACTACTACTACTACTACTACTACTACTACTACTTTTTCCACTACTACTACTACTACTTTTTTCCACTACTACTACTACTTTTTCCACTACTACTACTACTACTACTATTTTTGTTTTCACTACTACTACTACTACTATTTTTGTTCACTACTACTACTACTACTACTACTACTACTTTTGTTTTCACTACTACTACTACTACTACTACTAGGCTTTCACTAGCGACCTTCTCTGTACAGTAGATTACCCAGGAAACCATTTATCCACTTTTTGCGAATCCCTGTTACTAATAATCTTACTTACCGCTAATAGGTTTCACTCTCAACACCAAACACCCGCAAATGAAATGACTGAAAGCCAGTGATCCTCCCGAGATAATGTATAACCCGATCATTGTAATCACCACGGTCCACTACCGTATTATGCCTCCCTGTAATTATCTAAGTGTATCTAATTTGATTATTAAGCGGGGTCACCGGCTTTTGTTTTATCTTTCTCCCCTTTTCTCTCTTTCCCTGGCTAGTATCCATTCGGCCCCATTCAGCCAACTGTTTTAAGACGTGTATCCCCATCCAGGTGTCGATTTCTTCCTGGCGAGCGATAGCGACCCAGCGTTGTATGGAGAAATCCGGCTTCGCCGGAGACATTTGTCTATCGAAAAATATACAAATTTAGCTTGCTGTAAAAAAAAAAAAAAAAAAAATATATATATATATAATATACAGTATATACCGTATATATATATATATATATATATATATATATATATATATATATATATATATAAATATATATATATATATATATATATATATATATATATATAATATATATATATATATATATATATATATATATGCTAGCTCGCTACCGCTCGCTAGGAAAATATTGACACCTGGATGGGGGTACACGTGTTAAAACAGTAGGCTGAATGGGGCCGAATGGATACAAGCCAGAGAAAGAGAGAAAAGGAGGTAAAAAAAGGCAGGTGACCCCCCTTAATCAAACACTGCCCAAAGTACCAGTCCCACCACCCACCCACCCTCCCTCCCTCCCACCCACCCTCCCTCCCTCCCTCCCTCCCTTGCTAACTTGCTTTCTGATGTTGACCTTGAGTGCGAGCCAGGGTTCATCGGCTGTAACACCTTTCGCCCCATTTTGTTGTCAATTTTAAGACCTTTCGCCCCATTGTGTTGTCAATTTTAAGACCTTTCGTGCCATTTAGGTGTCGATCTTTTTCCTGGCGAGCGATAGCGAACCTGCAATTTTAAGAGGAACCGGCCATCGGCCGGGACATTTTTCTACCGAAAAATGTACAAATTTATCTTGAAGGGGGGTCTAGGGGGTGTTTTTTTAAGCTTGATGGAGGTCTAGGGAGGAAACTAAACAAATATATGAATCAATGAATTAATAGACCAAACAAATTACCAGTCTCCTCTTAATCAAACACTGCCCTAAGTACCAGTCCCACCCTCCCTCCCTCCCTCCCTCCCTCCCTTGCTTGCTAACTTGCTTTCTGATATTGACCTTGAGTGCGACCCAGAGTTCATTGGTGGTGTTGTGTGTGTGTGTGTTTGTTGTGTGGTGTGTGTGTGTGTGTGTGTGTGTGTGTGTGTGTGTGTGTGTGTGTGTGTGTGTGTGTGTGTGTGTGATGATAATAATACATACAAATATTAATAAACGATCTCTCTCTCTCTCTCTCTCTCTCTCTCTCTCTCTCTCTCTCTCTCTCTCTCTCTCTCTCTCTCTCTCTCTCTCTCTCTCTCTCTCTCTTTCTCTCTTTTTGTGTGTGTGTGTGTGTGTGTGTATAAATCCAAGTGCAGATCGATATAATTGTATGGAAACATAATAGGAAAACAGACATAGATTGCGATAATATTTGTTCTAGTAAACAGACGTATGCCGCCCGGGATTCAAAATTAACATATAAATATTATCGTATAAACATTTTCTAAAAATTTTCATGATAGTTTTTATATTAAGTCAAGTATTTGAACAGGTAATCTCTCTCTATAGTATTTATATATGCAAATCTGTTTATACCTAGGATGGAAAGAAAAATAAATGTTTTCGCCAACCATTTTCAAGAGACGTTTATACAGGATTACAGCCTTATTATATGACACACACACACACACACACACAAAACACACATTTACACAGCCACACTCACTTTTCAAACACACACACACACATGCATGATGACACCCACGCATATGTATACACTTTCACACACACATCCATACACATACACACAAGGCGACACCCACGCACACATGTACACACCCTTACGACAGCAACAGGAACCTATACACACAAACAGTGAATGCTATAAACAAACATGACAAACAGCCCCGTGATACACACACACACACACACACACACACACACACACACACATAAGGCCTTCCGTCTGGCAGTGAATGTGTGTCTAGGTTGAGTCACTGCGTGGTTATGGAAAGTGGGCTTCGAAAACACGCTTCAACCCAAAATCCCACATTTCAAATTATAGGCCTACGGAGATATATGGGGTTAGATTAGCAAGTTGGATCTGATATAACTCACTTTATCGGTTTCCTAAGGGTGTGTTTGGCTTTGATCGGATTGCTGAGTGTTCGGGTGCGAGAGAGAGGGGTTGGGAAGGGGAAGTCGGAGTCGGGTTGGTCGGACGTTGGTTTGGTTCAGTGACCTGGAGGAGGTGGTTGGGGTGTTTACCAAGAGATGGCGCTAGTGGTGGCTCTCTTGTGTTCCTGCCTTTCACACACTGGCACAGGCACACACATACACACATTCATACTCTCACTCTCACTCACTCTCGCTCTCACTCTCTCTCTCCACGCACACACACACACACACACACATATATGCAGTATATATACAGGGTATATATATATATATATTTATATATATATATATATATATATATATATATATACAGTATATATATATATATATATATATATATATATATATATATATATATATATATATATATATATATATATATATATACCCGGTATATATATATATTATATATATATATATATATATATATATATATTATATTATACTGTATATATATTTTTTTTTTTCCGTGAATGAGGGAGACAAAAGGCATAACTGCCTGCCTGCAGCGAGTGCCTCCCCCAGATTTCAAAGAGTGACAGGGCCGAAATCAAGGGACGTTCAAGCTAAAATGCCTGGACACACGAAGTTTGAAGCAATTTAAGTCATAGGAAGAGGGAAATACTGATTCTGGGAGAGAGTTCCAGAGCTCAGCAGTCGAATAGAATATATATATATATATATATATATATATATATATATATATATATATATATATATATAGTGAAATTATTAATAATAATTGTCGGATTATTTGTTCACTTGCAGCCCTGTGGCTGAAAATCTACAGTGTGTGTGGGTGTGTGTGTGTGTGTGTGTGTGTGTGTGTGTGTGTGTGTGTGCTCTTAGCTATCTAATTTAATGTATCTATAAATATTGTTACCTATAATGATATGTATTGTACTTCCCTGCTACGCCACCTATCTCCCCATCTCCCTTAGCAGTCCTCCGGGTGTCCTCATGGTCGGATTTCGTAAGAGGGAGCCTAGGACAGGTAGAAGGTTGAGAAAGTGGGCTATAAATGTCCTGGGCCAACCACACCTGCTTGCATCACCACTGCCAGGGAGAAAATGGGGAAATACTACACAGTTAACCCCTTTTGTACCGGTGACGTCTCTTTTATTTGATTTCAGCTACATTTAGACGATTTTATGAAGCTTGGGAAGGATATATGGTAGCTAAAAGGATTAGTTGAGATACGCTGTAATCTTTTAAGGGGAGATTTCCACTTGAGGGATTTTTTTCTTGACTCCTTTCTCCCTCATGTTTAGCCCCATTGTGTTTTTTTTTTCTAATTGTAAGACGTTTGCCCCATTATTTGGACGATTTTAAGAACTTTCAACCCATTTCTGTCAATTTTAAGACCTTTCGTGCCATTTAGGTGTCGATTTTATCCTGGCGAGCGATAGCGAGTGTAATTTAAACAGGAACCGGCTTTCGGCCGAGACATTTTTCTACCGAAAATTGTACAAATTTATCTTGAAAGGGGCTCAAGGGGGTGTAATCTTAAGCTTGAAGGATATCTAGGGACCAAACTAAAAACCTCCCCTTAAGGAGTAGACGTCCTTCCTAAGCTGTACAAAATCGTCTAACAGTGGCCAGAATATAATGCAAAATACATCACCGGTACAGAAGGGGTTAAAGACGAGAAAGCAGCAGAGTAGAGAAAGGAGAGAAGGCAAGAAAGTGGAAGTAAAGAAAAGCATTATACAAATAAGACAACCAGGGTAGAACAGACAACATTAAAAGAAGAGAAGACAAGATAGTGGAAGGAAAGGAAAGCATATGGCAAATCAGAATAACAGGGTAAAACCGAATAATTGGAAAGGAGAGAAGAGAAGAAAGATAGAGGAGGATAGGGAAATCAATAATAATAATAATAATAATAATAATAATAATAATAATAATAATAATAAACATTGCGATAATAATAATAATAATAATAAACATTGCGATAATAATGATAATAATAATAATAATAAACATTGCGATAATAATAATAATAATAATAAACATTGCGATAATAATAATAATAATAATAATAATAATAATAAACATTGCGATAAACAGAGAACCGGGATGGGATAAATAAGGAAGAGAAGGGAGGATAGGGGGGGGGGGAGATAAAGGGGGGAGGAGGGGCACATAGATAACTAATGTGATGAAAATGGGGAGGTAGAAATGGAAAGGAGACAAGAAAGATTAAAGTGGGAATGGAGAAGAGACACGAGACAGGTAATACAGAAAATGACTGTCTCTCACTCACTCTCTCTCTCACTCACTCACTCACTCACTCACACACTCTCTCTCCCCTCTCTCTCTCTCCCCCCACCTGAGCGTTGAGCATATAAGGCCAGTCTGGAAGGCGAGGTCACACCCAGCTTGGAATCTGTCCTAAGGTGACCCTCATTTGAATCCTCTCACCCTCCCTCCCTTCCGTCCGTCCGCCCCACACCTTGACTATTGGAGGGGGGGGGGGGTACTCTGTTGCGTAGGTTGCTCTTGATAGGGAGTGGGTGGGATTTGTTGCTATGGGGGGTGCTATAGTGGGAGTGGGTGGGAGTAGTTGCTATGTGGAGTGCTATACTGTATAGGGAGTGGGTGGGAGTAGTTACTATTTGGGGTGCTATAGTGGGAGTGGGTGGGAGTAGTTGCTATGTGGAGTGCTATACTGTATAGGGAGTGGGTGGGAGTAGTTGGTATAGTGGGAGTGGGTGGGAGTAGTTACAATGTGAAGTGCTATTGTGGGTTTGGTGGGAGTAGGTACACATGTGGAAGTGGATGGAAGAAATGAACAACTCGACCAATAAGTCAACCCTCCCTCCTTTAAACAGCAAACAGACAAATAATAACAGGTGATTCCTGATTCCAGCGTATACTTTATCTAATGATAGAGATGCTGATGGTGGAGGAGAGAAGCCCATTGATCCCAAGGCGTTCTTTAACCTTGATGGCTGGCAGGTGGTATGTAGGAGGACGAGGGAGAAGAATATGAAGACGAAAAAGAGGAGGAGGAGGAGGAGGAGGAGGAGGGAGAGGAGGAGGGAGAGGAGGGAGAGGAAGAGGTCAGAAGAGAGGAGGAGGAGGAGGACGAAAGAGAGGAGGCTGCGTAGGAGGTGTTAGGGGAGAACGAGAGAGAGCATGGTGGGGACGAGAGAGAGAGAGAGAGAGAGTTTCATAGAGCTACATAGATATACAGATTGCACATGCCTTGCGTCATGTCTGGACTTAATGCTAATCCAAAATTGCTACTAAGTGGATGGTAAGGCTAGCAAAGCAGAGGGGAGGTGGATTTGCATAGGTGTAAGAGGATGAAAGACATCATAAGAGAGAGAGAGAGAAAGAGAGAGAGAGAGAGAGAGAATGTAAAAAGATGAAACACATGAACGAAAACCAATTGAGAAGGAGATCAGTGAGTTAAGGGGGGTTACCTGTTTTTGTTCTGTCCTTTTCTATCTTTCTCTGGCTTGTATCCATTTGGCCCCATTCAGCCTACTGTTTTAAGACGGTTATCCCCATCCAGGTGTCAATTTTTTCTGGTGAGCGGTAGCGAGCCAGCATATTCTTTATTTTTGTTTGACAGCAGGCTAAATTTGTACATTTTTTGATAGAAAATTTGTCCGGCGAAGTCGGATTTCTTCATATAATGCTGGCTCGGTATCGCTCGCCAGGAAGAAATCGACACCTAGATTGGGATAAACGTCTTAAAATAGTTGGCTGAATGGGGCCGAATGGATACAAGCAAGAGAAAGAGAGAAAAGGACAGAAATAACAAAAAGCAGGTCCCCCCCCCCTTAAAGGGAAAGATGACAGATGTGTAGGAAAGTTGAAGGACAATGGATCTGGAGGTCAACGTGTGGTAGAGTAGGAAGGAAGGCAAGAAGTATACCCCAGTCCATGTCTCCAGGTGATTGTGGTAGAGTAGGAAGGAAGGCAAGAAGTATACCCCAGTCCATGCCTCGAGGTGATTGTGGTAGAGTAGGAAGGAAGGCAAGAAGTATACCCCAGTCCATGCCTCGAGGTGATTGTGGTAGAGTAGGAAGGAAGGCAAGAAGTATACCCCAGTCCATGCCTCGAGGTGATTGTGGTAGAGTAGGAAGGAAGGCAAGAAGTATACCCCAGTCCATGCCTCGAGGTGATTGTGGTAGAGTAGGAGGAAGGAAGGCAAGAAGTATACCCCAGTCCATGCCTCGAGGTGATTGTGGTAGAGTAGGAAGGAAGGCAAGAAGTATACCCCAGTCCATGTCTCGAGGTGATTGTGGTAGAGTAGGAAGGAAGGCAAGAAGTATACCCCAGTCCATGCCTCGAGGTGATTGTGGTAGAGTAGGAAGGAAGGCAAGAAGTATACCCCAGTCCATGCCTCGAGGTGATTGTGGTAGAGTAGGAAGGAAGGCAAGAAGTATACCCCAGTCCATGCCTCCAGGTGATTGTGGTAGAGTAGGAAGGAAGGCAAGAAGTATACCCCAGTCCATGCCTCGAGGTGATTGTGGTAGAGTAGGAAGGAAGGCAAGAAGTATACCCCAGTCCATGCCTCGAGGTGATTGTGGTAGAGTAGGAAGGAAGGCAAGAAGTATACCCCAGTCCATGCCTCGAGGTGATTGTGGTAGAGTAGGAAGGAAGGCAAGAAGTATACCCCAGTCCATGCCTCGAGGTGATTGTGGTAGAGTAGGAAGGAAGGCAAGAAGTATACCCCAGTCCATGCCTCGAGGTGATTGTGGTAGAGTAGGAAGGAAGGCAAGAAGTATACCCCAGTCCATGTCTCCAGGTGATTGTGGTAGAGTAGGAAGGAAGGCAAGAAGTATACCCCAGTCCATGCCTCGAGGTGATTGTGGTAGAGTAGGAAGGAAGGCAAGAAGTATACCCCAGTCCATGCCTCGAGGTGATTGGAGAACGAATTGATAGCCAACAGGAAGTGGACAATTGATTAAAGGGATAGTGCTTGTTGTTTTGATCTATATAGTAATTTATTTACTGTATTATCGAGTTTCCTTGCTAGACCTCTAAGTTTATATATAAAAAAAAAAAAAAAAAAAAAAATCCTCCAAGATAAATGTGTACATTTTTCTATTAAAACAAATGTCCTGCCAAAGGCCGATTCCTCTTAGATTATAGGCTCGCTTTCGCTCGCCAGGAAAAAATCGACACCTACATGACACGAAAAGTCTTAATATTGACACAGAAATGGGACGAAAGGTCTTAAAATCGCCAAACTAATGGGCCGAACGTCTTCAAATCTGAAAACTAATGGGGCTAAACATGAGGAAGAAGGGGGGACCAGAAAAACGACCCATCTCCCCTTAACCGTCCCCGCCCGCCCCCCCCCCCCCCCTTTTTGTTTAACCCCTTCCGTACCGGCGACGTGTCTATTATTGGATTTCAGCTACGTTTAGCAGATTTGATGAAGCTTATAGGAAGGATATATGTTAGCTAAAAGGAATACTTGAGATGGTCTGTTGCCTTATAATTGGGTAGACGTCCTTGCCAAGCTGAACACAATCGTCTAAGGGAGAGTACACCATCGGTACAGAAGGGGTTAATTGACCACTGGCTAGTTTTGGTCTATATAAGGAAGTTGGAGCCGTGGCCATCAATATTTAGCAGCATTATCAGCTAAAATACGGTCCATAATGCACTTATGAATACGGTCCATAATGCACTTATGAATACGGTCCATAATGCACTTATGAATACGGTCCATAATGCACTTATGAATACGGTCCATAATGCACTTATGAATACATCAAACCAAGTCGTTCATACTTTGTATCCCTCGGAAACCCACATTATTATTGCATTTCTCTTTAAGGGGAGGTTTTTAGTGTGTTTCCTAGACCTCCATCAAGCTTGAAATTACACCCCCATGACTCCCTTTCAAGATAAATTTGTACATTTTTTGGTAGAAAAATTTCCCGGCCGAAGGCCGGTTCCTCTTAAATTACAGGCTCGGCTATCGCTCGCCAGGAAAAAATCGATACCTAAATGGGACGAAAGGTCTTAAAAGTGACATAAATGGGGTGAAAGTTCTTAAAATCGCCAAAATAATGGGGCGAACGTCTTAAAATCTCAAAAGCAATGGGGCTAAACATGAGGGAGAAAGGGGTAAAGAAAAAAAAGCCTTCAAGTGGAAATCCCCTTAATATTGATGGTCACGGCTCCAACTTCCTTATAGCCTAAAACTCGGTAGTGGATGGTCAATAGTGATCTATGACTCGCCCTCGACAACAACACCCCCCCCCCCCCCCCCCCCACCACCACCACCACCGCTTCTCATGAGACTTCCCGGAACGCTAAAAGGCCAAAACAATGACGCGTGAAGAATGCGTGCGTAGTTCGTACATATCGTGTGTGTGCATAGGGGATTAGTGGCTAGTTTCTTGGTCTATTTATATATATTTTCGTGTAGTTTTTATTTTCCTCGCTAGACCTCCATCAAGCTTTATACAAAAAAAAACACTCGCTGGCATCTCCTTCAAGATAAATGTTTACATGTTTCGGTAGTTCCTCTTAAATTCGACACCTCAATGTCACGAAAGGTATTAACATTGACACCGACATGGGATGAAAGGTGTTAAAATCGTCAAGCTAATGGGGCCGAACGTCTTATAATCTCAAAACTAAAAGGGGGCTAAACACGAGGGAGAAGGGGGTCCCGAAAAACGAACCATTTCCCCCCCCCCCTTTAATCCGATCCATGTTACCTAGAACTGATGCGTATCATCGCGTACAGTCACCGACGTAGATGGTTGGACTTATATATGCTCTTCCGTATGTACATGATGGCAAAATATCTATACCAGTTATATGCTATCTATCTATCTATATCTATCTATCTATCTATATACTCAGGCCCAATCCTCACTTTTCCTTTTGTTTTGGGGGGGGGGGGGGTAATGTGGCCGACTCAAGATATATTTAATGCACTAAATACTAAACCAAATACATTATATACTGCATTATAGTCTATGCATAATTATTATAGTTTATGCATACATTCCAATACAAATATGACTTAATGAAATTATATGAGGTCTATGTACTTTTCTAAGTAGCTGCACTACATATTATTATCCATATAGATTAGTTTGTGTCCACCTGATGGCAAATTGAACTCCATAGCAACTGATATCTCGAGACTATTGTGGAAATATGTGAAACTACTACGTCTCTGCGTCATATACAAAACAGTCATTTATTTACAAGTACATATTATTTCGATACAAAATCTTCGTAATACCCAAGTAATCGAGATGAGGACATGGTGATATACCCCTAAATGAAAAATAAAATAAAATATACAGTATCTACTGTATATACTGGTGGCCGGTCACTTCAACCAGTAGACCATTTCAACCAGTAGCTCTCAACCAGTACCATATCAACCAATACGATTAGGTTAGGTTAGGTTAATACTATATTTTGGCACTGGTTTGGTTGGTCTGGGTTAATTTGGCACTGGTTGAGAGCTACTGGTTGAAATGGTCTACTGGTTGAAGTGACATGGAACCATATATACTGTATACAGTATATATATATATATATATATATATATATATATATATATATATATATATATATATATATATATATATATATATATATTAATTCTATACAGTACATGGAAGGTAAGGGCCACGTCACACCTGGGGAACAAAGAGGGGTCATAGCCCCCTGGATGAACACTCATGCCCCCAAACATAAACACTAGAGGCGCTTCCCAAGAGACCCCTGATCTTTATCATGATATTCCTGCAACCTGGACTGGATACGTGGTCAGTGACAGACAGAGGGGTTGAGTAAGTCTTGTTTACCTGACGTATACAACATTCAGACTCCTCATGACCCCTGGGGAGCTATGACCTCTCTCTCTCTCTTTCTCTTTCTCTTTCTCTTTCTCTTTCTCTCTCTCTCTCTCTCTCTCTCTCTCTCTCTCTCTCTCTCTCTCTCTCTGTCTCTCTGTCTCTCTGTCTCTCTGTCTCTCTCTCTCTCTCTTACTTACTTACTTACTCACTTACTTACTTACTTACTTACTCTCTCTCTTACTTACATTGGACCAATGTAAGTAGCGGGGTACCCCAGGGATCGGTACTAGGACCAATTCTCTTTCTAATTTACATCAACGACATAGATGAGGGTCTCACCTGTACAATCTCAAAATTTGCTGACGATACAAAAATTGCAAATAGCGTACTCTCAAAAGAACAAGTTGACAATATGCAACACAATCTAGATAAATTGTCACATTGGGCCCAAATTTGGCAAATGAGTTTCAATGCGGATAAATGTAAAGTACTACATATCGGATACCTAAATGAGAAAGCAAACTATTCGATGAATGGCACTCAGCTTAAGAATGTAAACAGAGAAACCGATCTGGGAGTAACAATATCGAGTAACCTAAAACCGAGTCAACAATGTTCAGAAGTTGTTAAGAAGGCAAACAAAATAATTGGCTTTATAGGCAGGTCATTTGAGCATAAATCCAAAGAAGTTATCCTAACCCTTTACAATTCCTTAGTCCGCCCTCTTCTGGAATACTGCGTTCAATCCTGGTGCCCTTATTACCAAAAAGATATAAACAAGCTAGAACGAGTTCAACGTAGAGTTACCAAAATGATACCTAGCCTAAAGAACAAACCATATGAAGAGCGTCTTAGAGAATTAAATCGATTTCCTTTAACCCAGCGCAGATTAAGAGGTGACTTAATTCAAGTGTTCAAAATCATCAAAGGCATCGACAATATGAGCTGTAGTAAGTACTTCACTATCGACCAATCTAATTACACGCGGGGCAACGGTTGCAAAATTATTGGTAAATCTTTTAACTCGCACGAATCTAAGAATTTCTTCTTCAATCGAGTTGTCAACTTGTGGAATGGGCTTCCCCGAAACGTTATAGACTGCATCACCGTTGATTCATTTAAACTCCGCCTAGACAAATATCTCTCATCAAACCCGTGACTGACTGCGTTTGTAAATGAATAACTTTATTTTATCCCCCCCTCAGTTACTAACCCATCTGTCCTCTACCAACTTCCTAATCCTGCCACGGACATTAGTTCCAGGGCAGTAATTCCCTTTCCAATGTTCCCTTACCCACTCTAAACCACTGTTTGGACACTTGATCCTCAGTGTTTTGGAGGACAAGCAACCTAGAAGGGTCACTAGATCTGTTGTTGCTTGATTTCCTTTGTACTCCTTTGTACTCTCTCTCTCACTCACTCACTCACACTCTCTCTCTCCATGCGCTCCCTTTGTCCAGGGTCACGGGAGAAAGAGAGAGAGAGAGAGTGAGCGAAAGAGAGAGAGAGCGAGCCGCACAGACCTTACGATACAAGCAATGTGGTCCAAGAATTACTTTAAAATACCAGAACCCCAACTAAAGGAAATAGAGAGAGAGAGAGAGAGAGAGAGAGAGAGCGAGCGAGCGAGAGCGAGCACAGAAGGGGTTGAGTGTCCTGAGGGTCGACGTCGTGGGGAAATAATGACAAGAGGGGTCAGCAGCCTCGTCCCTGCTGAGGGGGCGAGGAGGGGTGCTGACGTAGAGGAAGGTCTACAAGATACGTCCTCACTTTATCCCCCTCCCCCCAGGGGGTTAGGGTTTGTGGGTGTTTTTTGTCGTTTTGTTTTTAACAACAACCTAACAACAACCCTCCCCCCCCCCCAGGGTCAACGTACAAACACACCTCCTATATAGAAAGATCATCCTCACATAGGCTAATACAACGATAGCTATATAGAGCTAAGGTATACATTAATTGCTGATACACTATTACAACGACAGCTAACGAGATAAGGGATAGGCTCATTATTGTGTCCTCACTTTATCCCCAGGGGCAAGACACTCTGGTACAATCACACCTCCTGTATAGAAAGATCATCCTCACATAACTAATACAGCAATAGCTACAGTATAAGGTATACACTCATTGCTAACACACTAATACAACGACAGCTAAAGATATAAGGTATAACTCATTACTTAGTTACTTAATTTATCTTGAAGTGGGGTCTAGGGAGTGTTTTTTTTAAAGCTTGATGAAGGTCTAGTGAGGAAACTAAAAAAACAAATTAATATATAAATACCGGTATATAGACCCTCCCAAATAACCACTGTCTCCTTAAGGGGAGGTTTTTAGTTTGTTCCCTAGACTTCCATCAAGCTTAAAATTACACCCCCTAGACCCCTTTCGGTAGAAAAATGTCTCGGCCGAAGGCCGGTACCTCTTAAAATACAGGCTCGCTATCGCTCGCCAGGGAAAAGTCGACACCTAAATGGCACGAAAAGTCTTAAAATTGACAGAAATGGGGCGACAGTTCTTAAAATCGCCAAACTAATGGGGCGAACGTCTTAAAATATCAAAAGCAATGGGGCTAAACGTGAGGGAGAAAGGTGTCCAGAAAAAAAAATCACTCGGGTGGAAATCTCTCCTTAAGATCAAATAGAATCACACAGACCAATTTATAGGCATGGACATCACTGCTATACACGGGAATGGTTTATATCACTCCTTGTTTGGACTTGGAGCGGTAGAGGGGTTTCATTTACTTAAGGGGAGGATTTTAGTTTGGTCCCTAGATATCCTTCGAGCTTAAGATTACACCCCCTTGAGCCCCTTTCAAGATAAATTTGTACATTTTTCGGTAGAAGAATGTCCCGGCCGAAAGCCGGTTCCTCTTAAATTACAGGCTCGCTATCGCTCGCCAGGATAAAATCGACACCTAAATGGCACGAAAGGTCTTAAAATTGACAAAAATGGGTTGAAAGTCCTTAAAATCGTCAAAATAATGGGGCAAACGTCTTAAAATTAGAAAAAAACAATAGGGCTAAGCATGAGGGAGAAAGGAGCCAAGAAAACAATCCCTCAAGTGCATATCTCTCCTTAATGACCTCGTAAATATGTTGTTATTATTTGGTCGCTAAGCCATTTATTTTCTTGGGGGAGGGTTCTCCAGAAATTCTGTCTTCATTGATAACATTTGCGATTTCGAAAATGATTTATAACGATGTATGCCAAAAAAACAAAAAAAAAAACAAAAAAAATATATATATATACAAAATAAAAAAATAAAAATACTAATCAATTTAGTTTAGATTCAAATAAATAGTAAGTAATGTACTCTAAGAATGTACAATAAATTGGAGGGAAAAGCAGGTGAATCGAGGGAGAATGTTGTTGCAAGAATAATACACCTCCACGAAGCTAAGGTGCAAGGTGACCCATGAACCGGTGACGCCCCCCTTCCCCCCCTAACCCCCTAGAGGTCATGACTCCTCACATCGACCCAGACCTTGGGGTAGGGAGGGCAAGGCTGGGAAGGGAAGAGGGGGGGGGGGGGGGGCGCTCTAGTGGGGATTTATGGCTTTCCGAAAATAATTCAATAGAGGGTTAACCCATTTTGTACCGGTGACGTCCCTTTAATTACATCCTTGACATTATTAAACTATTTTATTCAGCCACTAACAGGCTTCGAACTACCTCGCTCGACCCTTTTCACATCCACTGATCCTTCTTAAGCTGTACGAAATCTTGTAAATATAGCTAGCATGAAGAAGACATCGCCGGTACAGAGAGGGTTAAGGGGAGGTTTTTAGTTGATTCCCTAGCCTTCCATCAAACTTAAAATTTCTCCCCCTAGACCCCCTTTCAAGATAAATTTGTACATTTTTCGGTAGAAAAATGTCCCGGCTGAAAGCCGGTTCCTCTTATATTACAGGCTCGCTATCGCTCGCCAGGATAACATCGACACCTACATGGCACGAAAGGTCTTAAAATTGACAGAAATAGGTCGAAAGTTCTTAAAATCGTCAAAATAATGGGGCGAACGTCTTAAAATTAGAAAAGCAATGGGGCTAAACATGAGGGAGAAAGGAGTCAAGAAAAAAATCTCTCAAGTGGAAATCTGCCCTTAAGGGAGCTACATTCTCTGGACCCTGATAACACATTAGAATGTGTGGAGGAGGTAGGTATCTTAACCCCTTGAAGCTCTGACGCGTTTTAGAAGTTTATTGTGGCTATCATTAGACGATGGTATGCAGCTTAGGAAGGATCTGTGGGTATTGTGGCTATCATTAGACGATTTTATGCAGCTTAGGAAGGATCTGTGGGTATTGTGGCTATCATTAGACGATTTTATGCAGCTTAGGAA